>JARQOD010000008.1:102751933-102921416 GCA_033576555.1 Oophaga sylvatica | reverse complement strand
TCCCTCTTTCCCTTATTAAAAGGGTTGGGAATATGATGTTGGGCGCAAGAAATATTTTCCTGGTGGCCCAAGGTACCCAGTCCAGCTGCTGGCAAGGTCATGTATGTTGGCCCCTTTAAAGCCTTAAATACCATCCCTCACAGCGGGGGCGTACATAAAAACAGGGGGCCCCAAAAAAAGTTAAAAGTTCCCCCCCCCCCCAAAAAAAACCCCAGGGGGCATTGTAAATGTAAAGTGCCGCACAGTGGGGAAGTTGAGTCCCAGAGACAGGGGTTTTGGGGGTCCCGGGCACCGATCAGTCGACTTCTAGGGGGGATGTCACGGTGCAACCCGGGGTCCGTGACCTGGGGCATCACGGAATGGGGGATATTTCCGGGGGAGAAAAAATGTTCGTGTTTTGGTGCGCCCCTGTAGTACCGGGTCGAGTCCACGCTGCTGTGCAGGTCCTTGAAGGGTAGTGAGTGCAGGTGGGGAAAAAAGTCTTCTACAGGTAACACCTATCCCCAGGGCAATAGATGTGAAAAGGGGCAATGGTGCAAAGTGAGTAGCAAGGGACATGCACGTAGTAAAAAAGCGGGAAAAACACTTCAAGTTAAACGTTGCATAATAAAATTTTAATAATAACTTTTCAAAAGTGAAAAAGGCTTATATTATGTGACATGTTTTGTTACTGCATACCTTGAATTGTTAACATGTGTTTTAAAAATAAAATTTTCAACAAATGCAAATAGCATTGGGGCCGAATTCGGGGAGACTTCTTGGGATACAACCCCCCCGGGGGAAAATTCACGTGTCCTTTATTGTGTTTTGGGAGGACCCCTCCAAACCTCCAACGTGGTCTTGGGGGGGGCTGCAAACTTCCTTGGCAACCTCACTTTGGGCCACCCCAAAACGGGTTTTTATTTTTCTGAGGGAGTTTAAAATGTGCACAGTAAAATTTTTTGTAAACCGATGGTCCCGAAGTGCCAACTATTTACGAAAAAAATTTTTGAGCCAGTACAGTTCATTTTTCAAAGTTCAAAAAATTTCTTACAGTGAAACACCATTACCCAACCTGGGTATATTAAGGCAACAATAAACTTGTTCTTCTGAACATTCACCCGTCCGGGTACATCAAACCATTACCCAACCTGGGTATATTAAGGCAATAAACTTCTTTTTATGAACATTCACCCGTCCGGGTACATCAATAATTTAACTATTTACATACAGAGACCCTGTCCGGGTTATTTAGACTTCTTTGGCTGGCCTCTTCCAGGTACCACCTGGTACTCTTCTGGAGCTTGCCAAACATCCGTGACAGGAGGGTCCACCCAGACCTGATGACGTCGTGTGGCCAGTACAGTGACGTCGTGACCCGCTATATGGGTCTGTGTGGCCACCTCTTTCATCTCCCTCCGGGTCTGGACCCCTATGTCCCGGACTGAACGAACCCCAGGGGGCCTAACAGGCGCCGGGTACGGGCCAGCTATCATTATCATATCCATAGCTGGGGCTGCTGAGGAGACCACTGAGGGAGGCTGGGGAGATTTACGGCGTGGGGTGGGCACTTGTGCAGAGGCCTGGTTGGGGGAGGCTGAAGGCTCGTAGGGTCTGTCAGTTTCCTGACACTCTGGGGAGTAGGGGTCGCACCTGGTAACATTTAGGGCGTACCATCCATTGTAACCCCAGTGTCGGGTGTAAGTCACCAAGTCTCCTGGCAACAGGTCCCTCCCCGGGTGTCCTTCTGGGAGGTGAGCCTCCACGTCCTGCCGGGTTACAAAAACTTCTAAATAAAGTCCAGGCTCCTGGATGAAGCCCCAACCACCTTTTAACTTAAAGTTCCGTACTGCACCCTTACGCCGCGGCTCCCTCACCGTACTTTTATCCTTTCTCATACGTGCCTTCTCTGCCAGGTCCTTCTCCAGGTGACGTTGCCGAAGCTTTTGGGATTCTCGCTGCTCCCTTTGTCGCTCTGCTTCCCGCTCCCGACGTCTCCACTCTTCCTCATGACGCCGGTTGTAATTCTCCTCCACCAGCATCTCCATGTCTCCACCATCAAATGCCAGCTTACGATGTACGGTTTGCGGAGCTCTCCTGGCGCCCGCCAGTCCAGGCGGCGCTCACCTGCGGCGGAAGCAGCCGGCTCTGGAACAGATGACGGTCGGGGCTCCGGTACAGGCAGGTAGAGCTCTGGTGCCTGCGCGGCCTCCTCCATGAGGACGGGTGTCGCTTCTTCTGCCTCAGCGACGGGGGCAGACAGCGGGATCTGGGGTGCTGGTGCGGCGTTTTCTGCAGGAACGGGTGCCTCCACTGTGATACTGGCAACCGGTTCAGATTGCAAGGGCTGGGATGCCCGCACGGCCTACTGTACTGGAACGGGTGCCTCCACTGAGATACTGGCAACCGATTCAGATTGCAAGGGCTGGGATGCCCGCACGGCCTCCTCTACTGGAACGGGTGCCTCACCTTCCGGTACAGACACTTCAGGGGGTAAGAGGGATTGGCGCCGCTCCAATTGTAGTTTTAGGGCCCGCCAGCTCGCTTCCATCCTGGCGACCTCCTCCCGGTGCCGGGCCAGGTCTCTCAGGGTATCCTCCGCTTCTTCCAGCGTAGGAGGGTTTCCAGCCGGGTGCCAAACGGTGGCTCCGTGGCGATCGGGTCGCTTCCGTGGGGGGAGAGCTCTGACTCCTCCATCCCTTCCCACTTCTGCTCACGTCCATTCGCCATCTCAGCAAAGTCACATGTGTCATTAGCATCAGGAGAGGCGACATCTTTTGTAGGGAGGCGGGACCTTCGCGTTCGTTTACGCCCACTGAGGAGGATGAGGAGGCGGAACTCCAGAGCTGTGGGGCACGATCTTATATTGCAGTTCATTTAGAGTGTGCGGACATCGTTTTCGCGCCACGGAGTGAGTGTACGCCCACGAGAGCACGCCCTTATTCTTCACCTGTGCCTCGTGGCGCAGATATGATGGAAAAATGGCAAATACAGTCTATGATGATTTTTGCAATTCTCAAGCAAAAAAACAGTTCAATTAAGGCACACAGGACTCGCTTATAGCGAGCTTCTGAATCCTGCTCGCTGGGTGTGATGCAACATCTCTGTGGCGACTGGACCCTCGGGTGCTTCTGTCTTTTCACAAATGCCGGCTTTACCCGGCAATTGAATCAGAGGCTATTTTACTATGTAGAAGTGAATAAACTATAAATATATGTATATATATATGTCACAATGACATGATATATATAATATATATATATGTATTCTATGTGTGTATATTTTGTGTTTACAAGGAAAGAAAGTGTTTTTTTAGTTGCGATATTTTGTTCCCATAGACTTACATGGGACTTCCGGTATCGGAATCGGATATCGCCGATAGTTAGTGATATCGGCGATACCATTCCGATCCGATATTTTTAGATATCGAGCAGTATCGCTCAACACTAGTCAGGACAACTGCAAAAACATATGAGAAAAATTCCCTTCCCCTCCAAAGCAGTCATAAAGTCCAGATAGATAATAAAAATTATACTCTTTATTAGAAAAACAAATACAAAAGTGTCAGGATAATAGTAAAAAGTGGGACACAATGCCGTGAAAGGCAAAGTCAACACCCATAGAGGGCTAGGAGCTGAGCATGACTATGCAAATCAATATACAAAATGTACTGCAATGTATCCAAGATAAATACCTAAAATGCCAATTGGGGCATCCATAGTGAAAGTACAATAACCAGTGTGGTAATAAGGCAAAGAAAGGATGCAACGCTAATAAATAAACATGCCAGTAGTATGCAGCAGGGAGTCACACGCGCTCGACCAGCTACCCCGACGCGCGTTTTGGAGATAGATCTTCCTCCTCAGGGGGCGTAGACAATATAGGACATGTGGGCATTATATATAGTGTGTGCATCTAGGCCGGAAGCGACGTTGTGCAGGCACATAAAGCCGCACAGAGAGACCAACGTACAGCGCGCATCACCCCGGTAACCCACACCGGAAACACATGGGGCCCCATGTGATCCGGGATGAACTACACGGCTGAAGCGCGCATGACGCAAGGCACGAGTGCGGCACATGCGCAGTGCGAAAAGAGGCTCAGACGGCCATTACCGCTTCTGGCAGCAGGGGAGCCATTGCGCTATAGAGTTCATTGTGGGACGCTGGAAGGGGAACAACAAGCAAGAGAGACTGCTATACAGGCACTTATTGGGCCAAATGTAGCAGAATAGAGTATCCAGGACAATAATAAAGAAGTACTAAAGTTACATGAAAAGTAAGAGAACATTTCTTATGGCCCACAGAGATTGTATAGATCTGGGCAAGGAAGCATGTACACATTGAAATTATGTCTAATATAAGAAAGACAGGAAACTAAGAAAACAAATAGATGTCAAATGGAAGGGCAGTACATGATCACAATAATATACATCTCAGAGGGGGAGAGAAAACTGCATATTAAATATACAGGTGTATGTACAAATTAGTTAATCAGTATAAATATACAAAGAATATCCCTAACTCCATATGTGATATCAAATCGTAACTGCTGCATAGACCAGGTACAAAAAATAAAGATATATATAGAACAGAATCGGACATCAAATATATATACATGCACAATGGGTACACGTATGTATTATATATATATATATATAATGCACACAGATGCACATATACGTATATCAAAATTAAAAATAGAAATTATAAATAGAATATATCTTGCTTGCAGTATCCACTCAGCGTCACTGTATCTTGTTAGATGTAAAAGAATGGCATCCACAAAGAAACACCCACAATAACAATTCTAAAGAGAATAACAGACAAGGAAAATTAAAAACAGATAAAAACAACATAAAAACTACAGGATGTGACTATGCAAGGCCGGCAACATACCCAGGGTACAGGCAATCACAAGAAGGGAACAAACGACATATTCTCATTGAGACCCAGAGGTTGGACAGTCCGTAAGGTCCATATCCACGACGTCTCGTTCTGTCCCAGTCGTTTTGATAGATTGCCACCCCTGATGTTCACATTGAGAACATCAATGTCCCGTACCCTCAATAACGTGCCATCACAATTGTGAAAGGCCTTAAAATGGCGGGGTATTGTTTTAAGGGTGGAAGTGTCCGTGTGAGAAGCCGCAGCCACGATCCCCAACACATGCTCCCTGATACGGACTTTTAGCTGACGTGTACTCATTCCTACATAAATAAGTCCGCATGGACAGGTAGCATAGTAAATAACGTACCTAGTAGTACAGGTAATCTGTTGTTTAATGTTAAAGATCTTGCTGCCATCAGAGCTAGAGAAGGAATTGCATCGCTCAATGTTGGGGCAGGCTACACACTTCCCACATGGAACACATCCACCCCTAACAGGAATGGCATTAAGGGAAAGTGGTCAATTGCTGGCCAGGATAATGACTCCGGGTAAGGTGGTCCCGGAGGTTCCTCGCCCTCCGAAATGTAATTGAGGGTCTTTTAGGGAGACATTTGTTAATAACAGGGTCTACTGCAAGAATGGGCCACGCTTTTCAAGTGCCAACCTAATTCTATCAGAATAGAGATTGTAGGACGTAATAAACCTCAGGTTGTCCTTAGCCTTATTTGGAAAGGTCCTATAGAGCAGGTCATCATGGGAGGCATATTTTTCCCTATGATAGGCCTTTTTAATAAGGCGTTTACTGTATCCCCGTGCCAAAAACCGTGTTTTTAGTTCTGCTCGAATTTCAAAGTCGGAGTTAGTCGAACAGATACGACGTAGGTGAAGAAATTGCCCCACCAGTGTAGACTTAATCATGTGATGGGGATGGCAAGAGGAGGCGTGAAACAACGTGTTTGTTGCTGTGGTCTTCCTATAGATGTCAGTCTGAATGTTACCACTGGGGTCCTTTTTAAGAGTAACGTCAAGAAAGTCAATGCTGTCCGGGCTCCACAGGAAAGTCAAATGAATGTTACGGTCATTGCTGTTCAGGGAAGATATAAACTCCTGAAGGTTGACTGATGTGCCCTGCCAGACGAAGAAGATATCATCAATGTAAAGTGTCCAAAGAGGGACACGGTCCATTAATCCCTGTTTGTCTGACAGGAAGAGGTCTCTCTACCAGAGCCCCAGGAACAGACATACATAGGAGGGCGCAAAGGCCACTCCCATGGCTGTACCCTGGAGCTGCAGGTAGAAAGACCTCTTGAACACAAAAAAATTGTGGGTAAACTCAAGAAGTTCCAGCAGAAGTCTCTTCATGCCAATGGAAAGACTCAAGAAAAAACCTAACGGCCTCTATGCCGTCTTGATGTTTTATGTTGGTATACAAGGATTCAACATCCGCTGAAACTAAAAGAGTGCCCTCATCTAAACACAAACCATCTACCTTCCAAAGTAGCTCCCCAGTGTCCCTCAGGAAGGACGGAAGATTATTTACCAAGGGTTGGAGGTGGAAATCAATCCATTGTTAATATGCTCCAGGAAGTTCCCCCTGCCAGAAATGATTGGACGCCAAGGTGGCACAGAGATATTCTTATGTACCTTGGGAAGGAGAAATAGAGTAGCAATGGTTGGGTCATTAACCATCAGTGCTGAAGCTAGATCTTTTGTGATAACATTGTCCTGTAATGCTCATTTGATAATGGTGTCAAGTTGACAGCAGTATGCAGAGAGAGGATTGTATGTGAGCTTTCGGTAACAAATATGATTATTTAATTGACGGAAAGCTTCGGTCTCATACATTGCTGTAGTCCACAGGACGACGTTACCACCCTTATCCGCTGGTTTCACAAGCACGTCTGGTAGATTTTGTAGAAACTCCAATCTACTCCTTTCACCCCTAGTAAGGTTATCACAATAATTATATTTGGGAATTTTAAGTAAACTCTTAGTAACCACCTGGACGAACAAGTCAATGTTGGAGCATGATGACAAAGTTGGGAACTTCCTGGAGCGAGGGCAGATAGAAGGAGGAATCTTACCTCCTTCGTGTGTATGTTCACTCGCCAACTCCTCCAACATCCTCAGCACATCCTGTTCCTCCTCTGTGGGAAACAATTGATGTAACTCATTATTAAAGAAGTATCTCCTGAACGGCAATGACCTAGTAAACATTTTTGCACAAGTCTCTTTGGGTATAAATTTCTTGAAATGCATCTCTTATGTAATTTTTCAAATCACTGACACTTTTTGGCTTTCGACTATAAACTTTGTCCTTGAGTACTCCCCAAAAGTAAAAATCCATTGGGATCAAGTCAGATGAACGTGCCGGCCAATTAAGTGGGCCTCTTTGGCCAATCCATTTATTAGGAAATGTTTCATCAAGAGACTTGCGGACTAGTCTTGAATAATGTGGAGGGGCCCCATCTTGTTGGAAATAAAGGTCATTTGAATTAGACTGTTGCTGTAACTGGGGAACAACTTGATTCATTAGAATTTCGAGATACTTATCTCCTCTGACTGTTCCATCAAAAATAAATGGTCCAAAAACACCAAAACTTAAAATACCACCACAAACATTGACACCAGGCTCATTTAGTTGTTGCTCTAATGTTAAATGCATGTTCTCATTATACCAGTAAATACATTTATGTCTGTAAATATGGCCAGAAAATTTGAAAGAAACTTCATCACTCCACATAATGTTATCTAAAATTACTGGATTTTCTTCAATTTCGTTAAGCATAATCTCACTAAATTGCAGCTGCCTGTCTGGATCATCCTCCAATAAACCATGAATTAGACATGGACGATAAGCTTTCCACCCAATAGATTTCAGGATTCGCATGATGGAAGCTCGTGAAATTCCCAATTCTAAAGAGACTCTTCTGGTGGACTTTTTTGGACTCTGAACAAATGTTTCAGCAACAAGTTGTTTATTATTTTCTGTACAGGCTGTTTTGGGTCGACCAGTTTTTGGAGCATTAAGGATTGAGCCAGTGGCATCAAATTTGTCACGAATGCAGTAAATCATTTGTCTCTTTGGGGCTTGAGTACCAAATGTTTCAACCCTATTTGCTCTAACTGTTTCAGCATTTTGAGATTTCCAATACTCTTTTAAAATCCATTTTCTTTGATCTGTATTTAAATTATTTGCCATTTTGGGGAGATTTATCTGTGAAACTGGATCTGTGAAACTGACTCAGCTGCCCTTAGCAACCAATCAGATTTCACCTTTCATTTTCCAAAAAGTCTGTGAAGAATGAAAACTGGAATCTGATTGGTTGCTAAGGGCAACTGAGTAAGTTTCACTTGACACCATGTTTGATAAATCTCCCCCTTCATAATCCTATTACACATACTGTCCACCTACTTTTGGACCACCCTGTATACATACATACATGTACTCTGGTCTATATCAGATGTAACATACCATGCAGTATACACTATAAAATATACAGTACTGTGCAAGAGTTTTAGGCAGGGGTGGAAAAGCCCTGAACATCAAGAATGCTTTCAAAGATAGAAGTGTAAATTGGTTTATTTTTAACAATTAAAAGCAAATGAAGAAAACAGGAATCTAAATCAAATCAATTGATGTGACCACACTTAGTCTTCAAAATGGCATACATTTTTCTAATTACACTTGCACATAGTCCCGGATTTTGTAGGATTATAGTTAGGTGTATGAGAATCCAATTTTATCAAACAGGTCATAACGTTCATCATTTTAATACATAGGTTGAAACATAGTCACCAACTGAAATATAAAAATCTGTGTACGAGGCTTAAACATGGGTGAGGAACAGCCAAACTACTACAATGGTGATGCTATTGAGGAAAGTTTCATTCCCCAAGTGATATACCGATGGTAAGCATTAAGACACATGCCAGTAATGCTGCATCATTAAGGTCTTTTGAACACAAAGATTTCAAAATACACTGGAGGTTCAAGCTGTTTTTAAGAACTACCAAGGAACGGCCAAGGTTTTTGACCATAGATGCAGTGGTCAATTAACTAATCTTATGGAAGCATGTGAAAGATATATCATTCTCATTTACCTTTTAAACCAGAGAGGCTAAATAAAGTAAGGAAAGACACAATTTCTTTATACCAAGCTCCCTGTTTTGCTTGCTAACATAGTATAAGATAGGAACCTAGAGAAAATCTATGCACAACCAAATTATTTCCCTCTAGTTCCTGTTACCTATCCTTGCCCCTTGTTTTGACCTTGGGGGCTTAACTACGCATGGTCTGGCCCACAGGAGAATAGGAGAATCCTCCGGTGGGCCTCTGTCCAGTTGTTGGCCAATACATTAATTCACCATGTGCAGACAAACGCAGGATCTCAACATTCCACAAAATACCTAGTTTATTTTTAAACAGAACAAGAAGTTTATTTGTGAAAGATGATAATATAATATTTGCATCAAGCTGAACAGTGGCCCCCCAAGTGATTGTAAATGGTGGGCTTTTGTCACCCCAGTCCGACATTGGGTGTAACACTGTTATCTTTTAAACCTTAGACCCTAGACAGGGCATCTGTGATGTCCATTTCTATGCTCAACTGAAAGCTAAATTGTTGTAATGACATGAACCACCATTGTTGATACATCAATTTGAGCAGGGCTTAGTCAATAACCAATTTGAATGTTCTCAGTGAGGATGGTTTCACATTTGCGTTCAGGAGGGCTGCGGATGGCTGCCTACTTCTTCCCTTCTTCTTCCCTTAAGCTCTGCCTACTTCTGTATGCATCCTGCGTTTCCCTAGGTACCTATCTTTAACATTGAGTACGCAGGGACATGCATTGTATGTGGATGCACCCGCATGCGGCGATTTGATGTGTGCAGTGACACAAGAAAACGCAAAATTTTGCAATTAAACATGTTTTATTATATAATTTTATTTCATTTTTGTGTGTTGGAACAACACAAAAAAGAGAAAAAAAGGCAAATTGGACATAATTCCACACAAAACTCCAAAAATGAGTCAGACAAAATTATTGGTTGCGTTCTAAAATTGTGAGTGAACAGCTTTGTTTCAAGCATGTGATGCTCGTTCAAACTCACCTGTGGCAAGCAATAGGGGTGGGCAATATAAAAATCACACTGAAACCAGATAAAATGGGGAGAAGTTGACTCAATCTTTGCATTGTGTGCCTGTGTGTGCCACACTAAGCATGGAGGGCAGAAAGAGAAGAGAACTGTTTGAGGATTTGAGAACCAAAATTGTTGAACAATATCAACAATCTCAAGGTTACAAGTCCATCTCCAATCTGTGTAAAAAAACCTGACATGTGCACACCACCATTGAATACCATGGGTATGCGTGTGTCCGTATTTGTGGTCCTTAAAAAATGGACCGCATACGGACATAAAAAACAGACATGTGAAGGGAGCCTTAGTGTCATCTAATATGGTAATAGCACCATCTTGTGACATTTAATTGTATTACAAGTTGTTTTTCTGCTAAGCTGTCAATTGCATTGTGGGAAAAACCAATGCATTTTGCGTAAGAAGATCCTGGTGAAGCAGTCAAGCACAATAGTTGTGCAAAACTTTTTCCTGCACTATGTTTCTAAAACTCCATTATCCTGGATAAAGTATATCTGGTAGGGAGCCATCTTTGTTTTGTGGTATTGTGTATTCAAAAATGTTGTTAAATCAGACGGAGATTGTTACTAAGTCATGTGCTTACTACACCAAATCAATTATGGAAAAACCCATAAGAAATATAAAGTGAAAACAAACAGAATTAATTAAAACTTGAATATTTATTTATTAATAATTAAAGATAAGAAACAATATAAAAAAACAGGACAATGGACCTCCAAATAGAGAAAAAGGGGAGAGTTAGACACCAGCTCCCAAAAAAATTTTGGCTTTAGTTCCTTTCTATAATTGCATCCCTTTTATCGGGTTTTTCTAGGTGTTATTCTATGTGTTTTTAATATGTTTTTATGTTCTTGGATACTCACCCTGTGTTTTTATTTTAAGAACTAAGACGTCTTCTTGGTCAAATGATGTTATTCTTTGCCAGTTCCATGGGTTGAATTATTGAAGGAGTTCTAATTGGAGAACTTACCACAAGTTTGAAGGATCCAGTATAAAGGAGAGAAAGAATCGTGTTCAGGAACTCAGGATAAAATTGGACTGTCTCTAGATAAATAATTTAGAATCATTGTTTATATAAATATATTACTTATATATTGCACTTTTGTGGTCACTTTTTGGTTGTGTGCTTTGGCATTCAACCAATATTCTTATAGTTATCCACACATATTATATTATATTATTTTACAGTATTATATATTATTTTATGTTATTTTAACCAATAATTTGTATTATGGTATAAATTTATATCATTTGGCTATAACAGCCCAGAAATATTTTGTTTTATCAAGGTAGGGATTATCTCACTTTTCCCATTTATTTATTTTTTCTTCTTTACTCCCTTAGTATGCGTTTTCACTGTTTTTTCTTTGTTGATTCTTTCTCTCTGTATATACAATTTTATCTCTCCATACTTTGGATTTTGCGCTGATATCATAAGTTTTCATCACAGATACAGAGCAAGGCGGTTTTAAACCGCTGTGAATAGTTCTTCCTCCCCCTCCTTTCCCCTCCGTCTATAGTCCGCCCCTAACTACAGTTTCTATTGTAAACAATCGCAGGTATGGCGGCATGATTGCGCACGCGCAGTGGGACCATACCCTCTGACTTCAGAAGCGCTCGATCATGTGACTGCAGTGATTTTTGCTGATGCCACGGAGCGGTTTCTGAAAGTCCTTTAGCTCAAGGGCGGTATCCGGCACTGTGCGCTCAGAAGACATCCAATCACCTGCGTCTTGTTTACATACCTTAATTTAGGGTTGAGTATTTAAAAACCTCCAACACCTGACCTGTATACGCCCAAGGAAGAAGCACTTTGCGAAACGGCGCTCGTCGGGCTGTGTGGGGAGTGCTCCTAGCTTTCATCTTAGCTCTGCTCCTGATAATCTTGCCCCCCTGCTAATTTCAGGTAATTTTCCATAGTGCTCTTTTTTACCAATTGTATGGAACAGATCCATGTTTGATGTTAATCCTCCATTTAAGCTGCATATAACTTTCTTATATGCACACAAGGGCTAATAGCATTCGGTAATTTGAGGAGCAGTTCAGTGTTGCCCTTTAACCATTTAGCTGCCTATGTCCATGTGTTTTGGCTCCCATAGGGACCGCAGTATAATCTATATATAGTTATATATGGTTTGTTTCCATACGATATTAGCACACAGGATTAGCATGGGAGTTTTTTTTCCATGATACTAGTGTCAGGGCTTTCCTTTGTAATTAACCCTCTTTGGGCTGTGGGCTTATTGAATTCAATAGACCAGTTGTTTGTGCTGCTGATATATTAATTTGTACCAGGCCATTTAGGCATTTTTGCAATTTATGTGCAAAACAGCAAATGTGTATTAAAATTATTAGCTTTTTTCAAATTTTCAACTTTATACATTAACAATTGGTCACCATTGGCAACTTACTGCCCACTTTACTTTGATGGGAGCTGGTGTCTAACTCTCCCCTTTTTCTCTATTTGGAGGTCCATTGTCCTGTTTTTTTATATTGTTTCTTATTTTTAATTATTAATAAATAAATATTCAAGTTTTAATTAATTCTGTTTGTCTTCACTTTATATCTCTTATGGGTTTTTCCATAATTGATTTGGTGTAATATGTGAATTTTGAAGTGACTATGGCCGCTGTTACAGTAAGGACTTTGAGAATACTTAAGTCATGTGCTTGCATGTACAAGCTCATTCTTGCTGTTTGCTTTCACTGTTAATTGTAAATGTCATAGCTATGTGATAGTCTAAGCTCTATACATATACTTGTTATTTATATTCTTAGAGTTTTACCACACACATTTCGATTCATTTACCTCAACCAATTGACCAATAAACAAGTTGCACTACAGTGAGAAGTCTGCTTATTTTGGAAGACAGAGAATTTTTATGCTGTATGTCAAATTGCACACCGTGAGAGTGTGTAAGAAGACAACATTCAGATAGATGAAACAGGATTATTTGAACTTTTATGTTTTACTTGAAACATTTTATTTTTTTAACTATTGTGTTAAGTTTTTTAATTGCATTCAGGGAGTTGAATCTACAATCACTTTGTTTGCAGAATGATCAGCAATACTTGTATAATTATTATTATTATTATTATTTTTATATAGCGCCATTAATTCCATGGCGCTGTACATGAGAAGGGTTACATACAAAGTTATAGATATCGTTTACAGTAAATAAATTTACAATGACAGACTGGTACAGAGGGAGAGGACCCTGTCCTTGCGGACTTACATTCTACGGGATAATGGGGAAGAAACGGAAGGTCGGGAGTGCCGCAGCTCTGGTGGTGGTGGCGGCGAGGCGGCTGCTCTGGTGGTGGTGGCAGCATGGCGGCAGCTCTGGTGGTGGCAACAGCTCTGGTGGTGGCAGCGAGGTGGCAGCTAGGGTGGTGGCAGCGAGGCGGCAGCTAGGGTGGTGGCGGCGAGGCTGCAGCTCAGGTGGTGGCAGTGAGGCAAAATGGTTATTGCAGGCTGTAGGCTTTCCTGAATAGATGGGTTTTCAGGTTCCGCCTGAAGGATCCAAGGGTGGTGGATAATCGTACATGTTGAGGCGTGGAATTCCAGAGGATGGGGGATATTCGGGAGAAATCTTGGAGGCGGTTGTGTGAGGAACGAATAAGTGTGGAGGATAGTAGGAGGTCTTGGGAGGATCGAGGATTACGTGACGAAGATATTGGGAGATTAGTTCAGAGATATAGGGAGGGGACAGGTTGTGGACGGCTTTGTAGGTCAGTGTTGGTAGTTTGAACTGGATTAGTTGGGGAATAGGGAGCCAGTGGAGGGATTTGCAGAGGGGAGAAGCAGGGGAGTAGTGAGGGGAGGGTTGGATTAGTCGGGCAGCAGAGTTGAGAACAGACTGGAGTGGTGCAAGAGAGTTGACGGGGAGGCCACAGAGGAGGGTGTTGCAGTAATCAAGGTGGGAGATGATGAGGGCATGCACAAGAGTTTTAGTAGATTGAGGACTGAGGAAGGGACGGATTCGGGAAATGTTTTTAAGTTGGAGGCGACAGGAGATGGCAATAATTTGGATGTGTGGTTTGAAGGACAGGGCAGAGTCGAGAGTTACTCCGAGGCAGTGGATTTCAGGTGCGGGAGAGATCGTGCATATATAATGCAGTACCATCACGATCTTGTCACCGGTCCTAACAGATATGGCAGACAGAGAAGCCTTCATTAGGCTTCTGGCTGTTTTGACAAGAGATGACACTTTTTTAAATTTGAAATTGTCACATTCAATGTATTTTTTTCCCTTAAATTAGTTTTATAGTGGATAAATTCTTCACTAATCTCAGGTACTATCATTGACCTGAAAAGATAAATATAACGGAGATCTAGGACATTATTCAACCAATTTCAATCACTGAGGCAACCACAACCTTAATAATGTCAAAGTGACAGGAATGGATGGTAAGTAACACCTTAGTAATTAGCCGATTTAATAACACAGTGCTCTGGTTGATGTTTCATGTTTTTTAATCCCTTTCTGACATCTGACGTACTATTCCGTCCAGGTGACCTGGGCCTGTATGACTATGATGGGATAGTACGTCATATGCGATCAGCTGAGCTCACAGGCTGAGCGGCCGAGTGTCAGCTGATTATCACGGCTGACACCCGGCACTATATGACAGGAGTGGTCATGGACAGCTCCCTGCACATTAACCGCCGGCACACTGCGATCAAACATGATCGCAGTGTTCTGACGGCACAGGAAGGGGGTTCTCTGCGTGCTTCCCTGAGACCCTCAGAACTGCGCGATGTGATCGCGCTGTTTCATAGGCCTCCTCCCTGCAGGACCCCGGATAAAAGATGGCCACGGGGTCCCTCCGGGTCCTGCAGGGAGGTGGCTTCTCAGTGCCTCCTGAGAGCAAGCGCTGAGAAGCCTCCTGCACTGCCTGTCAGATTGCTGGTCTGACAGAGTGCTGTGCAAACTGACATTATATAGCAATGTCCCACTCTAGGACAAAATAAAAAAGTAAAAAATAAATAAACATGTATATAAATAATAATAAAAAAATTCCTAAATAAAGAAAAAAAATATTCCCCAATAAATTCATTTCTTTATGCAAATAAAAAAACAATAAAAGTACACATATTTAGTATTGCCGAATCTGTAATGACCCACCCTATAAAACAGTCCCACTTGTTAACCCCTTTAGTGAACCCCTTAAAAAAAACAAAAAAATCAATGCTTTATCATCACACCGCAGAACAAAAAGTGGAATAACACGTGATCAAAAAGACGGATATAAATAATCATGGGACCACTGAAAACGTCATCTTATCCCACAAAAATCGAGCCATCATACAGCATCATCAGCAGAAAAATAAAAAAGTTATAGCTTGCAGAATAAAGCGATGCAAAAATAATTATTTTTTATATAAAATTGTTTTATTGTATAAAAGCGCTAAAACATAAAAAAAGATATAAATGAGGTACCGCTGTAATCGTACTGACCCGAAGAATAAAACTGCTTTATCAATTTACCACACACGGAACCATATAAAGGCCCCCCAAAAGAAATTCATGAATTGCTAGTTTTTGTTCATTCTGCCTCCCAAAAATCGGAATAAAAAGCGATCAAAAAATGTCATGTGCCCGAAAATGGTATCAATAAAAACGTAAACTCATCCCGCAAAAAATAAAACCTCACATGACTCTGTGGGCCAAATATGTAAAAATTATAGCTCTCAAAATGTGGTGATGCAAACTATTTTTTGCAATAAAAAGCGTCTTTTAGTGTGTGACAGCTGTCAATCATAAAAACCCGCTATAAATAGTAAATCAAACCCCCTTTATCACCTCCTTAGTTAGGGAAAAATAATCAAATTTAAGAAAAATCGATTTATTTCCATTTACCCATTAGGGTTATGGTTAGGGCTAGGGTTAGGGTTAGGGGTGTGTTGGGGTTAGGGTTGGAGTTAGAATTGGGGGGTTTCCACTGTTTAGCTACATCAGCGGCTCTCCAAATGCGACATGACATCCAATCTCAATTCCAGCCAATTCCTTCCGTGCTCTGTTGTGTGCCGAAACAGTGGTTCCCCCCCATACGGGGTATCAGCATACTTAGGAAAAATTGCACAATAACTTTTGGGGTCCAATTTCTCCTGTTACCCTTGGGAAAATAAAAAAATTGGACATGAAATAATTTTTTGTGAAAAAAAGTTATTATTCATTTTTTTAAACATTCAAAAAATTCATGTGAAGCAGCTGAAGGGTTAATAAACTTCTTGAATGTGGTTTTGAGCACATTGAGGGGTGCAGTTTTTAGAATGGTATCATTTTTTGGTATTTTCTATCATATAGACCCCTCAAAGTGACTTCAAATGTGTTGTGGTCCCCCTCAAAAAATGGTGTAAAAATGAGAAATCGCTGGTTAATTTTTAACCTTTAAACTTTGTAACAAAAAAAAATTTGGTTCCAAAATTGTGCTGATGTAAAGTAGACATGTGGGAAATGTTACTTATTAAGTATTGTGTGTGCCATATGTCTGTAATTTATGGGCATGAAAATTCAAAGCAGAAAAATTGCGAAATTTTCAAAATTTTCACCAAATTTCATTTTTTTTTCACAAATAAACCAAGTTATATCAAATAAATTTTACCACTAACATGAAGTACAATATGTCATGAGAAAACAATATCAGAATCGCCAAGATCCATGGAAGCGTTCCAGAGTTACTACCTCATAAAGGACAGTGCTCAGAATTGTAAAAATTGGCCCTGTCATTAACGTGCAAACCACCCTCGGGGTAAAAGGGTTAAATAATAAAAGTTCAAAAATTAGTCATCTTAGTCACTTATGATCAAACTGTTTTGTGCAAAACATTGACCCAAACTAAAGGTGTCACTGTGAAAGGTAACATCCTCGTATTTTGACTGAGATGTTCCCTATATACCATAACACCCCTTTTTCCCCACTAATACACTTGCTGGATGTGAAAGAGGCCAATTGGAAGTGGTGTTTGATTGCCCAAATGACTGGTGCCAGTAGTGGTGGTTCTTCTGCTGCTCCTAGTGGCTCTTACATTCTTTACCGTGGTTTGTTTTATTTTTCCTTTACACTACCCCTATACATTTACATTGCCACTATTCCTTCAAGTGTACATTTTCTTGAATAATATAATTAACTTTTAACAATCTTTATACCACAATTATTGAACAAAAAAAAAATTCTCCAATTTGGTGATTGTCATTTGGTTGTCTTATGGTAATTTCAGTGATATTCATATTCAAATTTATTATTCAAATTATATGAGTGAGTCTATTGAAATTTCAATTTTTAGCATTTTATATGCTTTATTACCGTAAATCTTCACTTGTGCACACCCTTGTGTTACTTTATGGTTACTTCATATGTAAGTAATTGTATACTTGACCATTAAGCTAGGTTTAGGCTTACAGGTATCTGCTAGGTGTGCTGTCTTTCCTCTATTTGCTTGAGGCACTCTATTAAATTTTTATGTGTATGATTTTACATTTGTTAGAATAGTGTTGATATTTGTCTATGATATTTGTCTATGACTAACACTTCTTGATCTACTGTATATATGGCTAACTGTCGTGCGATCTATGTGGTTTCTAAGCCCCAATCATGAAGAAGCAGTATGAACGTAAACAGACAGTCTCTTTATTAATTAGGGTCACGGTATTATATACAAGCAGTAAGGAATTAGTGTTCAGGTTTACACTCAGAGTTGAAGATTAACTCATACATGGAGACAGGCAGATCTATGATGGACATTTGTTTCACCAAATCAGAATATTTGTTCCTTAAAGCTGAGCTTTGTTTCTGTCCTGAGATAGTTTTTCCTACTAGAGGTTCAAAAAGAACTTTCCTAATATGAAGGCTGTCAGCTCTCCCTAATTTATTACTCCCTTCTATACCCAGCTGTCAGGAGGGAAGAAACTCATTCTCCTACAAAATGGCTTCATCTTCTCACTCCTCTCACAAAATGTCTAACCTTCACTGCCACCTCAATTCTTAACAACCTCAAAGGATTCTTACAGTAGAGTAGAGCAGACTGTTTGTCAGTATTATTGTAGGAACTTGTTCTTCTTTCCCTGTTGTGTTGCTGCCTGCTTATAACTGGTCATTGTCAGAAAGAGGATAAAGGATAAATCTCTCTGGTAATGCCCACTTTGATTTAAAAAAAATAACTATTTAAGTGCGAAATACTTTGATCACTAATATCTTGACAAAGGAAAGGCAAAATAAATTAAAACATTTTTATTTATTCTGCTCTGCAGCGCCTATTACATCGTGTTTCCAGTTCAACATGAAAAACATGGTTAAAAGTCATGTATAATGCCACATTAATCCTTGTGTGTGGTTCAGCCACAGACAGCTTCATAGGACAACAGCAATTTCTCTCTATACTGCATATAGCCTCAAACCAATGGTTTACCATGGCAGCCAAGGGCCTGTGATGTTGGTATCGTTGTGTCTAAAAAAATCTGATCAATCAAAATATAAAATAATTTAAACTATAAGTTAAATACTGAAAGAGAAAAAAAATTGGAACCATGAAATTTTTCACCTGAAGCATTCCACACAAAAAAAATCCAATAAAAGAGATCAAATAAACCTCCACACAACTCAATTGGTGGAAAAATGAAGAAAAAAACACTATGAATCTCAGAAAAAAACAACTCAAGCTATTTTTATTTTTTACAAATTTCAGATTTTTTTTTACCACTAAAATAGTAAAAAAGTTAGATTTTCTATTTCCGTAACTGTACTCACCGGGATAATCATATTGCCAGGTCATCTTTATGATATAATTAAATTTCACTGTACTTGGAATATTTTTACCATTTTTTAGTGCATTGTCTGTTAAAATGAATATTCTCATTCACAACTATAACTCGTCACATCAAAAACAAGCACTCATATGGCTATGTTGGGAAAGCTAAAAAGGTATGGCTTTTCGAAAAAGGGGAAGAAGAAAGGAAAGTACAAAAAGAAAACATTCCTGGATTCTTGGTGGGATAAATGATTATGATGAAATATTAAAGTGCAGGTAATAGAGAAATGAATGAAAATCTGTGCTGCCATGTGCAAAAGATGAAGGATGCCAATCCAAGTACAAGTGATTTGTCAATGTGTTTCGAAGTATACATGCTTCTTCTTCAGGACAACCCCGATAACCTGAAAAAGAAGTATGTCTACTTCAAAATGTGTTGACTAGTAAACCACTTACACATGGATTGCCATTTTTCATCTTTTGCAGATGGCAGTGCAGATTTAACCCATTCATTTCTCCAGTAACTGCACTTTCATCCTTCGTGGGTTTGCAGCAGCCTACACATTATCAGTGGTTGTGTGCACACAACCCAGCCAGGTGAGCACCATTAGACAATTCTTTTGGATTTTACCCCATTTCAACTTTGCGTATTTCCAGTCTTCTTTTATTTGAATGAAGTATTAAAAGGATTTTCCAAGTTCATAAAAATGAACAATTATTGGTGGTCTTGAATAACATTCTGCCCTCCTTTTTTTGTCCATACACATGCGTGAATCTATCAGGTTCCACATATGCACCTTGTCAACAGGAGCCAGAAAAGGCTCTTCATTGACAATGTCCCATTCTACTGGGAAATGATTAGCACTTTTATGATGTCAGCAGTAGATTGGACGCCATGACGTCAGATCAATACACTACTGGCTGAAACATGTGAGAGCACTGGAACAAATTTTTAATATAAGAAAGTTACAAAAAATTGTTGAGGGCATATTTTAAGGTTATTTAAAATAAAAGTATCCCAGGAAAATGTATTTTTGATGATGTAAGAAAAACACAGATAAAAATTTGACTTAAAGGGGTCATAAAAAATCTTGAATCAGAGCTGTTAGGTGACATAAATGTTTGAACCATCTATTTGCGTCATTCAGTGAATGTGTATATTGTATGGTTCTAGTTAGGGAAATACATGTCCACTGAATCATTCCCTTAGGAGAACCCTTTAATGAACGTTGACTAAAGTTGGGAGATATACAAAGCAAGACGATAATAGTAATAGATCTAGGGACTTTATCCTCAAAGGAAGTCGTGTTAGTAATGGAGACTAATGGAGATTAACAACAGTTGAAAATGGCTACTAATTGGGTATAAGAGCTGTCATTGTTCTGAAGTTAGGTGCTTCCACAACTTTCACAGATCACAGATCCAGCTGCCATATGACCTGAGGCTCTGTTAGAACCCATGAGAGATGTATCATGGAGTGGTCTGGTCTGTCTCTGTGATGTCATATACGGGAATAACCGCAGACCTGAGTCACGTCCTCAGACATAAAATATTTTTTTCCTAATAAACGTTAACGGAAATGTGCTAGCTATGGTACGGGAGAAAGAATATGCTAGTCTCTTATACCAGTACAAAAGGATGAAACTTAAAGAAAGTTATTATTATTACTTTAGCTGCATAGAAGGGCACATATTCAATCAGTGACATCGGAACATTTTCTTCTTGTGCATAGAGAAAGAACAGTGTCCAACGTTAATATTCTTAACTGCAAGGAGCATGGACCTAGACTTTTTCTCTGAGGCAATGTAGTAAGACTGAAATAATTATCATAGAAGAAAAGTATTTTGAACTTAAAGGAACTCTGTCCTTTCTGATAAAACCTGTGGTAAAGCATGGACTTGGTAATCTTTACCCCCAAACACAAGTTTAAAATGCTTTTGGCTTACATACCAGTCTAATATGTCCAGAAACTGTTCCAATTCTTTTGGTCTATAACCCTTAATGAGTGGAAGATTTCTCTTCAATAACATTCTGTTAGCATATAAGAACTAGAACTTATTTTCTCTCACATCCTTGAATGCATTTTTCATATCGATGGCCTTTCCATTAATTTTTCTGCTCCAAACTTCAACTCCATCTTTCTTTTTCTCCTGCATGCAGACAGGAGAGCAAGAGAAGAGTAAGAAAACACCGCCTTCACTTCCTGTAATCTGTTTTTGCTGTCACTTGACTTTGCATAGTGGAACACGAGTCACTAAGTAGTTAGCACTTTAGATTTTTGGGTGTCAGATAAGACGCTTGGGGGCCAAAAAAATGTACAACACATTACATAATGTACAACAGTTACTCTAATTAAATGTTCATGTATTAATAATTATATATTCCAGTGCAACTGTATTTCTTTTATACTGTCAGAATGCATGCCAACATTTTCTGTGTATGAAAGTGAAATTATTTCTCTGCATGTGGCAAAGGGAGACTCTGTTCACATGTCTATATATTTTTTTCAGGAACAGACCAACAAAATATGTGATTTGTTGCATCGGTTACTAGATGGCTCCTCTGATGACCATATGCATAACTGATGCAATGCATCACTTATTCTGTTTGCCATTTCCTAAAAAGAGACAAACAAATGGAATGCCTGAACGGACATGTGAACACAGCTCAAATGTGAGTGCTAAAAACACGATGAAGAGCAAATGTGAAGAGATAGTAGGTCATCTGACTACTAAATATCAGAAACTGCAACATCATATTCCAGCATAACAGGAACCTGGAAGGCAAAATACTTTACAAATTAAAAAAAAAAAATGGACTGACAAATAAATCTCCTAGACACCATGAGCTTGAGCTCTCAATCTCCAAAGACTAAAAAGTATCTATTTAATCATGAGGGAATTCTGAAGATGAGAAGAATAGGCGGCACTCACCAATTCAGAAAAGTGTGACAGTCTTTTATTCTGAGCTGCGGGACATGGACAAGAGTGAGGCATACAGGTTACAGAGGCATGCAGAAGAGACAGGAAGGACAACGGCCGTTTCACATAACAATGCTTCCATGGGTTACCTGAACCCGTGGAAGAGCTGTTATGCGAAACGGCCATCGTCCTTTAAGTACAACCCCAAGAACACTGTCCCAACCGTGAAGCATGGTGGAGGAAACATCATACTTTGGGGTTGCTTTTCTAAAAAAGGGACAGGGCGACTGCACCGCATTGAAGAGAATGTGGATGTAGTCATGTATAACGAGATTCTGGCAAACAACCTCCTTCCCTCACTAAGAGCATGGAAGATGGTCATGGCAGGGTCTTACAGCATGACAATGACCCCAAACACACAGCCAGGGCAACTAAGGAGTGGCTCCACAAGAAGCATTTGAAGCTCCTGGAGTGTCCTAGCCAGTCTCCAGACCTGAATCCAATAGAAAATCTTTGGAGGAAGCCAAAACTCACAGTTGCCCAGAGACAGGACCGGAATCTGAAAGAGTTGGCGAAGATCTGTATGGAGGAGTGGGCCAAAATCCCTGCTGCAGTGTGTGAAAACTTGATCAAGAACTACAGGAAACGTCTCACCTTTTTAATTGCAAACAAAGTAACATACATAGTTATTAAGGTTGAAGGAAGACTTTAAGTCCATCTAGTTCAACCCATATCCTATCCTAACCTGCCCTAACATGTTGATCCAGAGGAAGGCAAAAAAAACCCAAGTGGCAAACAGTAAGCTTCACATTGGGGAAAAAAATTCCTTCCCGACTCCACATACGGCAATCAGACTAGCTCCCTGGATCAACGCTGTATCTAGGAAACTAGGTTTCTGTACCAAATTTTTAAGTTCTGTTTTTCTATTGTATCAAATACTTATTTCATGCAATACAATGCAAATTAATTATGTAAAAATCATACAATGTGATTTTTCAGCTTATTTTTTTTTAAATTCTGTTTATGACAGTTGAAGAGTACCTACAATAAAAATTACAGACCTTTCCGTTCTTTGTAGGTGGGAAAACTTGCAAAATCAGCAGCATATCAAATACTTATTTTCTCCACCGCATAGCCATTTTTCTTACCAGCCGCAAGATGCCAAGGAATAAAAAGTATTTTATTTACTCATTCATCCTCCTTTATTTTTGCAATTTGTCTGTGTGTGCTGAGGATAATGGACTTGAACAAGCTTTTTCAAATAATTTGTTTTTTTCTCGAGAGCTTCTTTACATCTTTTGACTTACTGAAGCGTAGCTTAAAGTGTTTCTCCAGGAGGACAAAAAATAAATAACTAAAGGAAATTTCATTATAAAAAAATTCCTAAATAAAATTAATTAGCAAATCCCTATAGAATTAAAATGGCTGCTCTTTTATTACACTTACAGAAACCTGTCCTACAAAGTTATTAATATGAACATGTGTAGTAGGATGCCTCTACCACAGCCTTTATTTGCAGGAAGTTATGCTCTGCTGGATATTATGATGTAATACTAAAGAGACAGTAAATAGAAGATGTGCAGAGGTAAGAACAGGCTGCCACACTGATGTCCTCCATGTCTATCTGATCTAATACTGGAGATATGATGGATGCAGAGGTAAAAAAAAAAGTTTGTGTACACTGTTGTCCACCATGACCATTTGATCTAATACAGAAGATACCAGGGATTATGAGCTAAGAAAAAGATGCTGACACTTCTGTCCACCCTGTATTTCTTATCAAATGCTCCAGATAGCAGTGTGCTGAAATAGTAACAGGTCACTTACACTGTTATAAAGTGCAAAGCCAGGAAAAAATTATAAGGCCAGTGTCACGGGTTTACTGCAACAGAGAGAAGCCAGAAGAATGCAGTGTCTGATTTCTCCTACTCCTGCATTGATTAGAAGCACTTCACATTAAATGGTGTAAATTTTAGCATTGCATGGGTTAATCTGCTCAGTTGAGAACTCCTGGAAGCTTTCCTGTGTTAAGGCTCTCAGCTGTGCACCATTAGCCACCATTAGCCACTCCCATCTCCTACATAAACTGGGTCCTGGTTAGCACTCATTGTCAGAGCTAGCTTTCTCTGCAGGGCTGGTGGTTGGGGTAGTTGTTATTGAAGAAAGCATTTGGTAGATTTATGTGTGACTGTTGCTATGTTTTGAGTGTGTGATAATTCCCTTACTTCTCCTACTTTGGTTTAACCCCATCCTCCACTCCCCGGTGTTTACTTCTGTTATTTATGTGTGTATATTTGTATGATTGGTATTTTCCTTTATCTCTGTTCATATTACCTTGTTAGTTTGATTGGTGTATTACGGTACACTACTACTTCCCTCTTACTGGGTGGGGGAGGGGTACAGACTGAGGGCGGATTCAGAATCTTACACAATTTACGTGGCCCTGCACAGCACTTGACAACTTGAACAATGTGAAAATGGATCCAGCTCGCACTCCATGGTGTTGATAAAAGTCTTTTCTTTCAGATTTATTAAGAAAAATTATTTTTAAAATGGTACAACATCAATTAGGACGTCTCAGACAACATTGCAAATATGAAATTGGGTGTGATGTATGAAGAGAACCATACGCGTTTCGAACAAAAAAGTTCTTGAACACTTGTCACTAAATAAAGCTGAAAGGAAAGACTTTTATCAAGATACTGGTATGTGAGCTGGATCCATTTTCACATTGTACAGGGAAGTAGCCCCTGGTCCTTGGACACCCAACAACAGAGTCAGGACAGTGGGTCATCCAGTCATTCATAGACTCCTGAAGGGAACAACTGACAGGCCTTATTCAAATATTTTTAAAGTGTAGTTGCTGTACTGCTACACTAATAAAAGCTTTCCCAAAGTGCAAAGCCAGAAAAAGAAATTATAAGGAGGGTCATCCATACACCCTTGAAGGTAGTAGCTGGAGGACCTCATTCAAATTATTGAAGATTAATTTTATGTGTTGCTGTCATCTGGTGATGTGGAACAATTGGGGCTAATCCAGGCTTTGTCCGTTTTTATCACAGTGAGCCTGTCAGCAGTCTGTTGACAAGCGGAAGCTCCTGTCTGTTATGACCCCCCGGCAGCACTAAAAACCTACTCAGACAAGATGCTAGCGGCAGGGAAGCATAACACCTCCAAGACATAGAGGGACAGCTCATGCCAGGTATCCATCTTTGAGACTCAATAGTTGAAAGTCAAAGAGGAATTGGGGAGTTCGCTTGTTTGATTGGCCAGGTATTGCTTGACAATCTTTAAAAACTTTTTCCTCCTTGTCAAAAACACCCGGTCATCAGACCCTGGGTGCTGCAATGATCTCATCAAATTAGCCCAGACCTTTGACAGTGTGCCTCTGGTTCTGCTGTGTGTCTCCCTTGCCTCTCCTTCTTGGTTGGACAAAAAGAAAGCTTGCCCCCTGCCACTAGCGTTGTCTAATGGGAACTTTTTCAACACATTTTTCAACAATGGCCTTCTGGTATGACACCATTTTAGAAGACCTCTCCACCTCAGTGAGTAGAGATGCAAAGTTCTCCCTGTAGCGTGGGTCTAGTAGGCTAAACAACCACTACTTTTTTTTGTCCAAGATGAATGTAACGCAAGGGTCACATGAAAGGCAGCAGTACATAAAGTCTTCCATATGTGCCAACCTCTGTACAGCCAACACTTCCCTGTCTCCACCATGATGACAACTCTCCATCTCCTTCTCCTCTTCTTCCTCCTCCTCATTCCCCTCCTCAGCCCATCCATGTAGAAGAGACAGGATAAAGCTTTTGTGTGTACTAGCCTTTGTTGTGCTAGTCAACAGCTCTTGTTCCTCCTCCTCAGCCTACAGCTCTTTATTGTTACTGAATCCACGCTGGGTAGATGAGATGGGGATCGGCTGGGTAGTATCTCCCTGTCACATGACTTCCTGCATCTCCACCTGGTCCGCATGCATAGCTTCATGTTTAATTGTGATCAGCGACTGTTTAATTAGGTATAGAAGTGGGAAAGGTGCACTGACTATGGTGTTATCACAGCTCAACATCTTTGTGGAGTACAGTCATGGCCAAAAGTTTTGAGAATGACACAAATATTATATTTTCACATGATCTGCTGCCCTCTGGTTTTTATGTGTGTTTGACAGATGTTTTTATCACAGACAGAAATATAATAATTGTAAACATATGAGTAACAAAAGCTTATATTGACAGTTAGAATGAGTTAATGCAGCAAGTCAATATTTGCAGTGTTGACCCTTCTTCTTCAGGACCTCTGCAATTCTCCCTGGCATGCTCTCAATCAACTTTTGGACCAAATCCTGACTGATAGCAGTCCATTCTTGCACAATCAATGCTTTCATTTTGTCAGAATTTTTAGGTTTTTGTTTGTCCACCCGTCTCTTGATGATTGACCACAAGTTCTCAATGGGATTAAGATATGGGGAGTTTCCAGGCCATGGACCCAAAATCTCTATGTTTTGTTCCCTGAGCCATTTAGTTATCACCTTTGCTTTATGGCAAGGTGCTCCATCATGCTGGAAAAGGCATTGTTGATCGCCAAACTGCTCTTGGAGGGTTGGGAGAAGTTGCTCTTGGAGGACATTCTGGTACCATTCTTTATTCTTGGCTGTGTTTTTAGTCAAGACTGTGAGAGAGCCGATTCCCTTGGCTGAGAAGCAACCCCACACATGAATGGTTTCAGGATGCTTAACAGTTGGCATGAGACAAGACTGGTGGTAGCGCTCACCTTGTCTTCTCCAAATGTGGCGTTTTCCTGATGTTCTAACAATCGAAAAGGGGATTCATCAGAGAAAGTAACTTTACCCCAGTCCTCAGCAGTCCACTGCCTGTACCTTTTGCAGAATATCAGTCTGTCCATGATGTTTTTTCTGGAGAGAAGTGGCTTCTTTGCTGCCCTCCTTGAGACCAGGCCTTGCTCCAAGAGTCTCCGCCTCACAGTGCGTGCAGATGCACTCACACCTGCTTGCTGCCATTCCTGAGCAAGCTCTGCACTGCTGGTAGCCCGATCCCGCAGCTGAAACACTTTTAAGAGACGGTCCTGGCGCTTGCTGGTCTTTCTTGGGCTCCCTAAAGCCTTTTTGGCAACAATGGAACCTCTCTCCAGTTCTTGATGATGCGATAGATTGTTGACTGAGGTGCAATCTTTCTAGCTGCGATACTCTTCCCTGTTAGGCCATTTTTGTGCATTGCAATGATAACTGCACGTGTTTCTTTAGAGATAACCATGGTTAACAGAAGAGAAACAATGATGCCAAGCACAAGCCTCCTTTTAAAGTGTCCAGTGGTGTCATTCTTACTTAATCATGACAGATTGATCTCCAGCCATGTCCTCATCAACACCCACACCTGTGTTAATGGAGCAATCACTGAAAAGAGGTTAGCTGGTCCTTTTAAGGCAGGGCTGCAATGATGTTGAAATGTGTTTTGGGGGATAAAGCTCATTTTCTAGCCAAATATTGACTTTGCAAGTAATTGCTGTTAAGCTGATCACTCTTTATAACATTCTGGAGTACATGCAAATTGCCATTAGAAAAAGTGAAGCAGTAGACTTTGTAAAAATTAATATTTGTGTCATTCTCAAAACTTTTGGCCATGACTTGTACTCAAAGTCTTAAAGAACCACCCAAATGTTAGCCATTCATGCCCACTCTTTAATTGTTATGTGAGGAGGTTGACAAGAATACCAGCAGCACTGCCAGAGCGGGGACAGCTCTAGCTGATTTGCGGAAATGGTGCTGCATTCCTTGACCAGAAGCTTGGACAAATCTGGGTATGTTTTCAGAAACCACTGAACTACTAAGTTGAGCATGTGTGCCAAGCATGGTACATGCGTGAGCTTGCCAAGTTTCAGAAACGCCACCAGGTTACATTCAATATCACACGTGACCATGCCTGGTTGGAGGCTCAGAGGCAAAAGCCACAGATCTGTCTGGTCTGTTATTCCTTTAAGTGATTCTGCTGTGGTGTACGTTTTTTCTCCTAGACAAATTGGCTTCAGCAGAGCCTGTTGCCGATTCACTGAGGCAGTGCTACAGAGCTTCCAGTTTATGGCTGATGTGGACAACGTGCTCTTTGATAACACATAAGAGATGGAAGATGAGGAGGAGAAGGAGGGGTGCAGGAACTGGTGTATGAGATGAAGGAAATCCTGATAGAAGTAGGGCCAGCAATCCTCGGGATCAGGAGCACTTGTGCTGTGCCAGGGTGAGAATTGGACCCTGCCTTCACAATGTTCAACCAGTGTATTGTCAGTAAAATTTAGCGCCCCGGGCCACAAGCGCTTGTCAACGTGTTGGTCATTAAGTAGACGATTCCAGGAACAGAATTGGTAAGGACACTGGTGATGTTCCTGGACATGTGCTGGTACAAGGTGGGGATGCCACACCGGGAGAAAAAGTGGTGGCTGGGGATCGAGAACCAAGTGATGGCTGTCGCCATGAGTCCGTGGGATTCCTCCTTGTCAACAAGCTGAAACGGCAACATTTCCATGAAAAGCATCCTGAAAATGCGTCCATTTCATGTTTGGGCCTGTGGGTGGATTGTTGCAAACCTTCTCTTTCATTCCAAGGCCTGGGACTGGGACAGCTGAACGCTGTGCTGAGACAAGGATTTGGAAGTGCTTGATGACGGTGCATCAGAATGTGCTAGGACAGGTGCAGGGCATTCTTGTGGTCGTGGCTGCTCTAAGTTTTTTGGATCACTAAACAGCATCTCCTCATTTCCCTCTTGGAATATGCAGGGTGAGAGGCCACAATCAAGAAGTGATGTTGTAATGTGGGATCACAAGTTTCCTCAGACTTAACATGATAGGAGGAAGGAGAATCAGGGTGGTGATTAAGTGACCCAGACTGTGGACTGGTAAGACTGGACCGTGTGGAAGACTGGATTGTGCTGCC
The DNA here is from genome assembly GCA_033576555.1 of Oophaga sylvatica. Lineage (NCBI taxonomy): Eukaryota > Metazoa > Chordata > Amphibia > Anura > Dendrobatidae > Oophaga > Oophaga sylvatica. The sequence goes on along the minus strand of JARQOD010000008.1, from coordinate 102,892,785 downwards.
AAGCATGCTGGAGCATTATGTGCTATTCAACCCCCATGTTTTCACTGCTCTGGCTACAGAAGAGGTGTACTGAACCTCCCTGCAAAGTAGGACAAGAAACTATGTGTGGTGGGTGGGTGTGTTTCTTGTGCTTCAGCAAAAGGCATGATCGCATTTGCCCCACGTCCTCGACATCTGCGTGCATCATCATCAGCACCTCCCCACCTCTTACCACATGCCTTACACAGTTTCTAATTACTAGGACTCTTGAAACCATGCTTATTTTTAATTAGAAAAAATAATTTTCACCTGCAGCAGTCTAAGTGTTTTTTGGGAGTTTAATACCACCGTTATGTACCACATAGCATGTAATACTCTATAGGTGTGTAATTTAATCAAGAAAATAATGTATATGCCTTTTTGGAGTGTTGTAAATATATATCACAGAAATGTAATACAGATCATGTAATATCTTATGGGTGAGTTATTGCATCCAGAAAACAATTCTGTGCTTTTTTGGAGTGTTATATAACACAGAAATGTATCACAAATCACATAATATGGTATGGGTGACAATATAGTAATTTTTTCACCACAAAAAAAATCTGCTATATATTTTGCAATGGAATGTGGAGCAGCAAAGCACTCAATTAGCCCTTAGAAGGGCTGTTACTATGATGGTTCAGAATCAGCACAATTATCAATGCTAGAGGACTCCAATTCGTTCAACTGTGACCACACAGCCCTGGACAAATACTCTCTCTCCCTCCAATATGAACTATCCCTGAGATGCGCAATGGCATCAGTGTGCCAAGTGGTGAGGCACCTGTCCTTTTATAACCCCTGGTGATGTCACACGGCCAGCCAATCACAGTAATGTCACTACCAAGATGATTACTGCATTACAGTGACTTGCAGGCAATCCTCGCTTGTTTATTGGCTGTGTAACAGGCGCCAAACTTGCAGGGCGGGGATTCGAACATTACATTACGTTGAGTGCTGAGCACATCCGAGCACCCAGATACTCGAGTTGTATCCGAGTATCACCAAACACGCTCGCTCATCTCTATTACATATGTCTGGACGTTGGAACTATGTTTAGACCTCTGGAAGATCTCCGGCACTGAAGGGGTCCCTTGCTATGTTTTTTTATAGAATGCATTAGCAGTTCACATTCTCCCCGGAAATGATTGATCTAAAGTGCTAGAAATTGCTGTCTGACCTAGATCAATACTTATCCAGAGTGGCTTTCACTGAGAACTGCTTTCTACACCCCATGCAACCTTCTATTCTTTCATCCCATGATGCCTATCACTCTTTCCTCGTGTTTTTCCCCGGTCTCCCACCTACAACGTCATTAGGGTAAACCAGTCCAAAGATAACATTTCACACAAAACAAATCACTCATTTTGCGGTCTAGTCCTGAGTTCATTGTACTTTGTGCTGTTTTTCCAGACTGCCAGCTAGTGGGGAATAGAAAGTGAAAAGTTATGGGAAGGAACAGAATAACTTAAAAAGCAGCAAGACAGAGAAAACTGGGGTGATATAAGGAGATGTATGGAAATCTTGAGAATACACAAGACATTGCTGAGAGATGGGATAAATAATTGAACAGCTGAATTCAGCATTACTGAAACTCTTGCAGAATAAGTAAATACATGTTAGTGTTCAATGATGTTTATGGAGCGCACTTCCAGTAATATTGTATTATTAGTAAACGAGAATACAGTAAGTTACAATTCTTCCTTGTTTCTATCATAGTGGAGATGCCAAGGAACTTTTTTCTCAAGGAGCATAGCAAACACAAACTGGTGCAAGGCTTAATTCTCACATGATCTCTAATTAGTCTGGACAGCTCCACATAGCGACTGTATTTTAAAATGTTTCATAAATTTAGCAAAATTATTTCAATGATGAAGAATGTAGAGAAGGAGGTGAGGTGCAGTGGTGAAAACATCAAAAGGTGGGGCTGATTAAAGGGTTTTTCTGGAGGAGAGAAATCTGGCACTATTAAGAAACTATAATTAAAGTAGAAGCAAAATGAGATCAAATTAAGTAAAGTTTAGACGTTTGTTTTTCTTTATACTTTTTTACACTAACAAGTCAAAGTCTGATTTCACTTTTGGGCTATAATGTATGGTGCATAGTTTCGTAGCAGAAATGCAGGGGGGGAATTGCGATTTTAAACCAATAACTATTATTCTGATTTCAATGGATTCCGTAACCCTGATTTTGTAACTCTTAGTGCAGCATAATGAAGAGGCAGAGACCCTAATTCCAGTGATGTATCACTTTATTGGGTACTTCAGTTATGATTCAATCCTATTTAATCTGCTGCAGATCTAGCAGTTCGCGGAATTGTGAGCTCTGTACAACCTCGCCCACACCACTGATTGGCAGCTTTCTATAGACACTGTGCATTAGCAGAAATCTGCCAATCAGAGGTGGGGTGGGGTTGGACTACATGGCAGCAGGCCAAGTAGTCCTCCACTGATAATCTCCTGCTGATAAAACAGTGATTTTATGAAACCTACACCAACCAGTACGTAATACATTCCTTTAAGCAGGGTCTTTGTCCCTACATTTTGCAAATTAGGTAGCAGAAGCCTGGCGACAGACTACCTTTCACATGAGGTTGATAACTGAGTAGCTCCAAAGAACAATACAAATAGGTATTGATTTAAACTATTTTATTGCATAACTTTTGTTTTTCTCTTTAATGAGCAGTGCATCACTTTTCTCCTTTTTACCCATTTTTCTAGCACTTTTCCTGCTGCAGTCAAGGTTCTCTGTCTTTGGTTTGCTGGTTATCCAAGAGTTAATTCTCTCAATGGTGTGCTGCTGGATTTTTAAGCTTGAGCTGCCATATGCAGTTGAAAGTATCAAGTTATGTTAATCAATTCTTGATAACATTATAATGTGACTTGAATTCTTGTCGAATTTGTCGAAATTTGGGATTCAATTCATAAAGGTCACTAAAAATGGCTGCTGTTATTTTACACAGTGTAGAAGACTGCATGAATGGGAGAAATTTGGCCAAGCTGGCAAATTTGAATAAAAAAAAATAGTTCATATCTAATTATAACAATTGAAAGGGTTTTATAGGATTAATACATTTGTGGCTGATACTTAAGGGGAATTTACGCAGGCCGAAATCTGTCAAATTCAAATAGTAATGATTAGATCAATATGGATCATTAAAAATTCAAATTTTCCGGCTTCGTAGAATTTACCCCAAAAATTAGATTTGCAGCTAATGAACTTGTGCAAATTGCCTCTAATTGCCTGGAAAATATATGTGCAGAACACTCGAAGTTCACCTTGGAGTCAACTGAACTCATTTTGAGCTCTGTAATGCAAAGACAGCCTTTTTAATGTTGAATCCTATCTGGTTGGCATATCCTGATAAGAACCTGAGGTAGCCAACAGCATACTTAACGACATGATCAGTATCAGACTTTTTACACTATCTAAATTGTATATACGGTCTAAAAATTATCCTTTTTGAGGGCAAAGATCCCCATTTATAGCTGCTGTTTATAGATAGGCGGTGCAAATGGAAGCAGTCATGACATTTTCACAAAGGTGGGTGCAACAATGACCCTGACTATAAACAGCTTTGCACTTTGTAAATAAAGAAGCGATCACTTGTTTACAAGCCATCAAAAAATTATTCTTATATCTTGGCTGGTTGTCACCCAGCCTTTTAAAAAAATATCCCTGCTTTGACAGCTGTTGTTTGGGGGTACACAATCATAAGAGTACATTTCCCTGCAACAGTAGTATTGTCTAGCACTATGAAACACAGTGGGCAGCCAATAGTTGTTAGGCTGGCATGGCTGTGCAGTGGCTGTGCAGCAAGGTAGAGTGGTAGGAAGGACAGGCAGGGGCGTGTGTGGAAGTTCAGGACCAGCAATGGCAGCCTTGGTAGCAGCAGTATAGTCCAACACTATGAAACAGAGTGGAAAAATAATGCATAAAAAAGGCAGCCATTTTTACCAAGACCAGGTGATAATATTAATGCATTACAGGATGCAGCAGGACTCCATGATAAAGGTGAAGGCAGCACAAGTGCAAAATACTGATGAAACAACCAATTACATGCCTACCATTCATTGACTGGTGGCTGCTTTGTATTATAAAAGCGAACAGATAAGACTTGTATAGGTTGCTGTTTTCATCTCATTTTGTTGCTGATTTTGAGCTCAAGGACAATTCCAAAGAGCGGACTACACTCTTCTGCATATGAGAACAGAGAGCGGACACCCCTTTCTGCGAGAAATAATGGCAGCTGAGTACATTCCAATGGTACTTTTCATGTCTCAAAAAACCTGTGTGGATGAAAGCAAATGATATGACGGCAACTTATCTGGCCACATGGTCGCATTGGCCCCAAAGCACTCCCCTGATGAGCAGTGACGAAACTCGTCGGGAGAATGGGGTAGAGCGTCCACTACTAAGCCAGGAAAGAGGAGCGCAGTAACCATTAAATTACTCCCTCTGAATCGGGTGAGACCTCTCCTGTTTATGACTTGCCAAAATGTCACACTGACCCCTAAACCTATGACAGGGAGGGTCAGTTAAAGGAGTGCCGATCACTGTGTGTCAATGGGAATGATTAGTGTGTAGTGTATAACACCTCTCAATACAAGTGAGACCTCCTCAGGATTGGCCTATAATATATTGCAGCTCTTACGCATGAATATAGTGTACATTAACCCATGAGATAGATATGGGACACACCAAGAAAGAAAGGTCTGATTAGTGGCAGGCAGGTTGTTTGTGTGGCAAGCCATTTTTTTCTGCAATACCTGCAATATACCTATCTATATGCAAACATATAAAACTGGTGCATGGATTTGAGTTGGACATAGAGAAATTACCTATTTGAGCTAGTCCATATAACCTGCAATATTGTTTTGTTTTTTTTTTGCAATTGCGTAATTGTCGAATCTACACAGAATCTGGTTGATTATTTCCACCCGCTTCTGAAAGTGGAGCTGTGTACAGTTACAGTAAGGCTGGCTTCACACATCCGGCGGGCGCCTTGCGGCGCCCCCGGCATTTTCCCGCAGCGCCGCATCTGAAAATCTGATGCGCCGCATGCCATGACATGCATTAGCGCCGGATGACGCTGCATGTAACGTTTTTTTTTTTTGCCGGATGGTTGCTTATCTCTCCAAGCATCAGCAACCATCCGGCAAAAAAACGCATTTTGGGCGCCGGAAGTGTGAAAGCTTTTCACATGCGGCGCTGCGGCAAAATGCAGGGGGCGCCGCCAGGCGCCCGCCGGATGTGTGAAAGAGGCCTTAGGTACTGATACCATAGGATACCAACAACTGTTAATCTGCCACTTGTAAAGAGAACTGAGGGTCCCTATAGTCTTTCATAGACCAGTGTGTTTTTTGTGTGTACCACTGTATTTGTCTTGTCTGTCTTGACACCTTTCACTTTTGGTTATATATGTATTTTATTATTATTATAATTATTCTATGTTATATTTTACTCCAAAACGCTGATTTCAATTTAGACTAGTTGGACATAGCCATCTGCTATATTGCACAATTTTCAATGCAGAGATGTTTTCCAGCTTCACAGTCACTGAGTAAGGGCTCATATTAATCTGACTAATGTTAGTCCATGATTCCGTGCTCATCTGCAAATTTTTTCTCAGCTCTGGTCGGATTGAAAAAAAATTGCAGCATGCTGTGAGTAGCCATGTATATCAGATGACATTCACCAGTGCAAGTCAATGGGTGCAAGAAAATTGCACAGCACATGGACCATGCGATTTTTACGCAGCGATCTCATAGAAAACCCGATATTTCATCAGCCGTGTACTTTAAATTCACAGAATGAACTGTCAGAATAGTATACATAAAATAAATACAAACAGTACAGACCAAAAGTTTGGACACACCTTCTCATTCAAAGAAGACCATTTCCGGTGACTACCTCTTGAAGCTCATCAAGAGAATGCCAAGAGTGTGCAAAGCAGTCATCAAAGCAAAAGGTGTCTACTTTGAAGAACCTAGAATATGACATAATTTTAGTTGTTTCACACTTTTTTGATAAGTATATAATTCCACATGTGTTAATTCATAGTTTTGATGCCTTCAGTGTGAATGTACAATTTTCATAGTCATGAAAATACAGAAAAATATTTAAATGAGAAGGTGTGTCCAAACTTTTGATCTGTACTGTATATATGTATATACAGAGTGGTCCCAAAGTAGGTGGACAGAAAATAACTTTTTTTTTTAGGGACAACATCACATTTGAAGTCACTTTGATGGGTCTATGATAGAAAATATCCAAAAGTGACACCATTCTAAAATCTGCACCCCTCAAGGTGCTCAAAACTACATTCAAGAAGTTTATTATTAAACCTTAAAGTGCTTCACAGCAATTTTTAGAATGCTTAAAAAAAATGAAACATTTCACTTTTTTTCACAAAATATTTACTTCAGATCCAATTTTTTTATTTTCCAAGGGTAACAGGAGTAATTGGACAGCAAAACTTGTTGTGCAATTTGTCCTGAGTACGCCGATACCCTATATGTGGGGGTAATGGTAGACACTTTTTATTGCAAAAAAGTTTTTGCATCACCATATTTTGAGAGCTAAAATTTTTCTATATTTTGGCCCGAGTCATGTGAGGTCTTGTTTTTTGCGGGACGATTTGACATTTTTACTGGTACCATTTTCGGGCACATTACATTTTTTGATCACTTTTTATTCCGGTTTTTGGGAGGCAGAATGAACAAAAACCAGAAATTCATGAATTTCTTTTTGGGGGGGCGTTTATACCGTTCCACTTGTGGTAAAATTGATAAAGCAGTTTTATTCTTTGGGTCAGTACGATTACAGCGATACCTCATTTATATCATTTTTTTTACGCTTTGGCGCTTTTAGACAATAAAAACTATTTTATATAAAAAATAACTATTTTTGCATCGCTTTATTCTGCGAGCTATAACTTTTTTATTTTTTCGCTGATGATGCTGTATGGCAGCTTGTTTTTTGCGAGACAAGATGATGTTTTCAACGGTACCATGTTTTTTTATATCTGTCTTTTTGATCGCGTGTTAATCCACTTTTTCTTCGGTGGTATGATGATGATAAAGCATTGTTTTTATACAGTCCACCTACTTTTGGACCACCATATATATATATATATATATATATATATATATATGCGATAAAAGAGAAAGGACAGCACCTCCAAAAATCATACAATGATCTAATGCCTCTCGGCAAAAATATATATAACTGAACATGAGGTTCTTAGTTTAACATTCTGATCAGACTGTATGAAGCCCACTGCCACGTCACGGCAAACCTCGTAGTGGGTCCTGACCAACCCTAACGGAGCAGAGCTGTGCGGCAACCACCGCCATAGCTCCAATGCACCAGCAGGGCAGACGGCGTGTTGCCCCACAGCACCCGTGCTGCAAGACTGAGTCCCCATGACTCCAGACCGCACCGCCCCACCAGCACAAAGCCACAGCAACAGTGGCTTTTTGTGCAAAGCATGTTCTTGTTTCTTTCTTGCACCAGCACTCCTCCCATTTGGCACAGGTGATTTTATTTAGCAGGAGACTGCAAAGTATGGGGTCTAGCCCATTTTGTCTCTCACTGAAGAGATGGAGGAAACTGAGTTTCAGTACTCCTTTCATTTTGGTGTGGATGCCGTGTGGCGGCCATTGTTGCTCTAGCTTTGTGCTGGTGGGGCAGCGCGGTCTGGAGTCATGGGGACTCAGTCTTGCAGCACGGGTGCTGTGGGGCAACAGGTCGTCTGCCCTGCTGGTGCATTGCCCCTGTGGTGGTTGTCGCCGCACAGCTCTTCTCCGTTAGGGCAGGTCAGGACCCACTACGAGGTTTGACGTGACCTGGCAGTGGGCTTCACACAGTCTGAATGTTAAACTAAGAATCTCATTTTCAGTTATATAATTTTTGCCTAGTGGCTTTAGATCAACGTATGATTTTTGGATGTGCGGTTCACGCTCTTTTTTTTTTCTTTTTGTGCAATAAACAGTATATATATATACTATATATATATATATATATATATATATATATATATATATATATTTATATTTATGCATTCATTGCAGCTTGCACCTGTTCACACTAAGGAGATGTTGGTCTTTTTTTTTTACTTTAGATAGAAATATGTCATTGACATAATATGTTTAGTGTAGTGCATGTGTAGCTTACTGTACTGTAATGTTTTTAGCTAATAATTAAATGAATAGAACAAAAAATTGCTGTGGGGCCCCACTTATTTTTATTAACCATCTGATGGAAAGCAGACAGTTGAGAGATGGTTTAATAGTGTAGGAAGGGAGCAATAAGCATGGAGCTTCCCAGGACATTAATATCAGCTTACAGCTGTCTACTTAGCCTTTACTGGTTATTAAAAAAGGAGAACCCCAAAAAATGGCATGGGGCACCCCTATTTTTAATAACCAGCAAAGGCTAAGCAGACAGCTGCGAGCTGATAATTATAGGCTGGGAAGGGACATGGATATTGGCCCCCTCTGTAACACCATTGCCAGCTCCTCTGCATGGTTTTCCCTCTCCTTCCCTGCAGCATGGTCCCCTTCTGCTGGCATATAATGAGAATGCTTCACTTCCTGGCAGCGCTTTTAGTATTTGCTCGAAGGTGCTTCCCTATTCTTAAAGGAGCAGTGGGTATATAGTGAAATGCCCTTAGCATGTTGCTGAGGCATTTAGTTTAATTAGTTCACCTGCACGATGGCTCCCAGCCAATTGCTGAGAGTCATCTTTTTGAAAAAAAAAACTCCCTCTCCTTTAGGAGTCAATAAAGCAACAATATTCATTAGTATGTAGTCTCCCCCACTAGTGAGTTGTTAGGTTTTCTGGTCTTGGTTGGCTAGGTCCTGAACCTGTATCCCTGGTCTTGGTGCAGCCAGAGTCCTGAACATCATCCCCTTGTAGTGGCGCATTAAGGCCTGTTACCAAACTCCTTTGATCACGGTGTGGCCATTTCTTAAATATTGTCTCCTGGTCATGGTGCGGCCAGTCCTGTTCCCGAACTCCCTTGATCCCGATGCTGCAAGTTCCTGAACATTGTCCCCTGGTCCTGGTGAGGCCAGTCCTGTTACTGAACTTCCCTGGTCCCTATGCGGCCAGCTCTGAAACATTTTCCCCTGGTCCTGGTGCTGACAACCCTATTCCCAAACTCCCCTGGTCCTGGAGCGGCCATCTCCTGAACATTGTCTCCTGATCCTGGAGCAGCAAGTCCTGTTCCCGAAGTCCCCTGGTCCTGGCCAGTATCTGAATGTTTCCCTATCTGAATCTCTGTTTCAGTAACCTTTCTGCAAATATTCTGAACTAATCCTTCTAATCTGAATGGAGCCCCATTGCAGTGTCAGTGTACCTGACCCCTGGGGTCAGCAGCTGCAGTATCAGGGTCTGCCTAGGAGTGGTACCTGGTGGCTACCTGACCTCACCACTTGAAGCTCCAGTGTACACCAGGTAGCCGTTTAACCATACCCCTTCCTTGGCAGGCCTAGTAGTGTGGCACAGTGGGACCACTAAGCCACATGCATCACCGCTGGTTGTAACACCCTCCCAGACTAACACCAGCCCTCAGCTACCCCAGAAATGGCACATTCATTAGATGTGCCAGTTCTGTCACTTAGCCTCTTCCCACTTGCTCTGGTGTTTTGGGAAGCAAGGTAATGGTTTTGGGATTGATGTCAGTTTTTTCAGCCCATGTGTAAGTAGCTGAGAGGAGTCTATAAGACACCCCCATTACTAACCCCATAAGTTTAAAGCAAAAACAAACAGAGAGAAATGTCCTTTATTTGTAAAAAGCAGTCCCTGAATCTCTTTTACCCATTTATAACCTTTAACAAATCAAATATTCTGAAGGGGTCTGCTGTAAATCCATACCATGTCCCACGACGGTTTCCAACTCTGCTACATCCAAATGGTTTGTTGAGTGGTGACATAATGTGAGCGCTCAGTAAACCAGCGAGAATACACTGATATTAGCATGTGAATCCGGCTTCTACGACGGGAGATGTCATCACTAAGGTTATCGCAGTTCGTAGACGATGAACTGTGGTAACCTTACTGACATCACCGCTCACAGCTTGAGAATTTCAGTGTAAAAAAATCCCTAAAAAAGAGTACTTTCTGCACTTAAATCACATGGCTGTGTGGGCAGCTGATGGATTATCTCTAGTTCTCTGCTTCTCTCATCCTTTCTTTTCCCTGCTAAGTGCCAATCCCTCATTTGACCTAGTTCTGACATTCCTGATATTCCATCTAGATAGCCTTTCAAAAGAGAAGCAATTAATTCAAATAAGAAGCAAACTAACTGTGCATGCACTGTAATATAACTTAAAAATACCGCCACTTGCTATTACAGGTTAACTGTATCACTGTTACAGGGCTGAAAATGTGAGTAACTGGCTGGGATAGTAATTTACCACCTAAATCAGATCTCTGGTGTAACAAACAGCAATTCAGCAAATAAAAAGTGACATAGGAACAGAGCAAAGTGCAAACACAAACTGAGCACAATTGCAGAGCCAGGCCCCAAAAGGAGACCAGGCTGAAGTCTACTGCTAAGCAGCAAACCAGCAAGAAAATCCAACCAGAGGAAAAAAAAAAGCAAATCACTTATCTGAATGAGAGCAGCAATGCAAGCTGAGCTCCAAGCAAGACGTGGAAGAACAATTGATTACCGGCAAGGCTGAAGGGAGTTCAGGTCACTTATATCAGACCATTCAGAGCCAGCTGAAGGCCATTCAACAATTAGTTCATTACCCTCAGCAACCACGGGAGGGAGCCCCAGCTCAGAAGTCGCCTCCAGAGTATTCACAACAGTACCTCCCCTTGAGGAGGGGTCACCGAACCCTCACCAACGCAACCAGGCCGATCAGGATGAGCTCGATGATAGGCACGGATCAGTCTCCCAGCATGGATGTCAGAAGCAAACACACAAGAATCCCCATGCTTAATGTGAATAAGGTTGTACGCCCGCCTAAGGTCAAGCTTGGTAAACCAACTAGCACTTTTCACTCTGGAAAATAGGTCAGAAATCAAGGGTAACGGACATTGATATTTAACAGTGATTTTATTCAGGAGGCGATAATCAATACACGGCCTCAATGAACCATCCTATTTGGCCACAAAGAAAAAAACGGCGCCCAAGGTGAAGACGATGGCCCAATCTGTCCAGACAGAAAAGTACAGGAAAGGATTCTTACTGTCTGTAACCACCAGAGGGAGCCTCTGCTCAGAAACCATCTCTAACACATTCATAACAGTTCTTAGTAAGAATCCTTTCCTGTACTTTTCTATCTAGACAGATTGGGCCCCAGCGTTTGCTCATTCTATTTTCTGTCGGTATCCGTGCTTCTTCTTGTCTAACCGCCATTACATGTTTGGGGGCTTCCTATTTTCTTTGGGGATCTGCTCCGGGGCAGATAGCTTTCCTCTTTCTGCTTTTAGGTGTAGTTATCTCTCAGGCTGTGACGAGGAGTCTAGGATCAACGTAGGAACGCTCCACGGCTACCTCTAGTTGTGTGGTTAGTTCAGGTTACTGCAATCCAATAGGTTCCAGCCTCTCTGGTGTATTGCCGTTTTTGCTTTTTCTCTTCAGCTACCTAAGCACGACAGTATCACCGGACCATCATGGGAGGGAACCTCCCTTATATCAGTCCAGTCAGAGATCCCAGATTGCCATTCCTCGCTGGAAGGTTCAATACTGTCTGTAACCACCAGAGGGAGCCTCTGCTCAGAAACCATCTCTAGCACATTCATATCAAGAATCATTGAGACCAGAGGGAACAGGGAATCCCTTCATAACGTCTTTTACATTTTCTGACAGACCCTTCCGAAAAAGGGCTGCCAAAGTATCATCATTCCATTTGGTCAGGACTGCCCACTTTCGAAATTTCTGACAGTACAGCTCAGCCTCTTCACGACCCTGATTTAATGCCAACAAGGTCCTTTCAGCTTGATCAGCGATATTAGGTTCATCGTACGATAACCCCAGAGCCTGAAAAAATACATCAACGTCATTCAAAACAGGATCCCCAGGTGTCAGGGAAAAAGCCCAATCCTGAGGGTCACCGCGCAGCAGAGAGATGACAATTTGAACCTGCTGTGCTGCGTTCCCTGAGGACTTAGACTTTAAGGCAAAAAACAACTTACAGTTATTTTTGAAATTCAGAAATTTAGACTGATCCCTCAAAAATAAATCTGGTATGGGAATCCTAGGTTCCACAACCTAGCAAGATAGGTAGCAATACTCTGAACCTCAGTGGCAAGCTGCTCCACACGGCCAGACAACTGTGCAAACTCCATTGAGGAAAAAAATCCTCCTCAGCACCCAGAGAAAAAGAGGGAAAAAATGCAACAAACTGAGAAAAAAATTCTGACAACTTCCTTTTTTCTTTTTCCTTTTACTATTTTTCCCTTCTGTTAGGTTCCAGATAATTTTCAGTTTGGCCGGTAATACTGTTATGTTTCGGTAGCTGAGGAGAGATTGCAAAAATAGCCAAAAAAGCAATACACCAGAGAGGCTGGAAACTATTGGATTGCAGGACCCTAAACTAACCGCCACACTAGAAGTAGCCACGGTGATCCTAGACGCCTCGCCACAGCCAGAGAGATATCTACTGAGGTAGCTGAGGAGAATAAGCAAAAACGGCAATACACCAGAGAGGCTGGAACCTATTGGATTGCAGTAACCTGAACTAGCCACACAACTAGAGGTAGCCGTGGAGCGTTCCTACGTTGATCCTAGATGCCTCGTCACAGCCTAAGAGATAACTACACCTAAAGGCAGAAAGATGAAAGCTATCTGCCCCAGAGCAGATCCCCAAAGAAAATAGGAAGCCCCCAAACATGTAATGGCGGTTAGACAAGAAGAAACATGGACACAGACAGAAAATAGAATGAGCAAACGCTGGGGCCCAATCTGTCTAGACAGAAAAGTACAGGAAATGATGCTCACTGCAATCCAAAAAAACCCCTAAAAAATACCAGCTCTTCTGATTACAAAAACACCTGAGATCACACGATCTCTAACACCTAAATCAGATCTCTGGTGTAACAGAACTAAGCCGCAGCCACTGAAAAAACAGGAAAAAGCAAATGAACAAACAACAGTGGCTCCAGATAAACTGAGAGGAGCACAAGCCCCCAGAGGGGACCCGGCTGACCTCCACAGAAGTGCAGGGAACAATGCAAAAGCAAGCACAAAAATAAAAGCAGAAAATATCTTATCTGATAGCAGAAGATGCAGGCAAGACTCAGCAAAGTTCCAAATGAACCAGGAACCACAATTGAGACAAGAACAATTGATCACCGGCAACCATCATGGGAGGGAACCTCCCTTATATCAGACCAGTCCGTGATCCCAGATTGCCATTCCTCGCTGAAAGGTTCAGTACTGTCTGTAACCACCAGAGGGAGCCTCTGCTCAGAAACCATCTCTAGCTCATTCATAACAGCTACACCTAAAGGCAGAAAGATGAATGCTATCTGCCCCGTAGTAGAATCCCCAAAGAAATAGGAAGCCCCCCAATATGTAATGGCGGATAGACCAGAAGAAAATATGAACACAGACAGAAAATCGAATGAGCAAACGCTGGGGCCCAATCTGTCTAGATAGAAAAGTATAGGAAAGAATTCTGACTGCAGCCCAAAAAAACCCTGACAAAAATACCAACACTTCTGATTAACAAAAAACCTGACATCACACGATCTCTACCACCTAAATCAGATCTCTGGTGTAACAAACAGCAATTCAGCAAATAAAAAGTGACATAGGAACAGAGCAAAAGTGCCAACACAAACTGAGCACAATTGCAGAGCCAGGCCCCAAAAGGGGACCAGGATGAAGTCTACTGCTAAGCAGCAAACCAGCAAGAAAATCCAACCAGAGGGAAAAAAAAAGCAAATCACTTATCTGAATGAGAGCAGCAATGCAAGCTGAGCTCCAAGCAAGACGTGGAAGAACAATTGATTACCGGCAAGGCTGAAGGGAGTTCAGGTCACTTATATCAGACCATTCAGAGCCAGCTGAAGGCCATTCAGCAATTAGTTCATTACCCTCAGCAACCACCAGAGGGAGCCCCAGCTCAGAAGTCGCCTCCAGAGTATTCACAACACTGGACAGAAATGATGGTACCCTTAACTTAATATTTTGTTGCACAACCTTTTGAAGCAATCACTGCAATAAAATGATTCCTGTAACTGTGAATGAGACTTCTGCACTTCTCGACAGGTATTTTAGCCCACTCCTCAATAGCAAACTGCTCCAGTTGTTACATGTTTGAAGGTTGCATTTTCCAGACGGCATGCTTCAACTCTTTCCAAAGATGCTCAATATAATTTATGTCAGGGCTCATAGAAGGCCACTTCAGAATAGTCCAATGTTTTCCTCTTAGCCATTCTTGGGTGTTTTTAGCTCTCTGTTTTGGGTCATTATCCTGTTGTAAGACCCATGACCTGCAACTGAGACCAAGCTTTCTCACACTGTGCAGCACTTTTCTCTCTAGAACCCATTGATAGTCTTGAGATTTCATTGTACCCTGCATAGATTCTAGATAGCCTGTGCCAGATGCAGCAAAGCAGCCCTAGAATATAACAGAGCCTCCTCCATGTTTTACAGTAGGGACAGTGTTCTTTTCTTGATATGCTTCATTTTTCCATCTGTGAACATAGAGCTGATGTGCCTTGCCAAAAAAAGTTCCAATTTTGTCTCATTTGTCCATAGGACATTCTCCCAGAAGCTTTGTAGTTTGGCAAATTCCAGTCTGGCTTTTTTGTGATTTTTTTTTCAACAATGGTGTCCTCCTTGGTAGTCTCCCATGAAGTCCACTTTGGCTCATACAACGACGGATGATGCAATCTGACACTGATGATCCTTCATCCCTATTCTAGTATGCATGGTTCCTCATTCCTGTCCTGGTATGTATGCCCCCCGATCCCTATTCTAGTATGTATGGTTCTTCATCCCTATACTGGTATGCATGGTTCCTCATCCCCATCCTTGTATGCATGTTTCCTCATCTCTATCCTGGTATGCATGTTTCCTCATCCCTATCCTAGAATGCATGGTTCTTCATCCCTATCCTATTGTGCTTGGTTCTTCATCCCTATCCTGGTATGCATGGTTCCTCATTACTATCCTGGTATGCATAGCAATCTCATTCCTATTCTCCTATGCATGGTCCCCTCATCCCTATCCTTGTATGTATGGCCCCAATCAGAAAAGCATAAAAAAAAATAATAAACCATCTTACTTACCGTCCCTGCACTCCTTCGCAGCATCTTGTTCCGGTGCCAGCAGCAGCAGCGGCCGGGTGATCACGTGTCCCTGTTACTTACGGTAATGAATATTCACTGCGCTCCATGCCTAAGTGAATATTCATTTCTCTTTAGCAGCGGGCACAGGCTTTAGCCGCAGCAGCCAGCTCCTGCCTCCTGTGACACGCAGCTCTGTGCAATGCCGCTCCCCCTCCATCTTCTGGGAGAATGACTTTAGTATAAGCAAAGGGGGGGGCATTATCAGCACAAAAAATGTGCTGAAAAACTCAGCTTATACTCGAGTATTTATGGTAACTTATTCTTCATCCAGCAGCAAACAGTCCGACGCAGAGCATATAGAAGGCAAAGGCCGAGTTCAAACAGGTGTATTGCATCATCTGTATATGGACCGCAATGCCAAGATTGGCCATGTGCCTCCCTACACAGAACTACTGCTTCCTAGACATATTTGAGCCTGAAAGTTTGGATTCACAGACCAGCGGTCATTTTGGGCATTACTAATATACAGAATGCGACCCTTTGACAGAACACCAATTCCAAAAATTATCTTTAGTACATAACACATGCATTTCAGTAAAAAAGACACCAAATTACCCATATAATGACAGCTTATTCGTTGCAGAAGAGTGGGTTGTGCATTACTGAAGAATGTGTCCAGGTAGAGGTTTTAGACATGGACCACATTATCGCTAATTTCTTCAATACTTCTGTCATATTTCTTGTCTGTAGATGTTAAAGCTTGACTTGTTTTTGCTGGTTTGTATCTTTAACCATGTATTCCATTGATGGCCATAGTGAAAGAAATCCCTATTTATATAAAGTCAGCCTAATTTAAGACTTTCCATGACATCTATAAATTCTTGTGACACATCCAGTCAGGTATCATGGCAAGGAAAGGTGTCCTGACTCTCAAGCTGGAAATCACACTTTATTGAGTATAAAATGATATATTTTTAGACAATTTTAATTCATATAACTGAAGAATAGGAGAAACACGAAAACACACACACGGCCATCTACAGCTTTGTGCAGTCAAAGGGTTATTCAGAGTTTGTTAGTACAGATGGGATGGCATAATGCCCAAGCATGTGAAAATGTGTTAGCTCCCGTGGTTAATAACTCAACAGCTCCTCATCAGAGAGCTGGCTGTAAATGTGGAATGAGTGATGGGGCAGGTACCATGGCTAGTAACATCATATGAAGATCTTTATCTCTAGCTTCCACACATTGTGCTCTCCACTGACATGTTGCAGGCTGATGGTCCTTACCCTGTGGAACAAGAAACCATTGACTTATCCCTCGTAGGTTAACTCTAGTGATGCCATAGTCTTCCTTCATCTATTGCTCTGTTGACAGATTCTGTAACTACCACAATAAATAACTTCTTTTAATCCCATTTCTATTATCTACTGTGGTGCTTAAAATATTGTGAATCCTTCAGAATTTTCCATATTTCTGTATAAATTTGACCTAAAACTTTAGATTTTCACACAAGTCCTAAAAGAAGATAAAGAGAATCAAATCAAGCAACTGAGACAAAAATATTAGAATGTATCATTTTGTATTGAGGAAAATGATCTACTATCAATATAATTGGCAAAAGTATGTGAACCTGATTAATTTGCAGACAATTTGAAGGTAAAAATAAGAGTCTGGAATTTTTAATAAATGGGATAACAATCGGGTGTGAGTGGCTGGACTGTTTTATTGAAAGAGCACTCAAAATCTGACCCTGGCAACAAGCTTGTGGAAGTGTATCATGGCACAAACAAAGAAAATTTCTGAGGACTTGATTTTTTTTTTGCTCAATGAGCTTGAGTTTTTATTGGTTGTATTTTGAAATAACTTTTTTCATGTGTTAATTCACTTTTTGAAAGATGGGGTAAGCAAAAACATCAATCGTATCTTAAATTTTATATGATTTTACAGACAGCTGGACTGAAAAGGTTCCTTTTTTTTAGAAAGGGTTATTTTTTACATATAAAAAAGAAATAAAGAAAAATATATTTATTGTCCACTTTCAAAAATGTCCTACTACAATATGCGGCAGTTTAAAAAAAAACAAACAACAGTATAAATTACCCTTTCTGGATCTATTTCTTTTTTAATAAATTTGCAACAATTTCTACATTTCTGTTTTTTTTTCGGCCCAGATGGGGTGCAGAGTGTACATTAGGCCTCTTTCACACTTCAGTCGTGCGACGTCAGTCAAAATCCGTCAAAATGTGAAAAAAACGGATCCGCCATTTTTTTTTGGCGGATCCGTTTTTTTTCCCATAGACTTGCATTAGTGACGGATTTTGATGGATGGTCGTCCGTCAGGTCAGTTTTTGGACGGATCCGCCAAAAAATTGGCGTCCGTCATTTCAAAAAAACGTCCAATGCAACGTTTTTTTTGACCGCCAAAATGGCGGACAACGGCGGATCCGTCGCCTCTATTGAAAACCATAGTAAAATGCAGAAAACAGTGTCCGGGGTCTCTCTCTCTCTCTCTCTCTCTCTCTCGTCCGGACTTACATTTCCGGAACAAAATTTTCATCATTTCCGGGTGAAATCTTCTTGGCGGATCCGTCAGAAAACTGACCAGTTTTGCATCCGTTTTTTTACTTTTCTGACGGATCCGCCATTTTCACGGATGGGCGGACGTCACACAACGGAAGTGTAAAAGAGGCCTTAAAGAGAAAAAAATGAACTTTTTTGAATTTACCAGATTGCTGCAATGAAACAAAGAGTGAAAAATTTAAAGAGGTCTGAATACTTTCCTTACCCACTGTATCTATCTATCATCTATCTATTATCTTTGCACATAACACATAAAAAAACAAGAATTTCTGGATTGTAACACTGCTCAAAAAAAGGGAACACTCAAATAACACATCCTAAATTAATTAAATATTCTCATTGTATACTTTGTTCTGTACAAAGTTGAATGTACTGACAACAAAATCACACAATCATCAATTGAAATCAAATTTATTACCCAATGGAGGCCTGGATTTGGAGTCATCCACAAAATTAAAGTGGAATGTAATGTCCTTAAAACAAGTCAAAATGATGCTCAGTAGTGTGTGTGGCCTCCACCTGCCTGTATGACCTCCCTACAATGCCTGAGCATGCTCCTGATGAGGAAACCGATGGTCTCCTGAGGGATCTCCTCCCAAACTTGGATTAAAACGGTGCAACGTGACATTGGTGGATGGAGCAAGACATGATGACCCAGATGTGCTCAATCAGATTCAGGTCTGTGGAACGGGCGGGCCAGTCCATAGCTTCAATGCCTTCATCTTACAGGAACTGCTGACACACTTCAGCCACATGAGGTCTGGCATTGTCCTGCATTAGGAGGAACCCAGGGCCAACCGCACAGGCATATGGTCTCATAAGGGGTCTGAGGATCTCATCTCGGTACCTAATGGCAGTCTGGCTACCTCTGGCGAGCACATGGAGGGCTGTGCGGCCCTCCAAAGAAATGCCACCCCACACCATTACTGAGCCACTGCCAAACCGGTCATGCTGAAGGATGTTGCAGGCAGCAGATCGCTCTCCACGGCGTCTCCAGACCCATGTCACATCAGTCACATGTGCTCAGTGTGAACCTGCTTTAATCTGTTAAGAGCACAGGGCGCCAGTGGCGAATTTGCCAATCCTGGTGTTCTGTGGCAAATGCCAAGCGTCCTGCATGGTGTTGGGCTGTGAGCACAACCCCCATCTGTGGATGTCGGGCCCTCAGACATCCTCATGGGGTCGGTTTCTATCTGTTTGTGCAGACACATGCACATTTGTGGCCTGCTGGAGGTCATTTTCCAGGGCTCTGGCAGTGCTCCTCCTGTTCCTCCTGCACAAAGGCGGAGGTAGCGGTACTGCTGCTGGGTTGTTGCCCTCCTACGGCCCCCTTCACGTCTCCTGGTGTACTGGCCTGTCTCCTGGTAGCGCCTCCAGCCTCTGGACACTACGCTGACAGGCACAGCAAACCTTCTTGCCACAGCTCGCATTGATGTGCCATCCTGGATAAGCTGCACTATCTGACCCACTTGTGTGGATTGTAGAGTCTGTCTCATGCTACCACGAGTGTGAAAGCACAACCAACATTCAAAAGTGACCAAAACATCAGCCAGAAAGCATTCGTTCTGAGATGTGGTCTGTGGTCCCCACCTGCAGAACCACTCCTTTATTGAGTGTGTCTTGATAATTGCCAATATTTTCCATCTGTTGTCTATTCCATTTGCACAACAGCATGTGAAATTGATTGTCAATCAGTGTTGCTTCCTAAGTGGACAGTTTGATTTCACAGAAGTTTGATTTACTTGGAGTTATATTCGGTTGTTTAAGTGTTCCCTTTATTTTTTTGAGCAGTGTATTTTATTCCAGGACACAGAAGTCACACGAATGGTACACATTGATAGTGGATAGTAAAAACGGACTGTCTCATGTGTACTTTTTTAAGTAGTATGAAGGGGGCCTAAAGCAGGGAGCTGTTGCTGACAATGCTGCAATTCATTCTGTCAGTTTGCTCTTGCATGGCATTCATTTTTGCAACTGTGCAGAGCATGCTTCAGCAAAACCAAATATTGCTGTATTTTCTATGTAGAATCTACTGCCATTTACATACTACACCACCATTTATTCTAGTTCAGTCTCTGACAATTTAGTGAGGCACGGCACTCATTTTTTGCACCTGTGCAGTGTCTGTTTTTGCAGTACACAGTATTGCTGCATTTGAACTTCAAACTAATAGCATTTGAACACCACAGTACAATATATTTTAGTTCAGACTGTGGCAATTTTAGGGAGCTACAGTGCTCACTGTTCGGTGAAAGGTCAATAGTGCCTCATTTAAAAATATCTGGAAAAAGTAACAGGGACAATAGACGGGCTAAGGTAAAAGGAAAAACTCAAGACATATCAGCTGCCTATAAGAATGTAACATTTTTGTATTTAAAAAAATAAAAACATAATTTCTCCATCTTCTCCCTTGTCTCTGTGTCCATGGATGTCGGACAGCACTCTGATGACATCCGAGTGCAGTTCAATATGTCACATGCGCTTCCCATAGACTTGTATGGGTGCATGTGATCCATATTGGCATGAGAAAAAAAATGCAGATCTGTACTGCCCAAAACTATAACATTTGTCAGAGTGCTATCCAATAAAACATCGGATAACACTCAGCCGTGCTACTTGATGGTGTGAGCGAGTCCTAAATCAAATTATTTCTTGGTATGACCAACATAGATGAACAGATCCATGCTTTGCCTTCAAAACAGCATGCATTCTTCTAGCACACTAGCACTAAGTCTGGGATTTTGTAGGATTATAGTCAAGTGCCTGAGTAACCACTTATGCCAAACAGATGTATAAGTGACCAATTGGGTGATATGATCATTATTTTCATAAGTAGCTTGAAACACAATCATTTATTGAAACAGAAATAACTGTGTAGAAAGCTTAAAAGTGGGTGAGGAACAGTCAAAACCTGCTATCGAGGTGAGGTTGTGGAAGACGATTTCATACCACAGGTCATACACTATGGCAAGATTAACCACAGCAACAAAGATACACAGTAGTTTAGCTGCAGTAGCAAGACCTCTCTCAGGCAAAGATGGAGGTTTCACAATGTTCTGTTCCAGCTCTTTTGAAGAAGCACGAAGAAAGGGGCAATGTTGAGAACCATAGATGCATTGGTTGAACAAAAAATTTAATGCAGCAGATGAGAGACACATCATGCTTACTTCCCTTCAAAATCAAAGATGTTGGGCAGTGCCATCAGCTCAGAATTAGCAGCAAACGGTGAGACCCAGCTACAACCATTTACTGTTTGGGGAAGTCTGGCCAGAATTGGTCTTCATGGAAAATTTACAGTCAAACGACATACTGACGACATGGAAACAAGGTCAAGTGACTCAGCTATGCATGAAAAACTTAGAAACTGGGGTGCAGCAAAATGGCTGCAAGCATTCTGGACTGATGAGTTGTGAAATATTTGTATGTAACATAAGTCAGTATGTTGTCTGGAGAGCTGGAGAGTGGTACAATAAGGAGTGTCTGTAGAAAACAGTGAAGCATGGAGGAAGTTCCAAGAAAGTAATAGTCACACCAAATATTGATTTGATTTAGATTTTTCTTTTGATCATTCACTTTGACTTTTGTTAATTGATAAAAACAAATTATAAATACTTCTAGTTTTAAAAGCATTCTTACTTTGCAGTGGTTTTTACACACTTTGACAATACTAAGGCTTTCTTCTAGATAGCTTGAATGAGATTGAATACAATCCTAGCAGACCTGAGAGTATCACAGCCATCATTTTCTTGCAACTGGAGGCTGTGGATAGAAATAGATTTTGGTCCAAATAGAATTGTTTTAAAAAAAATAAGACAAATCAAACATGAAAAGAATTTCGGGAAATTCACTCATCTTAATTATCACAGACTAGCCATGTGTACTAGGCTTGCCTCTGCAGCGTAGTTGAATGTAATGTGTTTGTGCGGCAGTGGTCAGCAGTATCCATGCTTTTTTTGCTGTTATTAAAAATAATTTAGGAAAGAACATTATTGTGTAGCTAAGTGCTCTATGATGATTTTTCTGTATAACTGGAAGTATACTTTACAACTATGGTAACACGGCGATATAAAAAAAATCATACAAATTTTCATCCATAAAAGTGGGATGATTTTGTTCTCACTCATAGTCCATGTGCTGTCTGAGTGCAATTCATCTTTTGCAGCAACTATTAATCATTTACAAGAATTTTTTTTGCACCCATAGACTTGAAGGTGTGAGTCTCATTCAATGTCAGAATAAAAACGCTGCATGCTACGATTCTGTCAGTAAAAAAAAAATCGGTCATCAGCCCTGCCCCATTGAATAACATTGCCCTGAGCACTATCCCATAAAAATCAGATAGCACTTGTCCGATTTTTATGTTGGTGTGATAGAGCACTAAATGTGCACCAACATTTGTCTCCAATTTTAAGATTTGTGCGTATCCAATGTTCAAGCGGTAAATTACGTCTGGTGTAAATGCCAACAACTTTTATGCCACCAATGTTTTATATACTTAAAATTTGCAGGTTTTCCTCATGTTTGTATACATTTTCAGTAGAAGTTTCAGTGTAAAAATTGATAATTTACTAGCTGGATGTGGTTATTTTTAAACATCCCTCAAAACTTGTCACTTTATGGCTCTTGCTATCGTTCGTTCCACTTTGTGATTCCTCCATATTTCAATAACATTTACAATTTAGGGACATGGCACAGAGGCATAGTATCATTTGGCACCAAAATGGGTGGCATCTTTGTAATTGTCAAATATAATATACAGGTGCTTCTCACAAAATTAGAATATCAAAAAGTTAATTTATTTCAGTTCTTCAATACAAAAAGTGAAATTGATATATTATATAGAGTAATTACATACAGAGTGATCTGTTTCAAGTGTTTATTTCTGTTAATGTAGATGATTATGGCTTACAGCCAATGAAAACCCAAAAGTCATTATCTCAGTAAATTAGAATACTTTATAACACCAGCTTGAAAAATGATTTTAAAATCTGAAATGTTGTCCTACTGAAATGTATGTTCAGTAAATGCACTCAATACTTGGTAGGCTACTTTTGCATCAATTACTGAATAAATGCAGCATGGCATGGTGGCGATCAGCCTGTGTCACTGCAGAGGTGTTATGGAAGCCCAGGTTGCTTTGATAGCAGCCTTTAAAAAGGTCCCTTATTCTATTTCAGTAAGCTCCACAATCAAGGTGAACACTGCTGACTTGGCAGATGTACAAAAGGCAGTCATTGACACACTCCACAAGGAGGATAAGCCACAAAAGGTCATTGCTAAAGACGCTAACTGTTCACAGAGTGCTGTATCCAAACATATTAATTGAAAGTTGAGTGGAAGGAAAAAGTGTGGTAGAAAAAGGTGCATAAGCAACCAGTATAATCACAGCCTGGAAAGGATTGATAAGAAAAGGTCATTCAAAAATTTGGGGGACATTCACAAGGAGTGGACTGCTGCTGGAGTCATTGCTTCAAGAGCCACCACACACAGACGTATCCAGGACATGGGATACAAGTGTCGCATTCCTTGTGTCAACTCATTCATAACCAATAGACAACGCCAGAAGCGTCTTACCTGGGCCAATGAGAAAAAGAATTGGACTGTTGCTCAATGGTCCAAGGTGTTGTTTTCAGACAAAAGTTTCATTTGGAAAATAAGGTCCCAGAGTCTGTAGGAAGAGTGGAGAGGCAACAATCCAAGCTGCTTGAGGTCTAGTGTGAAGTTTCTACAATCAGTGATGGTTTGGGGAGCCATGTCATCTGCTGGTGTAGGTCCATTGTGCTTTATCAAAACAAAAGTCAACACAGCCATCTACCAGTATGCACATTGCCTCTTCAGAAAGAAAGAGTACTTAAACTCTATAGCGCCACCTGTTGGAAGTAGCGATCCTACTATAGAGTTCAAGTCCTCTTTCTTTCTGAAGAGTCAATTTGCATATTAAATTTTCCAGAGGAGCATTGCACGGCGAATAAGCCTACTTACCTTGACAAGCCAGAGCTGGTATGTCACTTACCACAAGGAGAAACCTTACCCCTTAGACCCCAGTCCAGAGCCTCTCATCTAGCCAAATCAGTTCTCTTACTTCGCACTGACGAGGGCCAGTAGCCCAAAACAGCGTGTCTGCAAATTGAGATTCTGATTTGGCTTTTATCCTAAGTCATATTACAAGACTCGTTAAAGGGTTGATTGTGACTTGTAGGATCGCTGCTTCCAACAGGTGGCGCTATAGAGTTCAAGTCCTCTTTCTTTCTGAAGAGGCAATTTGCATATTAAATTTCCCAGAGGAGCATTGCACAACGAATAAGTCTCCTTATCTTGACACGCCAGAGCTGGTATGTCACTCTCCACAAGGAGAAACCTTACCCCTTAGACTGTCATCTACCAGGATATGTTAGAGCACTTCATGCTTCCCTCTGCCGACAAGCTTTTTGGAGATGGAAATTTCATTCTCCAGCAGGACTTGGCACCTGTCCACACTGCCAAAAGTACCAATACCTGGTTTAAAAGCAACAGTATCACTATGCTTGATTGGCCAGCAAATTCATCTGACCTTAACGCCATAGAAAAATATTTAGAATTGAGAGCCCTCAGTGGTTGATACCTTTTCTGATATCTACTGGCTAACACGGTACTAAGATATACATCTTTACTGTATCTTAACGCCATAGAAAATCTAATGAGTATTATCAAGAGGAAGATGAGAGACACCAGACCCAACAATGCAGACGAGCTTAAGGCTGCTATCAAAGCAACCAGGGCTTCCATAACACCTTTGCAGTGACACAGGCTGATCACCTCCATGCCATGCTGCATTGATTCAGTAATTGATGCAAAAGTAGCCCCGACCAAGTATTGAGTTCATTTACTGAACATACATTTCAGTAGGCCAACATTTCAGATTTTAAAATCATTTTTCAAGCTGGCGTTATAAAGTATTCTAATTTACTGAGATAATGACTTTTGGGTTTTCATTGGCTGTAAGCCATAATCATCAACATTAACAGAAATAAACACTTGAAATAGATCACTCTGTAATGACTCTATATAATATATGAGATTCACTTTTTGTATTAAAGAACTGAAATAAATTAATGTTTTAATGATATTCTAATTTTGTGAGAATCACCTGTATATAATTTCATTTTAGTACACTAAACTAATCTTGTTAAAGACGTTTCGCACGTACTGTATGATGGATCTAGTACTGCGTGTGCTGTGAAAAAAATAATCAAACAAGAAAGGTATAATCCAGCTCAACTAGTCCCATAAAAAACTTTCTTTATTGATTATATTGAAATTTTTTTTAAAATTAATCCATACAGCATAGAAGTCACAACTTCCAATATGGGAAGAAGTATGAGGGCAGACGCGTTTCAAACCTTGCGGTTCTTAATCCTTGGATGGAAACTAAGACCCTTTTCCGAGTGACAATCCTGCCCAATTAGGAACTTACAATACTGCATGAAACATGAATATCATAAACAGGAATACAAACATATAGATAAAGCTACAGGTTCAAAATAAGAACAAAACTGCATTTACACACAAATTTGTGGCTTTTAAAATCATTTTTACCTTTAGCTGAGCATCTCTGGTCATGATTTTCATGGTGCCATGTACGAGGTGCCGGACAATACTGTTCTCTTCTTCTGCTCATTACTCCACACTGCTGTCCTATGGGTTCAGATTTGACAAAAGTATAATATGCCCATTGTATGTTAAAGTGAAACAATCATCAGAACAATGCCCATTATTTAAACCAGGTTTGTGTTAAATGTATTTTAAAAAAATTCAATTCCAGTGGTATCAGCTGTGTACTGTATATGTACTTAAAATAGATCATGATACGAAAAAAACTCCATTTTTTTATTTAAATATATGTTATGCAAAATCTTTTTTTACAGAAAAAGTAATTTTCTAATAACATCTTCACTTTAACCCCTTCATGACCCAGCCTATTTTGACCTTAAAGACCTTGCCATTTTTTGCAATTCTGACCAGTGTCCCTTTATGAGGTAATAACTCAGGAACGCTTCAACGGATCCTAGCGATTCTGAGATTGTTTTTTCGTGACATATTGGGCTTCATGGTAGTGGTAAATTTAGGTCGATAATTTTTGCATTTATTTGTGAAAAAAATGGAAATTTGGCGAAAATTTTGAAAATTTCGTAATTTTCAAATTTTTTATTTTTATTCTGTTAAACCATAGAGTTATGTGGCACCAAATAGTTAATAAATAACATTTCCCACATGTCTACTTTACATCAGCACAATTTTGGGAACAACATTATTTTTTGTTAGGAAGTTATAAGGGTTAAAATTGACCAGCGATTTCTCATTTTTACAGCAAAATTTACAAAACCATTTTTTTAGGGACCACCTCACATTTGAAGTCACTTTGAGGGGTCTATATGGCAGAAAATAACCAAAAGTGACACCTTTATAAAAACTGCACCCCTCAAGCTACTCAAAACTACATTCAAGAAGATTATTAACTCTTCAGGTGCTTCACAGGAACTTTTTTTCACAAAAATTTTCTTTTAGCCTTAGTTTTTTCATTTTCACATGGGCAACAGTATAAATTGGATCCTAAAATTTGTTGGGCAATTTCTCCTGAGTACACAGATACCTCATATGTGGTCATAAACCACTGTTTGGGCGCACGGCAGGGCTCAGAAGGGAAGGAGCGCCATTTGACTTTTTGAATAGAAAATATGCTGGAATATTTAGTGGTTGCCATGTCGCATTTGGAGAGTTCCTGTGTGCCTAAACATTGGAGCTCCCCCACAAGTGACCCCATTTTGAAAACTAGACCCCCTAAGGAACTTATCTAGATGCATATTGATCACTTTGAACCCCCAGGTGCTTCACAGAAGTGTATAACGCAGAGCCGTGAAAATAAAAAATAATTTTTTTTTCTCAAAAAATGATTTTTTAGCCCACTATTTTTTATTTTCACAATGGTTACAGAAGAAATTGGACCCCAAAAGTTGTTGTCCAGTTTGTTCTGAGTACACTAGTACCCCATATGTGGGGGGAACCACTGTTTGGGCACACGTCAGGGCTCGGAAGGGATGTAGTGACGCTTTGAAATGCCGACTTGATGGAATGGTCTGCGGGCATCTTGTTACGTTTGCAGAGCCCCTGATGTGCCTAAACAGTAAAACTCCCCACAAGTGACCCCATTTTGGAAACTAGACCCCGCAAAGATGTTATCTAGATGAGTGGTGAGCGCTTTGAACCCCCAAGGGCTACACAGAAGTTTATAACGCCCGGGCATGAAAATAAAAAAAATCATATTTTTTCCACAATCAGGATCATTTAGTCCCCAATTTTTTATTTTACCAAGGGTAACATGAGAAATTATACCCCAAAAGTTGTTGTCCAATTTGTCCTGCGTATGCTGATATCCCATATGTGGGAGAAAACTACTGTATGGGCACACGTCGGGGCTTGGATGGGAAGTAGTGACGTTTTGAAATGCCCACTTGATGGAATGGTCTTCAGGCGTCATGTTACGTTTGCAGAGTCCCTGATGTGCCTAAACAGTAGAAACTCCCCACAAGTGACCCCATTATGGAAACTAGATCCCCCAAGGAACTCCTATAGATGTGTGATAAGCACTTTGAATCTCCAAGTCCTTCACAAAAGTTTATAACGCAGAGCCGTGAAAATATGAAATCATTTTTTTTCCACAAAAATAATTTTTTAGTCCCCAATTTTTTTCCCAATGTTAACAGGAGAAATTAGAACCCCCAAAGTTGTTGTGCAATTTTTCCCGAGTACGCTGATACCCCATATGTGGGGATAAACCACTGTTTGGGCATACGTCGGGGCTTGGAATAAAGGGAGCACTGTTTGACTTTTTGAACGCAAAATTTGCAGGAATCAATGGTGGCGCCATGTCACGTATGGATACCCCCTGATGTGCCTAAATAGTGGAAACCCCTCAATTATAACTCCAACCCTAACCCCAACACACCCCTAACCCCAACCCTAACCCCTACACACACCTAACCCTAATACAAACCCTAACCATCACCCTAACCCCAACACACCCCTAACCCTAATCCCAACTCTAACCATAAACCTAACCACAAGCCTAACCCTAATTCCAACCCTAACCCAAATTCCAACCCTAACCCTAATTCTAACCTTAACCCTAATGCTAACCCTAACCCTAGTTCTAACCCTAAGGCTTGGTTCATATTGCATTTTACCAGCCCATTCAACACGTAGCGTTGACCGGCTGGTAACGGTATAGCATAACGATTTAGCGCGGATTTGCTGCAGTTTTTCCCTGCAGTTTTACACCTATAATGGAATAGGTGTGAAACCTCTGCGGAAACCGCACAAAGAATTGACATGCTGCTGATTTAAAACCGCAGCAAATCCGCATGTGCACAGCGTTTTTTTTAACCATTTATTTGCATTGTACTGTACATGGTTTCTGGATCTGCTGTGGATCCGCAGCGCCAAATCCGCTGCGGATCCGCAGCAAAATCTCCGGCGGATCAGCAGCAAAATCCGCTGCGGATCCCCAGCAAAATCCGCTGCGGATCACCAGCAAAATCTGCCGAAGATCCCCAGCAAAATCCGCCGAGGATCCCCAGCAAAATCCGCCGCGGATCCGCAGCAATATCCGCCGCGGATCCGCAGCAAAATCAGCGGCGGATCAGCAGCAAAATCTGCTAGGAAAAAAAAAAATTTCTTTATTTTATTATTTGTCCCTACCTATGACGGGGGGTTCATTTACTTTTTTTTATTTTGATCACTGTGACAGTTTATCACAGTGATCAAAATAATTTTTTGTACAATGGAGGGCGCACTGCGCATGCGCCCGCCATTTTCCAAGATGGCGGCGCCCATGAAGAATCCCGGGCAGCCGCCGGGATGGATCCAGGGATATCGGTGGACCGTGAGTGGTGAGTAGGGGGGATCGGTAGGTGGGGCAGCAGATCGCAGGAGCAGGGGAGCAGACAGTGACGGCGGTGACCGATCGCTGCCATCTTTCGGTGGCGGCGGCCGATCACCGCCGTGACTTGGTGTCCAACCATGGCAGATGCTATTGCAGCATCGGCCATGGCTGGATTGTAATATTTCACCAGTTTCATTGGTGAAATATTACAAATCGCTCTGATTGGCTGTTTCACTTTTAACAGCCAATCAGAGCGATCGTGGCCACGTGGGAGTTAAGCCAACCCCCCTGTGGTGATGCACTAAGGGTCCTGTGCCTGCAGGTCGGGTGACCTTTCAGTGACCCCGGTCTCCCGGCCCGCAGGAACATGATTTATAGCATGACGCCGACGTCGGCGTCATGGGTAGGGATGCCACTGGTTTTCATGACGCCGACGTCGGCGTCATGGGTCGGGAAGGGGTTAAGTTCCCATGATGATCATTGGTTATCACTAAAGCATTGCTGTGCTGGTGTCCTGCCTTCAAATTACCCCAAGGAGTATCTGTAAAGAGCTTGTAAGTTCTCCCCGTGTTTTTGTTGGTTGTCTGTAAAGTGCTGTAGAAGTTAATGCTTCTATATAAGTGAATAAAATAAATAAAAAGTAATAGTGAGATTTTGAATCTGTGTAATTTTCATTGTGCAAAAGTGCAGCGTCTTACAGTTCCTCAAAAATAGATGGAAATAATAGAAATCTTGTGCCCCACTGTGCTTTTCACACATTTTTTTACACTGTGTAAATTAACTTGAAGTGCAATGCAATCCTCAACATGTTGATTTCTCTTGCTTGCAGTGTTTTATGTGCAGATTTTCCCTATAGGATTGCATTAAATGTGGAATATGCGCAAGTAAAAACGCATATTCGTTTTTAGTGAAACGCACTAAAGTTTTCTCAAATCCAAAATACCAAAAAGTTTAAAAAACAAAGCAGCTTTATTGAAGGCCCCCTTCACACGTCTGGTTTTTTGGTCTGTATGAGGTCCGTTTTTAAGGACCGCAAATATGGACATACGCACACCGATTATATTCAATGATGGTACGCACATGTCAGTTTTTTTGCACGGACCCTATGTCTGTGTGATAAACTTGCAGATATGTCTTTTTTTAGTTACCACTGGTGACACATGAATATGTGACGCATGTGAATGAAATGCTCTGGCAGATGGGAAAATGAGCAGCTAAAGTTAGAGCTATTCCCAGGCACCGGGTGCTGACTACAAATGTCATCATCCCCGCCTGATCTTCCTGCAATCAGTGAGACCAGGTGACAATGATTACAGCTGTAGTCAGCACTCGGCGCCTGAGAATAGTGCGCATTAAATCAATAAAAAAATGAAAACTGCATTGGGTCCTACCTATATTTTAAAACCAGCACATATAAAGCAGACAGCTGCAGGTTTCTGTTATCAAGCTGGGACAGTCCATGGTTAATGGCCCACCCCCAGTCAAACAATAGAAGCCCGCAGCCACACAATCTAAAGCCCCTGTCTCACATAGCGAGATCGCTAGCGAGATCGCTGCTGAGTCACAAGTTTTGTGACGCAACAGCAATCTCCCCAGCGATGTCGCTGTGTGTGACACTTATCAGCGACAGGCCCCCCTGCCGGGTATCGCTGATCGTGCTCGAATGCCCTGGACATTTTTTTGATCGTTGGTCTCTCTCTAGCGAGCACGCATTGCTGCGTGTGGCAGGTGGGAGACCAGCGATCAGCAAGCTGGAGCTGGTAACCAAGGTAAACATTTGGTTTCTAAGCGCACGCGGCGCTCAGAAACCCGATGTGTACATTAGATACCAGCGCGCTAGTGCAGGGAGCTGGTAATCAAGGTAAACAGCGGGTTTCTAAGCGCCGCGCGGCTCTTAGAAACACGATGTTTACCTTGGTTACCAGCTCTCTGCACCAGTGCACTGGTATGCGGGTAACTAAGCGACGTTACCCGCATAGTCACTGTCCTGATCGCTGCTGAGATATGCCTGTTTGGCAGCTCACCAGCGATCATGTAGTGACACACCAGTGATCCTGACGAGTTCATATCGTTGTCGGGATCACTGGTGAGTCGCTATGTGTGACGGGGCCCTAAATTTCCTATGAGTATATTGTAATGTGGAAGAAATGCAGGAAGAACATACAAACTGCTTGCTGTTGTTTTCCCTAGCAGCTCTGCAAAGCAGCTAGCATATGTCGGAGCAGGAGAATCTCTTCAGAATATTTCAAGAGGAGAACTTTTTAGTGTTCCTGCAGAAGATAATGACAGAGTAAAAAGATTTATTCAGAATGTTCGAAGAGAAGCATCTTTCAATGTACATGCAGAAAAAGAAAATTGGAAGTATGTGACCCAAAGAAGCAGGAGGATGAGGAAGCAGTCAGCACCCATACTGCTGAAGAATCGCTACCAGGCTCTCACTCAGGACAACTATGAAGATGTACATCAAAAAAGTGCTTTGCCCACAAAGAACTCCCCAGTAAGAAATCAGAAGCCTCTTGAAGAAAGAAAAAGAAGCACTGTGGTGAATAAAAAAAGGAGAGTGGTTGTCGTGGGGAAGCCGCTCTCTGACAGCCGGACATTATTTGAAGAGACGTGTGCTGTCTTCCAGTTGCCCAAATGAAAGATGTGTCTGATAGAGTATCAAGACTCTTCAGTGCTAAAGATGACTACCTATGTCTATTACTTCACGTAGGAACAAATGACACAGCAAGAAAGGACCTGGAAACTATAGACAGAGACTTTGAAGACCTTGGCTGGAAAGTGAAGTAACTGGGAGTGCAGGTCTGTTGTGTTTTGGTAGTTGAGGAGAAACTGCAAAAAATAGCCAAAGTAGCAATACACCAGAGAAGCTGGAAACTATTGGATTGCAGTAACCTAAACTAACTGCCACACTAGAAGTAGCCGTGGAGCGTACCTACGATTATCCTAGACGCCTCGTCACAGCCGGAGAGATAGCTACACCTAAAGGCAGAAAGATGAATGCTATCTGCCCCGGA
This sequence comes from Oophaga sylvatica, assembly GCA_033576555.1. Classification (NCBI taxonomy): domain Eukaryota; kingdom Metazoa; phylum Chordata; class Amphibia; order Anura; family Dendrobatidae; genus Oophaga; species Oophaga sylvatica. Next base: position 102,860,985 of record JARQOD010000008.1, on the reverse strand, counting down.
GCAGAATCCCTAAAGAAATAGGAAGCCCCCGAACATGTAATGGCGGTTAAACAAGAAGAAAACACGGACACAGATAGAAAACAGAATGAGCAAACGCTGGGGCCCAATCTGTCTAGATAGAAAAGTATAGGAAAGAATTCTGACTGCAACCCAAAAAAACCCTGACAAAAATACCAACACTTCTGATTAACAAAAAACCTGAGATCACACGATCTCTACCACCTAAATCAGATCTCTGGTGTAACACACAGCAACACAAGCAAATAAAAAGTGACAAAGGAACAAAGCAAAAATGCAAACACACAATAAGCACAATTGCAGCGCAAGACCCCAAAAGGGGACCAGGCTGCAGTCCACTGCAAGCAGCAAACCAGCAGTGAAAATCCAACAGAGGATAAAAACAAAAAAAAACACTTATCTGAATGAAAGCAGGAAAGCAAGATGTGCTCTAAGCAAGAGCAGGAGGAACAATTGATTACCGGCAAGGCTACTGGGAACTCAGGTCACTTATATCATACCATTCAGAGCCAGCTGAAGGCCATTCAGTAATTAGTTGATTACCCTCAGCAACCACCAGAGGGAGCCCCAGCTCAGAAGTCGCCTCCAAGGTATTCACAACACAGGTCGTCTTCTCAACCATCCTCCCAGTGGATGGGCATGGGCCAAGGAGATTGAACAGGATTCTACAGGTGTACAACTAGCTACTTCGATGGTACAGTGAGCAATGTTTTGGGGTTCCTGAACATGCGGTGAATTACCTGTATGATGGACTCCTTGCTAGAAATGGGTTGCATCTTATAAAAACAGGAAAACAAACCTAGCACTCAACACATATTTGGTAGACACCTTGCTGCACTCATCAGGAGAGCTTTAAACTAGAGCAATATGGGATGGGAAATATACAGCCAGGAACAAATATGCAGCTAATGAATTCTATTGAGAACCCTGCTATTAGAAGTGGAAAGGAAGAACAAAAACAAGAAATTCTGAATGAAAATAGAGAAGCAAGAGAAGCTGACTACAAACTAAAATGTGTCTATGCAAATGCATAGAGCATGAGAAAAAAGAGAGATATGATGTCATAGGTATCACTGAAACTTTGTGGAATGATACACATGCTTGGAATACAAACCTTGAAGGCTGTAACTTGTTTAGTAGAAACATGATTAACAAGAAGGGAGGAGGTGCTGCATTGTATGTTAGGAAAATGTATTTCTCACAGAGATCCACGCTTCAGAGACTGGTAGCTCTGTAGAAACTGTTTGGGTAAGAATTCAAGGAGAGATCAGAAAGGACACTATTTTCCCTTTTCATATGTAAAGCGCCATGGAATAAATGGCGCTATATAAATGTGTAATAATAATAATAATAATAATTTTAGGTGTTTACTATAGGCCACCTGGACTGACTGAAGATATGGATGAACTCTTTTTTACATCATGTCTCTGTTTTCAAAAAAGTAAGACAGTGATCATGGGAGATTTTAACTATGCAGATATTTGTTGGGAATCCCTCTCAGGCAGAAGTACCGTATATACCCATGTATAAGCTGAGATTTTCAGCCCATTTTTTAGGGCTGAAAGTCCCCCTCTCGGCTTATACGCGGGTCATATACGGGGGTCGGCGGGGGAGGGGGAGCGGGGGTGTCGGATCATACTCACCCCTCCCCCGGCGCGGTCTCTGCTGCCCCCCTGCTTCTCCCACGATCTCCGGCTCCTTCCTGCAGCGGTCACATGGCACTGCTCATTAAAGTCATGAATATGCACATATTCATGACTTTAATGAGCGGTAGCACGTGACAGCTGCAGGACTGAAGCGCTGCGGAGAGCTCCGGGAGAAGAGGAGAGGCTGCAGGGACGTGCGGCGGAGGGGTGACTATAGCGATATTTACCTGTCCCCGTGCAACCGATGCGCGTTGCTCCCTCGGTCTGACTCTTCTGGCTGAGAATGATCAGGCAGAGGGCGCAATGACGTCATTAGTGCGCGCCCCGCCCCCTGGCAGATCATTCACAGCCAGAGGAGTCAGACCGAGGGAGCAGCGCGCAGCGAGGACAGGTAAATATCTCAGGTGCCGGGGTCCTGAGCGACCGGTGACACCGGCACCTGTCCCCATAGCGCGCCGCTGTCACCGCCTGCTCAGGACACCGGCACCTGGCCCCCAGCGACGAGAGGTGAGTATGTCATTTTGCAGCAGCAGCATATGAGGCCTATACTATGGGGCATAATTGTGCAGCATATGGGGGCATAATCTGGAGCATATGGGGGCATAATATGGAGCATATGGGGGCATAAGCTGTGGAACATATGGGGCATAATCTGGAGCATATGGGGCATAATATGGAGCATATGGGGGCATAAGCTGTGGAACATATGGGGCATAATCTGGAACATATGGGGGCATAATATGGAGCATATGGGGGCATAAGCTGTGGAACATATGGGGCATAATCTGGAGCATATGGGGGCATAATCTGGAGCATATGGGGGCATAAGCTGTGGAACATATGGGGCATAATCTGGAGCATATGGGGGCATAATATGGAGCATATGGGGGCCTTTACCGTTGGAACATATGGGGCATAATCTGGAGCATATGGGGGCATAATCTGTGGAACATATGGGGGCATAATCTGGAGCATATGGGGCATAATCAGTGGAGCATCATATGGGGGCATAATCATTTTTCACCCTAGGCTTATACGCGAGTCAATAAGTTTTCCCAGTTTTTTTGTGGCAAAATTAAGGGGGTCGGCTTATACACGGGTCGGTTTATACATGAGTATATACGGTACTGGGTCCAGAAAATTCTTATATTCTCTTGTTGAAAACTTTATCTTTCAAAAAGTAGAAGAGAGAACAAGAGAATCTGCAATCTTGGACCTAATTCTTACCAACATTGAGGAAAAGGTTGAGGAAACAAAGGTGGATGGGAATTTAGAAGGCAGCGATCATGCTATCCTTGAATTTTGGATTACAAGAAGAGGAAGACCAGCGAGGACTCATTTAAAGAGACCAGGATAGGTGAACACAGAACTTAATCACTTGTTAAAAAGGAAAAAAGAAATGTATATCAAATTGAAAGAGGGGGGGCATATCTAAACAAGAGTATAATGCTGTTTTCAGGGAATGCAGGGCAATAGTTAGAAGAACTAAAGTCAGTAATGAAGTAAGGCTTGCAAGGGAGACAAAAAGCAGCAAAAAAGGATTTTTGGGGTATGTCAAAAGCAAAATAAAAGTCAAATATGCTATAGAATTTTTACAGGATGAAAAGGGTGAAGTGGTCAAAAATGATATTGAGAAGGCCAAACTTTTAAATTCCCATTTTGCATCTGTGTTCTCCAAAGAAAGAAAATGCGACATCAACTGATCTTTATTGTACCATCAAAGAATTAAAATAATCTACTCTATTCATAAACAGAGAGCTGGTGAGAGAACACTTAGCTAATTTTAAATGAATTTAAATCTCCTGATACAGATGAATTACATTCTAGGGTACTGAAAGAGTTAGCCGAGGAAATTGGAGAACCACTAGCCAGAATCTTTGAAAAATCCTGGAAAACAGGAGAAGTCCCAGAAGATTGGAGAAGGGCAAATGTTGTCCCTATTTTCAAAAAAAGGAAAGAAGACTGAGCCAGGAAATTACAGGCCAGTGAGTCTTACTTCTATACCAGGAAAGATATTTGAACAAATTATTAAACAGCATGTGTGTAAGTACTTGGATAAGAATACAGTAACTAACCAGAGGCAGCATAGGTTTGTAGCAAACACGTCATGCCAGACTAATCTAATTTCCTTCTATGATGGATTCATTGACTGGGTGGATAAGGGAAATGCGGTAGATATAGTTTATCTCGACTTCAGCAAAGCATTTGGTAAAGTATCTCATACTATCCTTATTGAAAAAATGACCAAGTATGGGATTGACAAGGCTATGGTTAGGTGAATTCATAACTAGCTCAATGATCATACTCAAAGAGTGGTAATAAATGGTTGCACATCCAATTGGAAAAGTGCTTCAAGTGGGGTACCACAAGGTTCTGTCCTGGCCCCAGTGTTGTTCAACGTTTTTATAAATGATCTAGATAAGGGAACTGAAGGTAAACTAATCCAATTTGCAGACGATGCAAAGCTAGGAGGAATAGCTAAAGGGTATGCCACACTAAACAACATCGCTAACGGGATCGCTAAAAAACGTCACTATTTAGCGATCCCGTTAGCGATGTTGTTGTGTGCGGCAGCTGCCAGCGACGAGCTTCCTGCTGTGATCTCGCTCGTCGCTGGAATCGTTCCGGACCCTATTTTCGTCGCTGGCGCCCCGCTGGGTAAGTATATATCGCTAAGTGTGGCACCTTTTTTAGCGATTTAGCGGTACTTTTGTACCGTTAAAGTCGTTAAGGAGATCGCTAACCGCGATAGCGTCCTAACGACATCGCTAAAATAGGTAGCTACTAGCGATTTAGAAACAATCCCGCTAGCGATCTCATTAGTATGCGACGCTAGCGAGATCGCTAGCGGGATTGTGTAGTGTGGCAGTACCTTAACACTTGAGAAGACAGAGAAGACAGAGAAAGGTTTCAGAAGGATCTAGATAAGCTTGAACAATGGGCAGCAACTAATAGAATGGTATTTAACTGGGAGAAATGCAAGATTCTACATCTGGGCAAGATGGCTACAGACCCCTGAGGAAGCCACGGCAGTGGCGACATGCATTGGGTTCTTTCCGTAGGCTCTCTGACAAATTACATTGATGAACAGGTCTTGGGCTATGAGCCCACTTGGTAGGTGTTAGGTACCAGTTCACATGTGGTCCTATATTAACGATTGCCTTTTGCATTGATTAAGAGGTCTTCTGTCCTTTGTACAGGCACAATAGTTTTACTGTTGAGTACCACTTGGCAGTGTTTCTTTATACACCATTAGGCATAAGTATTATTCATTTTTTCTAGTGCTTGTCATGTTTTGATTTCTTTAGCTCATTACTGTTCGCATATTTACTATTGTTTGCACCTGGTGTACATTTTGGGCATTGTGCATTATTTGACTTGACATTATGTTTATCTTTGCCAGTAGGGCCTAATGAGAAATTGATCTGTTTCTTGTAAACATTGTTTTTAGATGCTTTTATAGTGTTTTTTGGTTTGTTTTTGTACACTCAAATAAAATTGTAACTTTTTAAAATATCTTTCCTACATTCTGGGCAGCACGGTGGCTCAGTGGATAGCACTACAGCCTTGCAGCGCTGGAGTCCTGGGTTCGAATCCCACCTAGGAATACATCTGCAAGGAGTTTGTATGTTCTCCCCGTGTTTGTGTGGGTTTCCTTTGGGTACTCCTGTTTCCTCCCACACTCCCAAAACATACTGATAGGGAATCTAGAATGTGAGCCCCATCGGGGACAGCGACGATAATGTGTGTAAACTGTAAAGAGCTGTGGAATATGTTAGTGCTATAAAAATAAAGATTATTATTCCCTGTTTCTGTTACATGTCTCTTCATTTTCCTCTATTCTACATCTGGACAAGAAAAATGAAAATTACATATATAGAATGGAAGGAATAGAACTAAGCAACAGCACATGTGAAAAAGACGGGTATACTAATAGATCACAGACTTCACATGAGTCAACAGTGTGATGCAGCAGCAAAAAAGGCAAACACAGTTCTACGATGTATTAAGAGAAGAGTAGAGTCTATATTACATGAAGTAATTATCCTTCTCTACTCCTCCTTGGTCAGGCCTCATCTGGAATACTATGTACAGTTCTGGGCAAAACATTTTAAAAAAGACATTGAAAAACTGGAACAAGTACAGAAAAGAGCTACCAGGATGGGGAGCGGACTGCATGTCCTGCGAGGTTAAAGGATCTGGGGAATGTTTAGCTTGCAAAAAAAAGATAAGAGGAGACTTAATAGCTGTCTACAAATATCTGAAGGGATGTCACAGTGTAGAGGGATCATAATTATTCTAATTTGAACATGGAAACATGAGAACCAATGGAATGAAACTGAAAGGGAGTAGGTGCAGATTAGATATTAGAAAAAATGTTTTGACAGTAAGTGTGATCATTGAGTGGAACAGGCTGCCATGAGAGGTGGTGAGTTCTCCTACAATGGAAGTTTTCAAACAGAGGCTGGACAGACATCTGTCTGAGATGGTTCAGTGAATCCTGCATTAAGCAGGGGGTTGGATACAATGACCCTTGAGGTCCCTTTCAACTCCAACATTCTATAATTCTAAGATTCTATGATTCTATCCTTTGAACACCACTTCACAGATTACACATAATATCCTGACTATCAGAATGTGTAGATGAAACAGAGCAGTATTCCGATTTCTGTAGACTTCAGAGCTGAAATCTTCCAGATTTAACTGCTCTAATAGTTTGCATCAAATTAGGCACTAAAATAATCTCACTATGTCATAAATCTGTTAAGGATGTGTCAGACATTGTACCTGTTGATTTTCCCAATTACAGTCAGCAGAATTGTGAATGCAGCTCTGGAGCATGGTACAAGGTGTAACTGGATATCAAAAACTTGACTCCAGCTCACCCAGTTGCTCCATGCTCATCCACCTTTGGCTCAGACACCGGCCTCGCCCTAGCCTCCCATCAAGGACAATAGAAAAAATTGGAGTCCGGCTCAACAGGACTAGATTTTTCTTTTCTTTTCATTATTCAAAAGATAATATAGTGCATACAAAAGAAAATTTTCATGGTTGACATGAACCAGTCAACGTGTTTCGACTGCACTAAGCAGTCTTACTCATGACTAGGTCATGTCGACCACGAAAAGAAATGAAAAATCCAGTCCTGTTGAGCCTGACTCCAATTTTTTCTATTATCCTTGTAACTGGACATAACATAAAATGAAATACAGAGTAAATCAATACTTTAAAAGTGAAAACTATAAGATTACTATGTAAGTGCTCTCCAGCAGAGGGCCCACAAAATTTGAGTGGTCACATACCCTACTATGAACCTCATTAATTTCAGGTCTTTCCAGCCAAAATACTATTATACAATCAAAAGTTTGTTTTATGCAGCAGTCATGATGTATATAGATCATAGAGAGTGTATTTAAACCCCCCTCTGCAGCAATTTCCATTTTGCTCTGCCTCCTGTGTGTCTTAAATTAATTTAACATCTAAAATAACAGTCTGTATCAAATAATACTAATTTATAAGGTTACGTCCCAATCGTAGAATGAGCCCCATCATTTCCAGTTAATAAATTGCTGCACCTCCCCCTTTCTACTTTAATTGGGGCAAAGCGCAGACATCTGGTTGAGATTTGCTTGTGCAAAGCCTCACTCTATAGATCACAGACACATTAAAATTATTAGGGGGAGGTGTAATGAGTATGATCCCCAAGGCAAAGCTGACTAATGATATGACTCTTTGATGCAACAACAGTTAACCCTTTTTGTGTCTGGGAAACCCATCAAATGAAATGAGTAATAAGTTCTTGGATACATATGCACTGTGCCTAATGATGCCATAATGTAGATCAACACTGCCGAAATTCCTCTGATAAGGTAATCTTGTTACAGCGGCGTATGAAAACAAAGCTCTGCACAACATTTTGGTTCCTTTCCAGGCATTTTCTGGTAATTTTATCTGTCATAACCACTGTACAACGCAGTTTAAATGCTTACCAAAATTTATGAATAATGACCACACAACGGTCAACTTCACTTCAGTAATTGTTTCCCACAATCTCCCACATAAGAAGGAACGCATAACAAGCGAATATATCAATGGTATTAGACTAAATTTCTGATGCAAAAATAAAGGAACCCACTGAGGGCTGTCAATATGATATATCCTAATGCCGGTGATCTGAAATGATGATAATAATACATAGCCTGCACAGTTTATTTATGGAGCCACAAAGGTGGAAAGAAAATTGATACTGTACATTCCAATAAAGAAAACAATCAATTAAGGCAAAACAATCTAATGTTTTTTTCTGGGTGAAACTGTAAATTACTTCAAGCCTCAATTTTTGTCAATTACTTACATTTGCAAAATTGTACACTTTGCTGACTTTTATATTATCAACATTGGATCCCATCTGTTTTATTGTGAACTGGCAGTAATTTCATTGCAGCATCGATCGCATGTTCTACAGTCTCACTACCTTGTTGACTGGACATTGTTGGCATCAGCCGAGCTTGACCTGCACATGCCCAGTGTTGACCACAGCACTTGACCTATTCTACTTGACCTATTTCTACTTGAAGCTGAAACTACTGACTTGCCAAGCCGCTACAGCCAAGGGACAAAAACAAGCTTTGTGCAGCGGGAAGGCTGACCTAGACTGGAAATAAAAATGTGTAGCAAAAGAGTTTCTGCAAGCTGGTTAATAATTAATTCACATAGTACTGAATGTATTTCTTTCACATGAAAAACACCTTGAATCACGCAATTGTTATGTAGAATACAGCATGTTACTTTACTAATAATAGATTCTAAAAGTGTGCAGCACGCCAGAATCAGGGCCATATTGTCAAATCTCTTCTGGGACCTGCTCTTGTGAAATCTGCTTCTGGCTCCAGGTGCCTCCATATTCATTCTGCTGGTGGCACTAATAGCAGAGGAGATGTCAGGACCAGACACTCTGAGTGGCAAAGGCTTGGTCCTGCCACTAAAATTAGGGTGGCTGGGACCTGTAGTGTCATCAAGCCTGGCAGTATACGTGTACCGTCCAGCTGGAGTAATCAGATTCCTGCTTCGGCCAATTGGAAAGCACCATACTTACTGCTGGTATCTTCCACATATAGTTTGCGCTTCTTCTGATTTACTGCTGCTTCTTAGCTAGAGATGAGCGAATATATCAATATTCGATTTGTCTCATGATCGCCGAATTTGCAATATTTCCCGATTTAATTGCCGAATATAGCCAAACACCATACACAGCACAAAAGCCGGTGTTTCCCACACTGTGTGATATTAATAGCCTGGGAAGCTCCATGGGTATTACCCCCTTCCCAGGCTATAATCATCTGCCCCCAGCTGTCGGCTTTCCTTCTGCTGGTCAAGAAAATTATGCGGGCGCCCACGCCAGTTTTTTCAGGAAAATAATCTTTTAAAAATTAAATATATGTATAGTAAGCTGCACACACTAAACAAATTGTATATGTCACTTACATCTATATCTCTATCTATTATATGTGTATATACTGTGTGTAATCTATCTCTTCTATCCTGTCGGGTTCTGCTGTGATTTTACAGTACATGGCTGCTGAATTGCTGGCTTTTATTCTATCTATTTATGTAGTATATATACATATATATATGTGTGTGTGTCACTGACATCTATATATTTATCTATTCTATGTGTATATACTGTACGTAATCTATGTGTGTCACTGACGTCTATCTATCTATCAGCTACTTTAAAATACTTTAGTGGCAACGCAATTATTTTCACGCACTTTTACCTAATTTTACCGTTTTTATGATTTTAAGAAAAATGCTCATGTTACCGATCACAAATTTGAATGTACTATATTTGTGGCAAATTTATGTTTGGTGATCGTTTTCCAAACATATTCATTCATCTTTATTCATAGCTAGTGTTTTGTGTATTGGTTTCATATTCTGTCCACAGCCCTTTTCCTGACATCTTTGCATCTCCTGATTTGGTACATTTTCTGCTCCACTGATTCTGTGATTTTGGTCCAGTGACCTGACCACTCCTGCCAGACTGTACCACCACCCAGCAGCCTACCCCGTGACTCCAGCACAGGGTCCCCAATGTAAGTCCAGATCCCTGTACTGGAGATAAAGGGTGAAGTCCATGACAATCCCTGGGATCTGGTAAATTGAATAGCTTGTGCTATGCCTGTCCATGGTGCTTCCAGGCAACTACCGTGTCATGCCGTTAACTCGCACGCATTCTCAGCTCCATTCTACTCACTGCGTTTATTGCTCTTATCCTCTGAGTCTCAGGCCATCATGTTGAAGCCCATCTTGCAGCATTCAGTGCACTGCAGCATCCTCCTCTTGCTGAGAATCTTCACCTGGCTATAGGGAGGAGTGGCCAGACTCAGCTGGAATTTAATCTCTGTGTGTTCTGCAGAGTTCATTTTTATCAGAGTGTGCCTTTCAGCACTTTCTGACACTTATGACCCCCCTATGTGGCACTAAAGACTCGCTCAGATGTAAGGGAGGGCCCGGACTGTAGTCGTGACCTGGATTACTGTAACATCCATGTCCAACCCTTCCCCTACATGAAACGGTGTTCTTCCCTCTGGTGTACCGGCATCTCCAGGTTCCACACCTCCTGAACACCTCCCAGGCGTCAACAGTCCATCTTCCTTGAGACCCCCTGTAATAGAGACACAGTCCAGAATAACTTGAACACATTCCTTACTTAACTCTTCACACGTTACATCCACAGTTAGCACAACAGGTGTTACATTCTTTCCTTATCTCTCCCTGCTTTGCTGTCACTTCTGTGCAGTACATGCCCGGACCGGACTGTCCTAAACTGCTCCCCAGTTCCTTCCAGGCCTGACCTCGCCATAATGACACTTCCTTCAGTCTGCTTCACCTCAGTACTGAATTCATCAATCACTATGTTTGGTGGCCCCTGGTGAAGCATCCGGCCCATCTGTACCAAACACGTTGAAGCTCCAGCTTCCCTCAGTTCCCTGGTCCAGCTAACTTCTGCCCTAAAAGCACTGGCCCAGGCAGTAAGACGCCACATCTTTCCTCTCTTTTTAGGCCCACTGCGAGACTATGCAGCGGCCGTGGGTAACGTGGGTTGCTGTCCTTAAACGTTGCATGGCTGCCAGCTGTCCCGGCCTAAGCCTTTGTGGACACTTGGGCACGCAGGCCCAGTCTGAGCTAACTTCATAAGAACCTCTCACAACTACCCGGCAGCCCCTCCTGCACTTAACCCTATGTGAAACTACCTAGCAGCTATACTTAACAAGGCCCTCTAGTATGCCCCAACCTAGTGGCCTGCAACAGTACTACACTTACCCAGATATGGAGACAATATGCTAAAGTGCCCTCCTCTAATATCACAAGAGGATGCACTAAACTTTCCCTAAGCTATACATATGTAAAGAACATCACATAATGTAATGTTATACAGAGAAACACAAAACATAGGCAAAACATATGTACACAATGGTAACACATCATGAATGTGGCAGTACCATTACTATTAGCAGTAGTACATAATATTATGTAGCAATACCACGAAACATTTATACTTACACAATGACTATTTACATGTGAAACATTAAGTGCACTTAAGGGGTAAAACAGGAATACTCCTTCACCCCCTTACACAGACAAGATGCTAGTGGCAGGGCAGCACACCTCCAACGCATAGAGGGACAGGTCATGCCAGATGTCCAGCTTTGAGGCCCAAGAGTTAAATAACGAAGAGGAATTAGGGAATACGCTAGTTTGATCAGCCATGTATTGATTGACCATCTTTAAAAACGTTTTCCTCCTTGTTAAAAATACCCAGTCATCAGGCCCTGGATGGTCTCATGAAAATGGCCCAGGCCTTTGACAGTGTACCCATGCTTGAGCTGTATGTCTCCCTCACCTCTCCTCCTTAATTGAACAAGGAGTGAGCTTGCCCACTGCTGCTAGTGTTCTGTGATGAGAATTTTTTCAACATATTTTCAACAATATCCTTTTGATAAAGCACCATTTTACAAGACCTCTCCACCTCAGGAAGAAGAGAGGTAAAGTTCTGCTTGTAGTGTGGGTCTAGCAGGTTGAACAACTAGTATTCTTTTTTTGTCCTAGATGAGTTGGCTAAATGTGCCAAAGTCCCCACAGCCAACATTTCCCTGTCTCCACTATGATGACTACTCTCCATCTCTTCCATCTCTTCCTCCTTATTCTCCTCCTCAGCCCATCCACATAGGAAAGATGGGACAAAGTTTGTGTGGCTACTAGCCTCTGTAGCATCTAGCTATTGTTTTCTTATCCTCCTCCTCACTGTTACCCAATCCACGCTAAGCAGATCAGATGAGACTAGGCTGGGTAATATCTTCCTGTATCAAGTATTCCTCCATCTGGTCCTCATGCAAATCTTCATGTTTAATTGTCAACAATTTTAACTAGGCACAGAAGCTGTATCGTTGTGCTGATGATGGCGTCATCGCTGCTCAATATCTTTTTAGAGACATCCATGCCCACTCTTTAGTTGTTATGTGCTGAGGCTGACCAGAATACCGACAGGCATGTTGGAACTAGTATTCTACTACTGGCCTCTGCTGCTCACAACTGCAGAACTACCAAGGTGGGCACATGGGCCAGATGTAGGAGTGGTGGAGGTGATGTTCAATTCCTTAACACCCCAAGTGGTTAAACATATTTTATATTAATGTATGTTGTTTTAAAGTAAAATCCTCTGGGGTTGCTGTTTAACCTAGACAGGGTTAACTGTAATGGCAGGCCAAGTTTAGGGTGGAAGAACTGAGAGTTAGTGCCAAGTTCAGGAACTGTCAAGTTCAGTTAAAGTGTTGTGAAGTGACAGCAGCAGTCACAGGCAATAAGCTGCTAGTGACAGCAGGAGCCTGTTACTTGGGGCAGTGGATTTCCAAAGAATAGGGTTCAGCGAATGTGCTCGGTGATACTTGGCTATCACTTGAATATCATGGTGCTCGGATGTGCTCGCTACTCGTGAATAATGGGCAGTGCTTGATGTAAAACTCAAATCCCAGTTCTGCATCTTTGGCTTCTGTTACGCAGTTAATAAGCATGCAGGGATTGCCTGTGAGTGACTGTAATGCCATAGCCATCTTGGTTATGGCATTACTGTGACTGGCTGGTCATCTGACATCAGCAGAGATTATAAAATGATAGGTGATTTCACAGCTCTGTGAAACTGCGTATTGGAGGGAGAGAGTGCTTGTTGAAGCCTGAGGCTGATGCTGAGCCATCATACTAACAGACCTTCTAAGGCTGGGGTCACACATGCAAGAAACTCGCACGTTTCTCATGTGAGTCTCTCGCATGAACACATGGCACTGCCTCCGTTCATAGGACCAGAGGGTGCGGCTGCATGTAATTTTTTGCAGCCGCACGCTCTGGTCCGAGTGCGTGGCGGCAGTGCCGGATGTTCATGTGAGAGACATGCATGTGTGACCTCGGCCTAAGGGCTAATCGTTTGCAGCACATACAATCTACATTTAGCCTAGGGCGGAAGAGAGAATTGCAGGAGCAGGAAAAGTGTCAAAATCCAGTCTGTAGACATGGACTAGGTCTGTGCAGTCTGTTGGAAAATAAATAGCTGAAATTATTTTTGTGGGTGCTTGAAAAATTGAATATATTTTTATCCATCAAGTGTTACGTTCTTGGAGGTCCTTTTTTGTTATATAACACACTCAAAAATGATTGAAACATTTTTCTGGGCTACATTTGTCAGCCATGCACTATTCTGTTGTGTAGAGTAAATTTCTTTGATCTCTAAAAGTGAACAAAAGCTTTTAAAATATTGTAGGCTTCCATTTCTCAGGCATACAGTGTTACTTGGTCTATGAATATTTCTGTGATCTGTAAAACTGCTAAAAACTTTAACAAATTTTGCAAGCCTCCATTTCTCAGACATACAAAGTTACACGGTCTGTGAGCATTTCCGTGGTCTCTAAATCTGCTAAAAAGCATTTAAAAATATTGTAGGCTTACATTTATCAGACATACAGTATTGCACTGTCTGTAAATATTTTGGTGATCTGAAAAACTAAAAAAATTAAATATTGTGTAGGCCTCTATTTTTCAGACATACAGTGATACTTTGTGAATATTTCTGTGATCTCTAAAACTGAATAAAAGCTTTTAGAAATTTTGTAGGCTTCCAATTCTCAGACATACATTACCTGGTCTGTGAACAATTTTGTGGCCTCTAAACCTAATAAAAAGCTTTTAAAAAATTTTTAGGGAAAATTGTTCAACCATACAGTGTTACATGGTCTGTGAATATTTATGTGATCTCTAAAACTGAGAAAAAGAATTGAAGCATATTTTTGGATTCAATTTTATTGTCATCCATGCACTTTTGCATTCTTTTTTTTAACATTACAGGAGAGTATACTTACAAAAACTGCTTTGATTGCTATAAGTGTCCAATTTTTTTATTTTATTAAAAATAATCTTTGTTTCAAGAGACCTAGCAGTCACAAAATGCGTAAGGCGTGCATTAAGGGACAAGGAAGTGGAAGTGCTGATGACGTTGCATGCAGATGCCGAGGGCATGGGGCTGGTGCAACTTCACCTATTGCTGGAGCACAAGAAACACAACCATCCACAACTCATATGTTCCTGTCATATTTTGCAGTGAGGCACGGTACACCACTTCTGAAGCCAGAGCAGTGCAAACAATGCTTCCAGCAGGCTCGGCAGAGCTAGCTAGTCTTCCACATAGTCCATTTTCACCAGCCTAAAGTCTGGATCACTTAATCTTCACCCTGATCTTCCTTCCTCCCACCATGTTGAGTCACAGAAGACTAGTGATCCCATACTAGGACACTCCGAGGAGCTCTTTACCTCAACATTTATTAATTGTGGCCTCTCAACCTGCATGCTCCAAGAGGGACTGAACAACATGCTGTTTCGTTATGCACAAAACTTAGAGCAGGCACAGCCACAAGAATACGATAGTGGGGAACAGCATATTTGGGATAAGGAGGAAGAAGATGATTATGAGACAGTTGCCACTAAGTCTTGTTATGTCACGAAGTCAGGAGTACAAGTGGCAGTGGTGGAAGACGAGGTGGTGGATGAGAAAGTCACCAACCCAACCTGGGAAGCTGGCATGGAAAACGAGGCCAGCAGCGCTGAGGGGGAGAGGTTGCCAGACAGGAAGACTCACTGGGGTGACCAGAGTGAGAAGGCTGGCAACTGTTCCACAGAGTACCGACACTCCTGAATTTCTCTATCAAAGAGTTAGGTGTTCCTCAGTCTAGGACTTTTTAAAGAGAGTTCTAAGACAAACAAAATGGCCATTTGCAACCTGCGCCATGAGGAGATCAGCAGGGGCCTGACTACTAATAACCTAACCACCACCAGCATGATTAGGCTCATGTCATCTAAGTACCCAACAGAGGAAGAGGTGGAAACAGAGGAGGATGTGGATGCTATAACAATATCTCTAAGTTCCGGACTGATGTTGCACAGGTGGATGCAATGGGAGGATGGATTACAGTGATTGAGTGGGGCTCATAGTACTGGACAAACTGTTAGGAAGAAGCAAGAGCGGAGGAACAAATGGAGGAGAAAGAAGTGATGGGCGCGCCACAGTAAGGAGATGAAAAGGATATTGATCTCCTCTCTGTTGTCTGTTGTTTTAGGGAGGGGACGAAGGAAACAAGCTTAAGTGTTACCCTGCCATCAACACACCGTGCACTTTGACCTTATGTAAGCACCTGCTACATGAGCGCTTTCTTGCTGCAATATCTTCAATATAATATCTGTATTCTTAGGTTTAGGAATAGTTGCAGAAAAGAGGAAAAACGAGGATATAAACTGCGCTGCTGTAGAATTCACAATCCAGGTATATGGATAAAAAGGACTGATATCTTATTTCATAGTCCACACAGTACACTCAACGCATTTCGAAGTTCACATAACTTCTTTAGGAGATGTAGAAAGCTTTCTGGATTCCTGAAGAAGAAGTTAAGTGAACTTCGAAACGCATTGAGTGTACTGTGTGGACTATGAAATGAAATATTAGTTCTTTTTATCCATATACCTGGATTGTGAATTCTACAGCAGCGCGGTTTATATCCATGTTTTTCCTCTTTTCTGCAACTGTGAATTGGTCAGATGGTCTGATCTGTTGATCTTGCGCAGCTGTTGACTCTGAGGAGTTCTATATGCGTGTTTAACATGGATGACTAGGTGAGTGCAAATTAATTTTTATTTGTGAGATTATCATCATATAAGACCCTATTTGCATCTTTCTCACCTAGAGGTGTTTGTATTTCGGTTTAGGAATAGTGCTGACTACTGTGTTGCCACTCTGTAAGATCCATGGTACAAGAGAAAATTTTGCAACAAGCTTCTCCCCCTGGAAAGGAATGAGCGCATGCTGGAGTATTGAAACATGCTTGTAGACAATCTTAAGAGTGCTTTTCCCAAAAGATAGCACTGAGGCACACAGTGTGCATCGCAGTTCAAGACTTCCAACCTGGGAACGATAAGGAATTACTGCAAAACCATTAGCAGTAGCAACATCAGTGTAAGTGGCATAAGCAATTTCTGTGAGTCATTTCACACATTTTTTAGACCTGACACGTGAACGACTGTAGAGGATGGTGGAGGAGTATTTCGAGCTCAATATCAATGCAATCAGGGGGAATTTGGACCCTTTTGCATTTTGGTCTTCAAAAATGGAAGACTGGCCTGAGCTCCTCACCCTCGCTCTCTTTCACCTGTTTATTACTGTAAAATTAAAAATAATAAGACACCATAATCCTCACCTGTCCACCGATAATCAATTTGTCCCATATCGTGCTCCAACTCTGCAACATCTGAATTGCATGGCTGAGCAGTGGCACGAGGAGAGCAGCTCCAGTGACCTGTGGTGACGTCATTGAGGTTACTGCAGGTCACAGGCAGCAGTTGTCAGGCTCAGTGTCTCTTGGCTTCATGGCTGAGCTGTGCACTGCTTTGCATCCCCTGATAATGCCACATCTGCGGTGAAACAGGTTGGGGGTTGGGGAGACATATGCTCTAGGAAAAACTGAACTGTTTGCCCTATAATGTTGAAACTCCGGGTTGTCACTATGTGATATTTGTCAATTGCCTCTATATTATATTAGAATCATTTAGGCAATATAGGGACAGAACGTTTCATGTTTAGTTTTACGCAATAATTTTTATCCATAATAAAAGTTAATTTTTAACCCCTTTATTCCATCAGACGTACTATTCCGTCCATGTGACCCTGGACCTAATTCCCATGGACGGAATAGTACGTCATGGGCGATCAGCTGCGCTCCCGGGGGGAGCGCAGCTGATCGCCGCCGGGTGTCAGCTGATTATCACAGCTGACACCCATGACTGTGTGTCAGGAGCGGTCACGGACCGCTCCCGGCACATTAAACCTTGGCACACCGCGATCAAACATGATCGCGGTGTACCCGGGGCACAGGGGAGGATCGCGCAGGCAGGGGGCTCCTCCGCGATGTGTCGCGCTGTTCCGAGGGTCCGTCCTCCCTCCAGGTCCCCGGATCCAAGATGGCGCCGGGGTCCTGCAGGGAGGCGGCTTCCTCAGTGCCTGCTGAGAGCAGGCGCTGGGGAAGCCTGCAGCGATGCCAGAGCGATCGCTGGTGTGACAGAGTGCTGTGCACACTGTCACACCAGCGATCTGATAAAATACTGTGATGTCCCACCCTGGGACAAAGTAAAAAAGTAAAAAAAGTAAAAATAAAAAGTGTAAAAAAAAATCATAAAAAAAAAAAAATATTCCCCAATAAATTCATTTTTTCATGTAAATAAAAAAAACAAAACAATAAAAGTACACATATTTGGTATCGCCGCGTCCGTAACGACCCCCCCTATAAAATTGTCCCACTAGTTAACCCCTTTAGTGAACCCCTTAAAAAAAAAAAAAAACGAAGCAAAAAATCAATGCTTTATCATCATACCGCCGACAACAAAGTGAAATAACACGTGATCAAAAAGACCGATATAAATAAACATGGTATCTCTGAAAACGTCATCTTGTCCCGCAAAAAACGAGCCGTCAAACAGCATCATGAACGAAAAAATAAAAAAGTTATAGCTCGCAGAATAAAGCGATGCAAAAATAATGATTTTTTATTAAAAATGTTTTCATTCTATAAAAGCGCCAAAACCTAAAAAAATGATATAAATGAGGTATCGCCATAATCGTACTGACCCGAAGAATAAAACTGCTTTATCAATTTTACCACACGCGGAACGGTATAAACGCCTCCCCCAAAAGAAATTCATGAATT
Organism: Oophaga sylvatica; assembly: GCA_033576555.1. Classification (NCBI taxonomy): domain Eukaryota; kingdom Metazoa; phylum Chordata; class Amphibia; order Anura; family Dendrobatidae; genus Oophaga; species Oophaga sylvatica. The sequence continues at coordinate 102,843,026 of JARQOD010000008.1, read as the reverse complement.
GCTGATTTTTGTTCATTCTAACCTCCCAAAAATCGAAATAAAAAGCGATCAAAAAATGTCACGTGCTCAAAAATGGTACAAATAAAAATGTCAACTCGTCCCGTAAAAAATAAGACCTCACATGACTCTGTGGGCCAAAATATGTAAAAATTATAGCTCTCAAAATGTGGTGATGCAAAAAACTATTTTTTGCAATAAAAAGCGTCTTTTAGCGTGACAGCTGCCAATCACAAAAACCCGCTATAAATAGTAAACCAAACCCCCTTTATCACCCCCTTAGTTAGGGAAAAATAATAAAATTAAAAAAATGTATTTATTTCCATTTTCCCGTTAGGGTTAGGGTTGCGGCTAAAGTTAGGTTTAGGGTTGGCGCTAACGTTAGTATTAGGGTTAGGGTTGGCGCTAACGTTAGGATTAGGGTTGGGATTAGGGTTATGGGTGTGTTAGGGTTAGGTTTGTGGTTAGGGTTGGGACTAGGGTTATTGGTGTTTGGGGTTAGGGTTGGAGTTAGAATTGGGGGGTTTCTGCTGTTTAGGCACATCAGGGGCTCTCGAAATGTGACATGGCGTCTGATCTCAATTCCAGCCAATTCTGCGTTGAAAAAGTCAAATGGTGCTCCTTCACTTCTGAACTCTGCCATGCGCCCAAACAGTAGTTTACCCCACATATGGGGTATCAGCATACTCTGGACCCCAAGAGTTATTGTGCAATTTGGCCTATTTCTCCTGTTACCCTTGGGAAATAAAAAACTGGGGGCGACAAAATCATTTTTGTAAAAAAAAAAATGATTTTTTTGTTTTTACGGCTGTATGTTATAAAACTTCTGTGAAGTACTTGGGGCTTCATAGCGCTCACCACACTTCTAGATAAGTTCCTTGTGGGGTCTATTTTCCAAAATGGGGTCACTTGTGGGGGTTTCCACTGTTTAGGCACATCAGGGGTTCTCCAAATGCGACATGACGCCCCCAGACCATTCCATCAAAGTCTGCAATCCAAAACGTCACTACTTCCCTTCCGAGCCCCGACGTGCGCCCATACAGTAGTTTACTCCCACATATTGGGTATCAGCGTACTCAGGACAAATTGGACAACAACTTTTGGGGTCCAATTTCTCCTGTTACCCTTGTGAAAATAAAATATTGGGGGTGAAAAAATCATTTTTGTAAAAAAAAAAGGATTTTTTATTTTTACGGCTGTACGTTATAAACTTCTGTGAAGCATTTCGGGGTTCAAAGTGCTCACCACACACCTAGATAAGTTCCTTGTGGGGTCTATTTTCCAAAATGGGGTCACTTGTGGGGGGTTTCTACTGTTTAGGCGCATCAGGGGCTCTCCAAATGCGACATGACTCCCCCAGACCATTCCATCAAAGTCTGCAATCCAAAACGTCACTACTTCCCTTCCGAGCCCCGACGTGCGCCCATACAGTAGTTTACTCCCACATATTGGGTATCAGCGTACTCAGGACAAATTGGACAACAACTTTTGGGGTCCAATTTCTCCTGTTACCCTTGTGAAAATAAAATATTGGGGGCTAAAAAATCATTTTTGTAAAAAAAAAAAAAGAAATTTTTTATTTTACGGCTGTACGTTAAAAAACTTCTGTGAAGCACTTTGGGGTTCAAAGTGCTCACCACACATCTAGATAAGTTCCTTGAGGGGTCTAGTTTCCAAAATGGTGTCATTTGTGGGGGGTTTCCACTGTTTAGGCAGATCTGGAGCTCTCCAAACACGACATGGCATCCAGCCAATTCTGCGTTGAAAAAGTCAAACGGCGCTCCTTCCCTTCCAAACTCTGCCATGCACCCAAACAGTGGTTTACCCCCACATATGGGGTATCAGCGCACTCAGGACAAATTGCACAATAACTTTTGGAGTCTTGTTTCCCTTGGGAAAATAAAAATTGGGGTGAAAAGATCAATTTTGTGGAAAAAATATAATTTTTTAATTTTACTGCTCTACGTTATAAACTTGTGTGAAGCACTTGAGGATTCAAATTGCTCACCAAAGATCTAGATAAGTTCCTTAGGGGGTCTAGTTTCCCAAATGGGGTCACTTGTGGGGGGTTTCCACTGTTTAGGCACATCAGGGACTCTCCAAATGCAACATGGCGTCCAATCTCAATTCCAGCCAATTTTGGTTGGAAAAAGTCAAATGGTGCTCCTTCCATTCCGAGCTCTGCCATGCGCCCAAACAGTGGTTCCCCTCCCACATATGGGGTATCAGCGTACTCAGGACAAATTGGACAACAAATTTTGTGGTCCAATTTCTCCTGTTACCTATGGGAAAATAAAAAATTAGTGACTAAGAGATAATTTTTGTGGGAAAAAAATAGGATTTTTTATTTTCATGCCGGGCATTATAAACTTGTGTGAAGCACTTGGGGGTTCAAAGTACTCACCAAAGATCTAGATAAGTTCCTTAGGGGTCTAGCTTCCAAAATGGGGTCACTTGTGGGGGGTTTCCACTGTTTAGGCTCATCTGGGGCACTACAAACGGAACATGACCCCCATCAATGTTTGCATTCCAAAACGTTACTGCTTCTTTTCCAAGCCCTGCCGTGCGCCCAAACAGTTTCCCCCCCCACATATGGGGTATCAGCGTACTCAGGACAAATTGGACAACAAGTTTAGGGGTCCAATTTCCTTGGGAAAAATCAAAAATTTGGGACTAAAAAATCATTTTTGTGGAAAATTGTTTTTTTTTTTTTTCACACCCAGGCATTATAAACTTTTGTGAAACACTTTGGGGTTCAAAGTGCTCACAACAGATCTAGATAAGTTCCTTAGGGGGTCTAATTTCCAAAATGGTGTCACTTGTGGGGGGTTTCCACTGTTTAGGCATATCAGGGGCTCTCCAAACACGACATGGCGTCCAATCTCAACTCCAGTCAATTTTAGTTTGAAAAAGTCAAACGGCGCTCCTTCCCTTACGAGCTCTGCCGTGTGCCCAAACAGTGGTTTTCCCCACATATGGGGTATTGGCGTACTCAGGAGAAATTGCACAACAACTTTATCTGTCCATTTTCTCCTTTTACCCTTGTGAAAATAAAAAAAAGTTTGTAAAAGATCATTTTTGTGGCTAAAAAGTTAAATATTAATTTTTTCCATCCACGTTGCTTCAGCTCCTGTGAAGCACCTGAAGGGTTAATAAACTTCTTGAATGTAGTTTTGAGTACCTTGAGGGGTGCAGTTTTTATAATGGTGTCACTTTTGGGTATTTTCTGCCATATAGACCCGTCAAAGTGACTTCAAATGTGAGGTGGTCCCTAAAAAAATGGCTTTGTAAATTTTGTTGTAAAAATGAGAAATCACTGGTCAACTTTTAACCCTTCTAATTTCCTAACAAAGAAAAATTTTGGTTCCAAAATTGTGCTGATGTAAAGTAGACATGTGGGAAATGTTATTTCTTAACTATTTTGTGTGACATATTTCTCTGTTTTAAGGGAAAATATATTCAAAGTTTGAAAATTGCAAAATTTTTAAAATTTTCGCCATATTTGCGTTTTTTTCAAAAATAAACGCAAGGTATATCGAAGAAATTTTACCACTAACATGAAGTACAATATGTCACGAGAAAACAATCTCAGAATCGCGAAGATCCGTTGAAGCGTTCCAGAGTTATAACCTCATAAAGAGACAGTGGTCAGAATTGTAAAAATTGGCCCGGTCATTAACGTGCAAACCACCCTTGGGGTGAAGGGGTTAAGACTTGCTAGTGAGGGTTCCTGTTGGGTCATCTCAAATTGTAAATAATTATTATATATAACCCTCCCAAGACCTTTCAAGATCTCCACAATTTGCATATTGACATCTAATAGATACTCCCTTTCTGAAGTGGCTGCAGGTTGCTATTTTTACGCTCGGGGGCCAAAATCCATGTCTGAGAATACCAGCCACATCCCCTTTAGCTTGGCTGGTTGTTAAAAAAAAATGGGGTGACCCCATACCATTTTTTTAAATTATTTATTTAAATAATTTTTAAAAACAGCATGGGGACTCCTCTATTTTTGATAGCTAGCCAAGATAACGCTGACAGCGAAGGGCTGCAGCTCACATCTCATAGCTGTTGATTCTGCTTGCGCTGGTTAGAAAAAATAGAGGGGACCCCATACCATTTTATAATTTAATTTATTTATTTATTGCACAGGCACCAGCTGGAGAATACTCTCATTATGGTATACCTGCTCTCGCTGCTATTAGCAAAACTGGTAGTACTCTTATCAGCCGATGCCTGTGACCGGCGGTAACCTTTTTACTGTCGGTCAAAGCTGCTAGCTCACATGCTGCCATCTGTATGACAGCATAGGAACTAAAGTACTCTGACCAAACTTACCACTGATCAGAGCCGGTGTTTCTCACACTGTCTTAAAGATGACAGCTTGGGAAACACTGGATGTTCAGGCTTCCGAATCTGAACAGTGACACAGACTTCCTGGGGAAGTCCATGTTTGGGGTCCATGCACGGGCCCTAGATGTTTGATACAGAACCTGAACTTTACTGTTTGGGTTCGCCCATCCCTAATCATTACCCTTGTTGATATGTAGCACTGAAGCATATGAGAGGCAGTATGCACAGGGACTCTGCATATGGCGGCTGCTCTGTGAGGTGGAGAGCAGATGGATGCTGATGAAGACAGAATATCCTGGCAGGCAAACAGTCAGACAATTGCCTTGATAGCTGCTTATTCACTGGCAACACAATTTAGAGTTTATACTGCTGTTTCAGCTTTAAAAGGCAAAGAGCACGCTCTGTGATACTGATCTATAGGTTTAATATATCCTCTCTGCAGGGGGCCTCTCCTGTCCTTTTCATGGCACATCTGTTTATTCATTTCTCCTGCTAGAGATGCACTTAGTATTTTCAGCATCCTCTGTTTTCACAAATTTGTAAGGTAAGCTTTACTGAGTGGTTATTGTAAACTTTAATTGACACCGGAATATTATACATGCTACATGTAGTAGGCGGGTGGCACAGTTGCTGACTTTAAAAGATAAAAAAAAATCTGCACATGACAACAGATAAATATAAAATCAATATTATAGCTTAATTTTTTTTTCAGAAATGTGCCTATAGTTTGAGTACTTCTTTAAAGAATCATCCCATCAAAGTTTTTATCCTCTTAATAAATTGCAATCATCATATTATTTGATACTGTGCAGATTCAATTGCTCATTTTGCCACTCTAGCTAGTTAATTCTTCTCTTTTCCATTATGTATTTCACATGACTAGCTGAATCATCCTAAGCTGAATGTAGAAACAGGAAGTGTCCTCCTTTCACTGTATGAGTCATTATTAGAATTACAATTCTACATCACTAACAAAAGAAAACTAGGTAGAGAGATAAAAGTAAAAAGGGTGTGAGAAGCTGGGTCAGGAGTTGAAGAGGAGGAGGAGCTGGCTGTCAGGGAAGTTTCAGTAATATAGGATTGTAATTCTAATGCTAACTCATGCAGGGAAAAGAGACTTTCTGTTTCTAGACAACTTAAAAGCATTTGACTTGTCTGTTTTTAATCATGTGATGTCACAGACCTAATGAAAATGAGAATATTTAACTGCCGTATAATATGATGACTGCAATGTATTAAGAGGATGAAAACTTTGATGGGATTGCCTCTTTAACATGCAAGCTAGGGTTCTCTCATAGGTATGCACATTACTCTCATTCCAATATATAATGCTTATCATTGTGTAAATTAATTAGCCAACATCTCTATTTCCACATGTAACACATGTATGAAAAATGATTGCAGTTTTTTTTTCAAAGCTGAACTATTAAAATAAACTATCTACTCTATTTGCAGAAAAACTTGCATAAAATATGGAGAGCTGGATACATTAATATTTAGTTTTATGCCAAAAGATTTAGTAATTTATTGATTTAGATCCCAACAGATTTATGGCAAAGTCAGCTAAATATTATGGTTTTTGTATGATTTTAATATATGACCATAATAGGGGAAGTTTTGATATAAAATGATTCAAAGGACCAAGGCTTTGAATTGTAAAAATGAAAGTTCAAACGAAGGAAAGACTTAGTATTGAAGCCTTGGAGTCTGTGCTGTTAAAGATACTAAAAATAAAATTGGAAAATCTAATAAATATTTTACATGTATTGTGTAATAAGTACATACCCTCTGGTAACAAAATATGTAGGAATAAAGGGAAACTAGAAAAAAAGGAGAAAAATTAAATCATTGAAGGGTAAAAGAACTAAAGGTATAAAAAAAAATATTAATGATAAAAAATTCTGACAACCACAAAAATAAAATAATAGAGTGCAAAGAAAAAGCTAGAGTCCATTGTCATTGCTATTAAATTGGCAAAAAACAAGATGCTGTTGTCCCATTGCTTAGCTCAGCTTAGCATGGTTAGTGCAATATGGATGATTTCTCCTAAAATCGGTGCAATACCTGTCCATAGGTTGTGCGTGTTTTTGCCGCTTAGTCTCATTCACTTTAAAGGGACTCTGTCAGCACAGAATGACTGTTGAAACCAACTACAGGTGCTCAGTGCTTCATGGTGGTGTCAATCACTTACCTGCATCTTCCAACCTGCTTGTCATCCCTCAATTTCCACCCACCTCCTCCTCTTAAATTGACAACTCTGGCTTCATTGGTGGGTGGAAATAGGTGGCAAACAAGCAGGTGGGAAGGTGTATTTATATGATTGGCCCCGCCATGAGGCACCGAGCTCCTATACTTGGTTTGAATGGTCATTTTGATGAGTTATTTTAAAGGAGCTGATTAACAACACCAGATACAACACATGGAAGACGTAGCATTGTTTCATGTATAGCAAAGATATTTTTTCTTCCCTTCTATACAAGAGCCATAACTTGTTTTTCCGTCAACTTAGAATAAATTATTGCGATCATTAACTTTATCATATAATTTATTCAAACACAGAAAATAATTTTTTGAGTGGTGAAAAAGAATAGAAAACAATAATTCTTTCATTGATCTTCTTGGTACTTGTTTTTTTTCACTATGTGTAAAAACCGTATGACAAACATTACACGTGAACTTTATTTTGTGGGTCTCTTATTATTACAACTAAACACAAATTAAAACAAAAATCTGGTTTGTCCTCACATGGCCGACGATAAGATAATCCATTTATCCCATGCCGTAATCCATCTCTGCTTGATATGCATGTCTTGATAAATGGTGGCATGATGTGACCATTCACCCTGACATTCAGGAGTCACCGAACTAAGTTTGGGTCGCAGCTTCAGTGACCGGCTGTAACCTCTATGATGTTACCGCTCATCACTTTAAGCTGCGACTCAAGCTTAGCTCAGTGTCTCCTGGATGTCAGCGTGAGACATCCAGATGTAGCAGAGATGGATTATGGTATAAATTTATTATCTTCTCATCGGACACATGAGAAATATGTTTTTTTAATATTTTTATTTTAACAGTAATAAATGGGAAAACGAGGGTTGCTGAGTATTTATTTCAAATAAAGGATTTTATTCTTCCTGTGTGTTTATTTTTAATACTTACTATGGGGTTAGAAAAGGGAGTGTCTTATAAACACCTCTCCATTACTAACGCCTGGGCTTAATGTCAGCTGACAACACAAATCTGACATCAACCCGAATCCTATTACTCTGCTTGCCACTGCACCAGGGCAAATGCGAAGAGCGAGCAAAGTGCCAGATTTGGTGCATCATTTATGGGGCAGCTGAGGGCTGATGTTGGTAGCCTGAGAGGGGGAAATATCCCTTGCCCCTTCCCAGGCTGTTAATATTAACTAACACCTGTCTGCTAGAGCCTTTGCTGGTTTGAATTTATAGGTGGACCCCACATCTTTTTTTTGGGGTCCTCCATAAACTAACCAGTAAAGGCTGTTTGCTGTTATTATTAGCCTGGGAACCTTTCCGGATATTGTTATTTTCCCAGATTCTTAACATCATCTCGCAGCTGTGAGCTTTCCCTTGGCTGGTTATGAAAATTATGCGGGAGCCCACACCTTTTTTTCATTTAATTCTTAATTTTGCACACAATTTACACAACAGGTGCTGAATGCAACTCCCATCATTGCCATCTGGTCGCGCTAATCTCAGGGAGATCAGGCGACAATGGCGAGAGCTGTCTTCAGCAGCCGGCGCCTGGGAACAGCGCAAACTGTACTGCTTTTCCCAGGTGCCGGTATGTGTCACACAGACACACACATGAATGCCACACGGATGTTACACAAGGACAGCACACGGATGCAAATATGTCTAAAATGGATAGCACATGGACACGAACCATGGATCTCACCATTGTTGATTTTTCCAGTACAGGAATGACCAGGACATGTGAAGGAGGCCTTACATTGTAATGTGTATGTAGAAATGTTTTTAACTTTATGCTTTAGTTTAATAAAGTGTATATGTAAATCCTTTGTCATCCTCCATATATCTACTTGGTGTATTGGTATAGATTTTTGATGCTTATAAGACCAAATGGTCCTTGTTTAGGTTGCACCATTTTTGAGAGATAAAGTAACAAAAAACATCAATGTTTGAATAGTTTTCATTTTTTTAGGAAATCTAAAAAAGCCGTCACTTATTTGTTGACACAATACTCAGTAGTAAAACTTCTGTACACAGTATATTGTGAACATTCTCATAGCCTGTAGCAGTACTTATTAGGACCAATTGTGCCATTAGTTGTCATGACAACCCAACCCAAAATCAGATGACAATAACATTCTACTTATCCTGGGCATTCCTGGAATTATATATACTCATATTTGGATGTCACATTATTATTTTATTGATTTGTTGTTTACCTTTTCACTGTATTACTTTCATATTATTATTATTAATAATATTCATATGTGAGTTTTCTAATACTGTCTATTGTGTTTTATATTTGGTATATTGACATTTAACTTCCTTCCTTATTGTCCTTTGTTGTTATACCTTATCATGTGTTTATATAACGATGGTAGCATATTACCCCTAATACATCACTGGCATGTATTTAGTTTTAATTGAAATAAACTTTGTACAACCAAATACACTTGCTTTTAGTGATTTACATCTACTTTTGGTGAATACTTTACCTTGGCTCCAAAGGTCTCATATACTCTCATTTACGCTGGAAATTTCCTGCTCTGCCTGATACTTAGTTATGGAATTCAGAAAAGTTCCACTTCCTATGAAAACTGAAAAGCAGGTCTTATTTTGTTGCTGTGATTCTTGTTAAAACAGAACTGTACTTTCAACAAACTTTTCATCAATTAATAGTACAGTCGATTGTAAGAAACTTTGTAATATATATCTTATCAAAGAAATCAGCCTCCTTCCCCATTTATCAGCCACTTCTTACCTTCCCCACCACCTCCTGAACTCACCATCCACCATGAAAAAGCAGCTCAAGTTCTTCTTGCTTAGAGGAGAAGGACTTCAGGAGTCATGTTATATACCCCATTATCTTCTATAGAGAGGGGAGAGGGAGGAAGAGTGAGGAACAGGGAAGGAAATAAACAGAAGGAGACAGAAAAACATCTGACAGAGCTCTGTAACAATTGTTTACCTCACATCAGAGCTTTATTCAGATCAACACAACCCAACCATGTTCTCCATGTCCCTGCAGCTTGTCTCTATGAGCTAAAAAGTGATTGAAGACTAGGCATTCCCCTCTCTGTGCTGTGCTGTCTACAGAAGAAATCACTTTGGAGAAATCACTGCAGCTAGTCTACTCCCCAAGCACCTAGTAGATTGTAAGTTTCAAATAGAGAAAAACTGGTGAAAATGTAGTATATAAGTCATGCAAAGATATTTTGCTTTTCCCCATGTACACACCCAAGACAGCTTATACTGAGAAGTTACTGGAAGACACAGTTACCCTTTAAAAATCAAAATCCATACAAGCATACAAGCAATACACGAATTAAACTTTATTTTAGATGATCACATCACTGATTGAAACGACCACTTCAATTACAGCAGGAGCAAGGAGGAGATGTAGATGGTAAGATTATACAACACTACAAAGAAGCCATGTGTCCTGTTGCACATGATACCTGAAGATGGACCCTTTTTTATTGCTCATACAATACTTTAATAGTCTTATGTCTATCTGCAGGATATTCAGAATGGGTTGGACAGGATGCAATTTATTTAAGGAAAAACTAATAAGAATGAAGTTGTAAATATCAAGAAATAAGAGGACCTTTTTTTCAAAAATATTCCATTTCACCATAAGTGCTTCAATTTGTATTTTTTAGAAGAATCTTGATCTTAGTTGCTTCCACCTTCAACAGCCTTGAAATTTTCCTCTTTAGCTCTTTCTCGGGTTATATCTCCAATAGTCTCAGATTGCTTGCTCTAAGGGCACCGGAGGTAAAACTGATTTATAGTTTAACGTTCACTTTTTTAATAAAATAGCCGCTGCCATCATTTCAGTTCTCAAATGAACCCACCACCACAGTGAAAAGACCCTTACATAAAACTTCAAGGTTGATATTTCTATTCCATCCATTGAGATGAACACAGCTGTTGTAGCTTTCAATAGCTCCCCAGCTGTGTTCTTAATTATTTCAATTAATTAGGATAATTGCACTTTCATTCTGTCTGCAGAAAAGCTTTGCATTTTAGTCAGTTATATTTTAAGAGTTTGTCAAGTGGCTTCTTTACCCAGAGGATAATCTCGGGAATTTCCAGCACATGTAACATGACAAAGTTAGGGTGTCATTAGATAATGTAGCAATTAACATCTGTTTAGGTAAACCCAAGGGATGGATACAGAATGTCTGCACAGGCCTGTAGACTGCTGGAAAATGTGTCATGGGATTTTACATGATTATATCCTAAACATTTAGGCACACTTGTTATTCCATTGTGAAAATGTACCAGTATGTCATTGACTATGCAGAATTGCCTTGATTTGAAGAAACTATCATATCTTGTCTGTACAAAAGTGATGGAGCATCCAATTTGTAAACTATGAAACCTCCCCTTTATTGTGATTGACAGGTCAGCTTGGGCTTTATAGTGTAAGGAGGTGGCAGGTCCCCTCAGTTGCGTCTTCTCCTCCTTCCGTGTGACCCCCCTTGCACTTTATGTACTGTAATGTAAATATGTTATATTTGCCATGTACTCTGATTGTATTAAGCTGTGTTTGTCTGGTCCTAATACCTATTAATGTAATGTGATGTATGTGGTGTATTTGCTATTTATTGTGCGATGTTCCCCTTTAATTATTGTGTAGCGTTAGGGAAAGGAACTAGTTAAAATGGGGGCTGCAGCGGAGAGGCGTGAGTAAGCTGCTGTTCCTAGTCAGAAGCCCGGGTACATTAGCCCTGAGCAGACGTGTATTTCAGACAGGAAATTGCCAGACTCCAGGAGGGGAGAGATCTGTTTCCCCGGACTCAAGGATCTAAAAGGACTAAAGGACAACAACATGGCCCCCAAGATTTCAAGAGGCCCCCCGTTGAAGGGACTATAAGTGTCCATATCCCAGCGAGTCGACTACTGCGAACTTCAGCTACTGTGGCCGTTTTGGGTACTGCCATAGAAAGTGTCAGGAAGAGAGCAAGAAGCCACTGTTGAAATTGTCCTTTTGTCTACCTTTCATCACCAATCATTAAAAGTTCTTTCCCTGTTGGAAAATAGGTGCATTTCTTGACTCTAATTGACAGGACTGCTGTGACCAGAGGAAGAGAAGGTAATCCTTGGGGGAACAGCTGTGTCAGCCCTGTATTGCATGTGCAAGGGGCCGGGGTGTCTTCAGACTGTGTTTAGTGGGTGAGCTCGGTCAGGACTACCACCCCAGACGCCCTTGTTACACTTGGCGTAGTGCGGCAGGATGGATTTAAACAGCCTTGCAAATATGGTACTGTTTGAGATGGCAGCTGACAGTGACTGTGAGCTTGGAATTTGTGATGTGCTACCCGAACTGGAAGATATGAAGCTGTCGGCTGACAACAACTCTGAGACTTGTGACTGTGGATTTAGGACTTGTGCTGTGCTGCCTGCCATAACAAAATTGCAGATGGCGGATTTTGTGGATTCAAAGATGGCACTTACCACTGCCAAAAAGATGGTGGCCTTTGGCACAAAAACTGGAGAAGTTGCCGCCTTTCGTGGGAGTCATGCAAAGAATATGGCGCCAGATGAAAGAAGGCTGCACCTCGTTGTGATAGATGCCCGCCCTAAATGGGTGCGGGTGAAGAAGGAGCTGCCGCCCTTGTAGCCTGATCAGGAGAAATGGGTGAAGCAGCAAAGAATGACCCCACCTATGAATGGGTGGCACCAGAAGGAGCCAAACAGCATGCCTGTGAGAAAGACTCCATTGCCGGCTAACATGGAGAGATATAGCATGTCGATCTGGGGCGGCATCGGCCGCCAGGACTGGAGGCGTTCCAAGGCCTGGGCGGACACACGCTTTGAGGACTGGTGGTCAGGAGAATTGGGGAAGCGGCCTTTGTTCCAGCAGTCACATCAGCCACCTGTGGAGGCCGAAGACTACATGGAGGATGAAGGACAGGCGATGCCCCGACTGGAACCCGTGGGCATATGGAACACTCTGGAGGTGGTCCTGTGAGGCATCATGGTGGTCACGATTGCTGACCCTGGTGGCTGCGCTAGAAGATTGTCACTGGGCACAGCGGTGAGTAAAAGCCCCACACCTGACCATCTTGCCACCTCATCATCTGCTCACCTGCTTCCCATGGCACCGTCGTCTTCACTGGAGTCGTCTCGACGGTCCCCTCCATCGTCATCCTTAGCAGCGATGGCCCCTGCACTTCCCAGGTCGCACCTGTTCTGGATGAGACACCCTTGCCACGGGTGTGGAGAGACCCCGTGTACCTGCGGCCCCAGAGGACCCATGGTTTCATGAGGTTATCTGGAAAAAGAGGCGGCGGGAGTGCCGGATTGTCTGAGAAGCTGTGGTGCCCCTGCAGAGGAACCGCAGCAAGCCGAATGACCCATGGCATTGTCCGGTATCTTAATCGGAACAGGGGCTATGGCTTTGTGGAACAGCTGAAGACTGGAGCAAAGGTTTACATTAATGCTGGCTCTCTCACATTCAGTGGCCCCCTCCGGGAGGGGGATTGCATGGAATTTATCAAGGAACAAGGACCCGGGGGGCCATATGAGGTGTCCGTTAGGATGGCCTCTGAAAGGGAGATCAGCTCATCGCCGGGGACCCCAGATGTGGTACAGCCGGCTGCTGTGGCCGCAGATGTCTTAGCCCACCCAGGAGAGAGCAGTGCCTCAGGGTAGAGAGGTGGCTGCCAATGTGTTCACGGATCTGGAGGCTCCCGGAGGCACGGGACCACCTCTAGAGGGAGTGCGGAGCTGGAGGAACAGCGGAGACTCCTCCTCCTCCAGTAGATTCTCATCTCAGGTATATGTGGTGGTGCAGGGTCCCAATGCGGCCCACAATGCAACCCAGTGGCCGTGCACAGCCTAAGCGGCCCCTTTAAAACTTAATATCGTGCCAGTTGCACCCAGAGCAAGGGACTGTTCCGCATCCCTAAGAGGGTAGTAAGCCCTACATGGCGCCCAAGGACAATGGCATCTGATGTGGCCACCCGTTAACGGCCATGCTTGTTTGTTTTCTCCTCCTCTCAGTTTGCACCCATTGGTGCCTCCCTTGCTGGATCACAGGACCAAAACCCCATGGCGGTTAATGACGGTGGACTCCGGATGCAGCTGCTGGACTTTGTTCCCACTTTGACCCTTGGACTAGCCCTATGTTTAAAAATGCAGCCCACCACCGTTAAAAAGGCCCATGATCCGCTGAATGGAGAGTAAGTAGGGCCCGTCAGAGTTAAAGGGCCAGCCGACTCTTGTGGACTATGAACTATGCTTTTGTTTTTCTATGAACCTATATGCAGAGAGACTGGGACTCTGATGTTATATATATACGTTTTCCAAAGCTTGCCATAGCTGTGGATGGCCACGTTTAAGGAGGAGGGGGGAGTGTAAGGAGCTGGGCCGTATTTGCCACTAGGCACTTGAGGGCACGTGCCTAGGGCGCCAGGATGCGGGGGGGCTGCTGTTGAGCAGTTGTTTTTTTTTTTAAGTCTGGCAGCTCCCTGCTTAAACGGAAGAAATTACATCTGAATGGATGGTACAGGAGACGCGATGACGTCACGATCATGTGACTCAAGGGGGAGGAGCCTCAGAGTTGCACGCTGGAAGCTGCACTTCAGGAGAAGCTGAGATGGGAAACTTGTGAGAGGTAATGACGGGAACAGGGTACATGGGGAGTGCAGGGTGTATGTGATAGTGGGATGTGGGCTATGGGGGTGCACACTGACAGAGGGATGTGTGACGTTACAAGCTGTGGGAAATAGAGGGGTCCAGACTGTGACAAGAGAAGCACAAGATAGAGGGGTGCAGGGTGTTTGAGACAGGGGTGCAAGAGAGTGCAGGGTGCATGAGACAGGGGTGCAAGAGAGTGCAGAGTGCATGAGACAGGGGTGCAAGAGAGTGCAGAGTGCATGAGACAGAAGGATGCAAGAGAGTGCAGGGTGCAGGAGACAGAGAGGTGCAAGAGAGTGCAGGGTGCGTGAGATAGAGGGGTGCAAGAGGGTGTGTGAGATAGAGGGGTGCAGAGTGTTTGAGACAGGGGTGCAAGAGAGTGCAGGGTGCATGAGACAGGGGTGCAAGAGAGTGCAGGGTGCATGAGACAGGGGTGCAAGAGAGTGCAAGTGCATGAGACAGGGGTGCAAGAGAGTGCAGGGTGCATGAGACAGAGGGATGCAAGAGAGTGCAGGGTGCACGAGACAGAGGGGTGCAAGAGAGTGCAGGGTGCGTGAGATAGAGGGGTGCAAGAGAGAGTGTGAGATAGAGGGGTGCAGGGTGTTTGAGACAGGGGTGCAAGAGAGTGCAGGGTGCATGAGACAGGGGTGCAATAGAGTGCAGGGTGCATGATACAGAGGGATGCAAGAGAGTGTAGGGTGCATGAGACAGAGGGGTGCAAAAGGAGTGCAGGGTGCATGAGACATAGGGGTGCAAGAGAGTGCAGGATGCGTGAGATAGAGGGGTGCAGGGTGTTTGAGACAGGAGTGCAAGAGATTGCAGGGTGCATGTGACAGGGGTGCAAGAGAGTGCAGGGTGCGTGAGATAGAGGGGTGAAAAAGAGTGCAGGGTGCATGAGACGGGTGCAAGAGAGTGCAGGGTGCATGAGACAGGGGTGCAAGAGTGTGCAGGGTGCATGAGACAGAGGGTTGCAAGAGTGCAGGGTGCATGAGACAAAGGGGTGCAAGAGAATGCAGGGTGCGTGAGATAGAGGGGTGCAAGAAGGTGTGTTAGATAGAGGGGTGCAGGATGCATGAGACAGGGGAGCAAGAGAGTGCAGGGTGCATGAGATAGAGGGGTGCATGAGATAGAGGGATGCAGGAGAGTGCAGGGTGCATGAGACAGAGGGGTGCAACAGGGTGCAGGGTGCGTGAGATAGAGGGATGCAGGGTGTTTGAGATAGAAGGGTGCAAGAGGATGCAGGGTGCTTGAGATAGAGGGGAGTCCATGTATTATCGGTGTACGGTCCGTGTATCATCGGTGTACGGTCCGTGTATCATCAGTGTACAGTCCGTGTACCCGTTTTTACCATTAGTTATCGTAAGTGATTTTCACAGATGGATAAATAAATGACGAAGCCTCTGTTATACTTTGCAGTGTTAATCACAGGCAGCACACGGATGGCGCACAGACGGTATACTAATACTACCCGTGTGATATGGTTTTTTCTGGACCCATAGACTTGTATTAGCACTTTTGATATGTTGTACTGTAAAAAAACGGACAAATCTCCATAAGTTTTGCACAGGCACACAGTCCGTGAAAAATCATGGATATGTGGACAACCTCATAGAGTATAACGGTTACCTGTAGTTGTGAAAAATACGGATAGAATTTGTACGTTTAACACTGACGGCTGCATGAGACTGTTGTCTGACTTACCAATAGGGGGAGTGACCACTTACAGTGCCTAGGTGTCATGGGTGTATCGCCACGAGGATCGTCGCGATTACACACTCTGACTTCTCACAGCTGAGTTGCTGTTTCTTTGTGTTTGGTAATGAGGGAGTTAATTTTACCTAGCTCTTTGCTAAGACTAGGTCCAGCCTCGCCCGGCTGCTTTTGATTATGTTCTAATTAGATTCCTTCATATACCTGCCAGTCTGCTTGTTAGATGCCGGTGAAAGCATTCATGTAGTCTAGCAGACTGGATCGGTTCTGAGAATATTTAAGCTAAGAGCTCCTTAGTTGTTTTTACTCTTACAGCTTATAGTTTATTTCTGAGACCTTAGGTGTTCCTACTGTGTGTGAGTGTTGTATGTAAGACTTTATTTACTTTATTTCTTGTCTTTTTTGTATGTCTTTCTGTTCATTAACCGTTACCTGTTCATTCCCTTTGGTGGTAATCAGGGTCCTTCTTAGGACTAGATTACAGTTGGCAGGGATTGATAGGAGACAGGGTTTACGCTGGTGGCCTGGACCTCTGTACCTTTAACAGTACCTCCAGGTAGAGGGATTAGTTAGGACCCCAGTTTAGGGTCAGCATAGACCCCGGTCACCCTCTAGCCGGAGACAGCGTATAACGGATTCCGTATTGACCCACTGGACATTCTGTCAGGTAATTCTATGTTATCATATATCTATGCGCATGTTATATAGTATGTTGCCCTTTTGATATAGATTACTGACATCACATATATATATATCTGCTATACAGCGTGACATTTTCACCGGCCATACTAAAGATTCTCCCCAGCTGTCATGGATCCAGTAGCCCAGCTGGCCCGGCAGTTGCAGGGGTTGTCCATGGAGTTTGCAGACATTAAGTCCAAGGTTTTGTCTCCCCCGGAGCAAACCAGATCTGAACCTAAGGTTGCTCTCCTGGACAGGTTCACTGGTGGGCGGGACAAATTTTTTACTTTCCGGGAGGCATGTAAATTGTACTTTCGGCTGCGGCCTCGGTCATCTGGGAGTGAAGAGCAGAGGGTGGGAATTGTTATCTCACTCTTACAAGGGGACCCTCAATCTTGGGCGTTCTCTATTCCTCCAGGCTCCCCAGATCTCCAGTCAGTGGATCGATTTTTTACTGCACTGGGTCTGGTATATGATGATCCGGATTGAGTTTCCCTTGCTGAAACAAAGTTACGTAAAATACGGCAAGGAAATCGTCCAGCGGAGGAATATTCTTCTGAGTTCCGTAGATGGGCAACAGATACTCAGTGGAATGACCCAGCTCTTAGGAGCCAGTTTTGTCAAGGGTTGTCTGACAAATTAAAGGATGTGTTGGCTCAGTATGATTCTCCTCCATCACTGGAGGCTGCTATGGCCCTCGCTATTCGCATTGATAGACGAATTCGGGGAAGACGCGAGGTAACTCCGCCTCCCGTGATGACTCCACCTACTACTAAAGTCCCTTATACTGAGGTTCCCTGGTCTGTTCTGAGGAACCCATGCAGTTGGGAGGGACATCTTTTTGTAGGAGGGAATCGGCGGTGCGCCGCAAGACTAGAAGGTGTTTCTTTTGCGGGAGAGAGGGACATTTTGTTGGGGGGTGTCCATCCCGGGCCTCTTTGAGCAAAGGAGTTAACCTGGGAGTGTGTATTTCGTCCCCAAATCCCTCTCAGTTTCTCGTGCCTGCGGAGGTGGTGATTGGTACTAGAACTGAGAGGATTTCTGTTTTTCTTGATAGTGGGTCCGGGGCTAATCTGGTGGACGCTCGGTTTGCCCAGGCGCATGGTATGCAACTGAGTGTATTGGCCAAACCGGTCCCTATAGTCTCTATTGATTCTAGACCTCTCGGTCAAGGTAGCTTGGTACAAGCTGTTCATAACATAGATCTTCGAGTAGGGGCAATACATAAAGAGCAATTGTCTTGTTATGTGTTGGAGGGTCTACCTACTCCTATTGTGTTGGGACTTCCTTGGTTGGCTAAACATAACCCAGTGATTGATTGGCAATCCAGAAAGATAAGC
Organism: Oophaga sylvatica; assembly: GCA_033576555.1. Classification (NCBI taxonomy): domain Eukaryota; kingdom Metazoa; phylum Chordata; class Amphibia; order Anura; family Dendrobatidae; genus Oophaga; species Oophaga sylvatica. The sequence goes on along the minus strand of JARQOD010000008.1, from coordinate 102,825,079 downwards.
CAGTGGGGTGAATTTTGCAGGAATAACTGCATGAGCACGGTCATCGGTGCGGTTGTGCCTAGGACTTTGTCTCCTTTTCTGGAGGACTTTGGGGAGATGTTCTCAGAGGAGGGGTGTAAAGAGTTACCTCCTCATCGCGCATATGACTGCTCAATAAAGTTGCTTCCTGATGCCTTATCTCGTACTTTCCCAGGGGCCGGGAAGACGGATGATCCGGTTCCTATTCCTCAGGAGGGAGTTGTAGTGTCAGCTGTATGCTCTGAGCTTGAGGGGGAGGTATTGGGGGCTCAGGGGGACGCCCCTGTGGGACTTCCAGGGAGACTGATAGTTCCAGATCGGTTAAGACTGAAGGTTACGGGGAACCGTTACAAACGGATGGCTGATAGGGGGAGAGTTTCTGGTCCAGATCTGAAGGTGAACGATCTGGTTTGGTTGTCTACCAGGAATATAAAACTTAAAGTTTCCTCCTGGAGGTTGGGTCCCAGATTCATCGGGCCGTACAGGATCAGTTCCATAATTAATCCTGTGGCATTTCGTCTGGACTCCCTCCTACGTTTAAAATTCATAATGTGTTTCACAAGTCATTACTTAAAAAGTATGTGGCACCAGTCATACCGTCACCTCTACCTCCTCCTTCAGTGGTGGTCAATGATAACGTGGAATTTCATGGGTCGAAAATCATTGACTCACGTCTCAGTCGCCGATCCCTTCAGTACTTGGTTCATTGGAGGGGGTATGGTCCTGAGGAGAGGACGTGGGTCCCTGCGTCTGATGTTAACGCAGATCGATTGGTTCGGACCTTTCACACAACTCACCCGGGCAGACCTGGCCCTGAGGGTCCGGAGTCCCCTCGTAGAGGGGGGGGTACTGTCATGGGTGTATCGCCACGAGGATCGTCGCGATTACACACTCTGACTTCTCACAGCTGAGTTGCTGTTTCTTTGTGTTTGGTAATGAGGGAGTTAATTTTACCTAGCTCTTTGCTAAGACTAGGTCCAGCCTCGCCCGGCTGCTTTTGATTATGTTCTAATTAGATTCCTTCATATACCTGCCAGTCTGCTTGTTAGATGCCGGTGAAAGCATTCATGTAGTCTAGCAGACTGGATCGGTTCTGAGAATATTTAAGCTAAGAGCTCCTTAGTTGTTTTTACTCTTACAGCTTATAGTTTATTTCTGAGACCTTAGGTGTTCCTACTGTGTGTGAGTGTTGTATGTAAGACTTTATTTACTTTATTTCTTGTCTTTTTTGTATGTCTTTCTGTTCATTAACCGTTACCTGTTCATTCCCTTTGGTGGTAATCAGGGTCCTTCTTAGGACTAGATTACAGTTGGCAGGGATTGATAGGAGACAGGGTTTACGCTGGTGGCCTGGACCTCTGTACCTTTAACAGTACCTCCAGGTAGAGGGATTAGTTAGGACCCCAGTTTAGGGTCAGCATAGACCCCGGTCACCCTCTAGCCGGAGACAGCGTATAACGGATTCCGTATTGACCCACTGGACATTCTGTCAGGTAATTCTATGTTATCATATATCTATGCGCATGTTATATAGTATGTTGCCCTTTTGATATAGATTACTGACATCACATATATATATATCTGCTATACAGCGTGACACTAGGGCAGCATGAATGACAAATACGGCACTGGTAAGGAGGTGGCAGGTCACCTCAGTTGCGCCTTCTCCTCCTTCTGTGTAACCCCCGTGCACTTTATATACTGTAATGTAAATACGTTATGTTTGCCATGTACTCCGATTGTATTAAGCTGTGTTTGTCTGGTGAAGTATCCGCAATCAATGATGGTTTCGGGAGCCATGTCATCTGCTGGTTTAGGTCCACTGTGTTTTATCAATACCAAAGTCAGCGCAGCCGTCTACCAAGAAATTTTAGAGCACTTTATGCTTCCCTCTGCCGATAAACTTATTGAAGATGAAAATTTCATTCTCTAGTAGGACTTGGCACCTGTCCACACTGCCAAAAGTACCAATACCTGGTTTAAAAACAACAGCATCACTGTGCTTGATTGGCCAGCAAGCTGGCCTGACCTTAACCCCATAGAGAATCTGTGGGGTATTGTCAAGAGGAAGATGAGAGACACCAAACCCAACAACGCAGACGAGCTGAAGGCTGCTATCAAAGCAACCTGGGCTTCCATAACACCTCAGCAGTACCACAGGCTGATCGCCTCCATGCCACGCTGCATTGATGCAGTAATTGATGCAAAAGGAGCCCCGACCAAGTATTGAGTGCATTTGCTGAACATACATTTCAGCAGGCCAACATTTCGGATTTTAAAATCATTTTTTCAAGCTGGTGTTAAAAAGTATTCTAATTTACTGAGATAATGACTTTTGGGTTTTCATTGGCTGTAAGCCATAATCATCAACATTAACAGAAATAAACTCTTGAAATAGATCACTCTGTGTGTAATGACTCTGTATAATATATGAGTTTCACTTTTTGTATTGAAGAACTGAAAGAAATTAACTTTTTGATGATATCCGAATTTTGTGAGATGCACCTGTAGGTTGTCTGGGACTTTTACATTGATGACCTAGCCTTTGTATCTTACCCTTAAGGCTGGGTCTCACATAGCGATACACCAGCGATCCCGACAACGATATGCACTTGTCAGGATCGCTGGTGTATCGCTACATTATCGCTGCTGAGCTGTCAAACAGGCAGCTCAGGCAGCGATCTGGGACAGCGACACTGCGGGTAACATCGCTTAGTTACCCGCAGTGTACCTTGGATACCAGCGCCCTGATGCAGGGAGCTGGTATCCAAGGTACACAGCGGGTTTCCAAGCGCTGTGCGGTGCCTGGAAACCCGCTGTGTACCTTGGATACCAGCTCCCTGCATCAGGGCGCTGGTATCCAAGTTACACAGCGGGTTTCTAGGCACAGCCCCGCGCCTGGAAACCCGCTGTGTACCTTGGTTACCAGCGGATCGCTGGTCTCCCGCCTGTCACACGCAGCGATGCGTGCCTGTCAGCGGGAGACCAGCGATCAAAAAAATGTCCTGGCCTTTCAGCGACGATCAGCGATACCCGGCAGGGGGGCTGATCGTCGCTGAATGTCACACACAGCGATATCGCTGGTGAGCTCGGTGCTGCGTCACAAAACTAGTGACTCAGCACCGATCTCGGTAGTGTTAGAGTTAAATTCAGTATTTCTTCTCAAGGCCTTGGGAAGCTGAGGCATAGCAGAAGGGAAGATAAGAAAGGAATGTTCCTTCATTGATAACACTCCCCCTGACATAAAGAGATACTCTGTGCTAGGAGCGAAAATCAGGGGCAAAAGGCAAAGATGGAAAGTTTGGTTAGAAAACAGTATGTTACGTGTTTCAATGATAAGATTGTATTAACTGCCATATATGGTAATTCCGCTTCCTGCTTCAGGGGTGTATATAAGCCCCTTCATTAGCAATAAAGAGTAGAGTATATTGACGCACCCTTTGGTTTGTGTCTTATTCTCTCTGGTACCACATTCTGAGGAGGAAAGGGTTAACAAGATAACAGCGACGACATCACTGGCGCCCGAACAGGGACCTGAGTTATTCTACTCTGCGGGAGCCCGACCGGTCCGGAGACGTGGGATGAGCGGAGCCTTCTGTTGGTGATATACATACAGCGCTGGGGTAAGAATACTTATTATATTCTACCCAAAATCTATATCACTGTATAGTGGACTCCCTCCTCCCCGAGCGGTCGGCTTTCCAGGTAAATCACAGGTATTCCTGGCTCAGGTCCCTTTGAACCAGTAGACCCTCAGATTAATTGTCAGTCCTGCCTTTCCTCCTTTGAATAATGACAGTATGGATCCAATGATTGTGTTGTGGTTTTGTCTTGGTGTTTGTGTGATTGGATTGTTCATTTGGTTGGCGTACAAATCTTGGAGAGCGAGCAGTGGAATGGTTCAGAAACCTTTGTGGCCCATTGTCTAAGTGACAGAGTCTTGGTGACAGAGTCATAGTGACGCAATTGTCTTGGTGACAAACTTGTCTTGGTGACAAGAGAATCTCTTCTAGGTGAGGAGATATAAAAAAAATGGGGAACCAAAAATGCCAAGGAAGGCATTTCTGCTAAAGATTTAGTTGTGCGCAGAGATTGTGAAAAGCAGGCATGAATGAAAAAGGTGAATTGAACAGTGATAAATGGAAAAAGGTTCTTTAGCTCACATCATGGATGGTTGAGAGACAAAGGACTGTTGAAAACAGTGAAACTGTGGATGAGTGTGTGTGATTACTTAGAAGAAAAGACTGAAGAATTAGGAGACGGACGTTACAGACTGACAAAAACAGGGATGACTGATTTACCCTCCTGTCTGCCTCCCTCCCCCCGGACAGTAGTGTTATACAGACCATGGAGCCCTACAGAGCAGTTGGCTCTAATAAAGCAACTAGACAGGATCTAGAAGCACTTATAAAAGGGAAATTGGCAGATGAAGCTAGATACGATAGACTGATAGATGAGACATACAAGTGCTATGTGTGTAGGACCACACCTGACAATACAGAAGTCAGTGACAGCAAGCAGAGATAAGTGCTGGCAGCAGCGAGATGGCATTTTCCTTTAGACCAAGGTCATTCTACAGATAAGGAAGCTGAAGGCTGAGGGAGAGCACACTGACAAACTGCGCAGCGGCCCGACTTACCCCCTCCCATCAGGCATTCAGCATAGAGACGCAGAGCCAGAGTGCAGTAGGTTTCAGATTTCTAATCACCTCTGTTGAATATGTTTTTGGAATAGACACAGTACGTAAGAATCGAAGGGCTAGGCATGTGAATAGAAGGTCAGAGTATGTGAGAAGAAAGATAGACAGGCAGAGAAAAGAAGTTACACTAGAGGACAGAGTTCAGGAAAGAGCCAAAAGATTATTTCTGGACTCTAAGAAAAACTTGGGTGGAAATGGGTTTTGTCAAAGAAAACAAGACTAATGAGAGGGTTCTGGCAAGTTTAATATGAATGGCATAAAAAAAAAAAAAAAAAAAGAGAAATGACAAGGAAAAACTGAAAGTAAGTAGACCGGATTAGAGATCAGTTAAAGCAGAGGATCTAGCCAGAATAGCACAAGGCGTACAACATGATTTAGCGCAGGCAAAAAGAGGTAGCTTGCACATGAACCCCCTTGTCTCCTTACCCCCCCACTCCTAAATGCACAGTGCAGGTGAACACCAGGGGGACATGAGGTTGAGTTCCAAGTGGACACGGGGGCAGACAATTCAGTAATTACAGAAGAGGACAAATGAATTTCCTTCAATGTTAGAAGGTGTGATACCGCATGATTTCTGGGCTTCAGATAAAACAGATGTGGGCAGATTAAGGGTGCAGCCAGTCATGGTCAAATTAAAGCCAGGTGCAATTCTGCCCCAACAGAGACAGTATCTTCTTAGTTTAGCTCAAGAAACGACTATTGCTCAGCAGATGCAGAAACTGGTAGCAAGTGATGTTAAAACCTAGCCCCCACCTTCGGCAGCAGGCCTGCAGCTAGGTTCTTATCAGTAGCCTTAACAGAAAAAAAAAACTCCAGCTTCCCCCTTCAACTACGAGATTTAACTCTCTATGTATTGGCTGGTACAATATATACACTTTTGTTCCAGATATCTCAGGAAGCTGCTTGGTTCACAGTTATTGATTTTGCCAATGTTATTTTTATAATATGTTGTTTTTGTACCAAGCTGGATGTAAAGCGTCAAAGGATAAACTGCAATTCTGTAAATCTTCAGTTATCTTTTTGGGACATTGCATTACACCGGGGGCGCAACATCTGACCAGCGCTCGCAAAGAAGCTGTACAGAATTTTCCTATTCCTGTTAATGTTGCCGCTCTTAGGACATTTCTTGGACTGGTTTCCTACTGCAGGCAGTGGATTCATGCTGTATCAATCCTCATGCAGCCTCTCTATGACTGTATCACCATTGTGCCTTTTAAACTAACTCCTGAAGGTATAGACTGTTTTCATTCTCTCAAAAACAGGATTGTGGCAGCTCCAGCGCTAGGAACCCCCAACTATGAACTACCATTCACCCTGTATCTCCACGAACAGCAGGGACACGCGGCAGGGGTATTGACTCAGTTACATGGTGACAATCAAAGGCCTGTAGCCTATTTCAGTGGAAGACTAGATGCAGTGGCTAGAGGTGCCCCGTCCTGTGTACGGGCAGTACATGCTGTAGGACTATTGCTCCACAAATCGTCAGATATCGTGCTTGATTATCCACTGACAGCACTTACACCTCATGATGTGTACACCATACTGAACCAGGTGCAACCGGCACACCTTTCAGCTGCACGTCACCTTCGATTGCAATGTGCACTTTTAATGACTCCAAATGTTTCTTTGCAGAGATGTACCACACTTAATCCTGCCACATTGTTACCTCTCTCGGATCTAGGGGGGAGGTCAGGTATTGTACGGTATTGTACAAAGAAGATCCAAGAGAGGAGATTCTTCATGATTGTGTTCAGCTTATGGCACAAGAAACAGCAGGTCTACCCACAGTGTTTGAAACTGAGAGACTTAATGCTGATTTTGAATTTTTTGTAGATGGATCTCGCCACCAAGATGACTCAGGTACCTTCCACACCGGGTATGCCATCGTCTCCCTGAATGCAGTGATCAAAGCAGAACCAATGCTCCCACATCAGTCGGCCCAGGAGGCTGAACTTAAGGCTCTGACCGAGGCCTGTAAGATAGCTGAAGGTAGAATTGTTAACATCTACACAGATTCTAGATACGCATTCGGTATAGCCCATGATTTTGGTCCAATTTGGAAATCTAGAGGATTCCTGACGGCAGCAGGACATCCCACTAAAAATGCTGACGCAGTCCAGCAGTTAATTGATGCATTACAATTACCAAAAGAAGTAGTTGTCAAAAGTTAAAGCACATACCAGATGCACTGATCAGGTGAGTAAAGGAAACGCAATGGCCGATGCAGCAGCAAAAACAGCAGCCAGTAGACCACTTCAAGGGTAACGATGCACCAGGTAAGCGCTCCCAAAAATCCCTTTGTGTCGGAGGATGCCTTAGCCCAGATGCAGGCTCAGGTGCGCCAGGAGGAAGTAGAAAAGTGGGAAAAAGAAGGTGCATGTCTGAATGCAGCAACTGGGGTATGGGGAAGAGGGATGCGTCGATGCCTTCCAAGAGCGTTGTACCCTGCGGTCGCCCAGATGTTACATGGGCCAACCCACCAGTCCAAAACTGCTGTAATGAGCGTGATGCAGAAGCATTGGGTAGCACCAGGCTTTTCCACCTGTATAGAAGGCTTGATCCAGGGATGCATGGTATGTGCTACACATAATCAGAGAAGGGTAGTCAAGACACCACCCAAACACACCCTCGGCCCTTCTATCCTTTCCAGAGACTGCAGATTGATTATATTCAGCTGCCAAAATCAGGATCATGGGAGTACGTGTTGGTGTGTTTTTGATTTATTCTCAGGTTGGCCGGAGGCTTTCCCGATTGCCAAGGCTACGGCTGCGGCAATCGTAAAGAAGCTGCTTGCGGAGGTGGTGTGCAGGTATGGAGTACCAAAGGTGACCGAAAGTGACAGAGGTACACATTTCATATGTGAAATAATGAATGAAGTCTTGACAGCGCTGGGAATTCAACACGTTTTCCACACCCCATATTACCACAAAGCGGTGTAAAAGTAAAAGGACTAAATAGGATATTGAAGTTAAAAATCTAAAAGGCCATGGCTGAAACAGGGAAATCTTGGCCTGAATGTTTATCATTAGCCCTATACTCAGTAAGGTACACTCCAAGTAGAAAAACTGGACTTTCTCCGTATGAAGTACTATTTGGCAAAGTGCCTAGCTTAGGATGTTTCTTTCCCCAAGCACTGGAGATGAGTAGCTCATATGTAAGGGATTTGCATAAAAGACTCAAAAAAAGTACATGATAATGTCTTCAGTTCTCTTCCAGATCCGAACCAGGATCCTGGGAGTCACAGCTTGCAGCCCGGAGACTGGGTAGTCATTAAAAGACACGTGAGAAAGAGTCTGGATCCGAGATTTGATGGACCTTTTCAAGTTCTACTGACGACAAGTACCGCAGTCAAGCTACAAGGCAAAGAAACTTGGATCCACGCATCGCATTGTAAGAAGATCCTTGGAGAGCCTCCAGAAGAGGAATGATGCTACTAATGACATTTGCTTGCATCCTTGCAGTAACGGATGCTTGGAACAGACTTAGCCGACTAGATGGTGATGATAACAGGTTCATTAGACACCACTTAGTTTTAGTGGATGGACTGAAAGAACAAAACCAAACTGTTGCAAACTGTTGGATTCGTATATTACATAAACGATCTGCAGACAATAGACCTCGCCCAAATGGGAGACCACATATAGTGGAGATGGGAATAGCAAATAAATTTTTCAGTGCATTATTTATCTACCCTATGATAACTCAGACGTGGGATAAGTTGGTAGAATCCACAGATTACCTAGATGATCAAATATGGGATATATTACATATCCTCAATGGGTCCCTTGCAGTACAGAATCAGCTAATTATTGTTACTAACCAACATACCCTCGTGTTAGATTACCTAACTGCAGCTCAAGGAGGGATGTGCCAGATTATTGGACCTGCATGTTGCCATTATATTGATAATTCTAGTGTTTTAACCCTTAAACATAAGCTAGAGGATGTCATAAAGTTAAGGAAACTATATGATGAGGCAAATCTGAAGAATCAAGATTCATGGTGGGCAAATACTTTCTCCTTTCTTAACCCCGCAAATTGGTTCAAAGGCATAGGGGGATGGCTGACTGGGATAATACAAGCTGGCCTACAGGTTTTATTGATATGTCTTGCTATCTATTTAGTTTTTAAAATTTGTTTGATGTGTATTAAACGATGTACTAGGACACAGAGGAGGTATGAAGATGTGTATTGATCAAATGAAGGAATAAAAGGAGGGAATGTTAGAGTTAAATTCAGTATTTCTTCTCAAGGCCTTGGGAAGCTGAGGCATAGCAGAAGGGAAGATAAGAAAGGAATGTTCCTTCATTGATAACACTCCCCCTGACATAAAGAGATACTCTGTGCTAGGAGCGAAAATCAGGGGCAAAAGGCAAAGATGGAAAGTTTGGTTAGAAAACAGTATGTTACGTGTTTCAATGATAAGATTGTATTAACTGCCATATATGGTAATTCCGCTTCCTGCTTCAGGGGTGTATATAAGCCCCTTCATTAGCAATAAAGAGTAGAGTATATTGACGCACCCTTTGGTTTGTGTCTTATTCTCTCTGGTACCACATTCTGAGGAGGAAAGGGTTAACAAGATAACAGCGACGACAGTAGCGATATCGCTATGTGAGACGGGCCCTTTAGTGCTGGTGGCAGCTGCATTCCATTGCATTGATGCACAGCACAAGTCCATCATCTGCTTAAAGTAAACCTGTCAGCAGGGTTGTGCTCAGTAACCTACACACAGTATTAGGTTGGCGCCGTTATACGGATTAAAATGATACCTTGATTGATGAAATCCATCTTGTGCTTCTTTTTTTATTCCTTATCTTTAGTTTTTAGTTAATGATATGCTCGTGTCCTAATGCAGGGTTGGTGTATGTGGTGCTCTGATTATATAACCATGAAGACAGGTCACTGATCCCTCACTGACGTGCTCCCTATTTTGCATAATGAATATACTAATCTGTGTATGTGAAAAAAAGTCACTTCATCAAATTGGCAGCGCCTGCGCACTCTCACTCCTCAGTTAGTGCCTATTATCTTGTGCTGTTGAAAAGAACCAAAAATCACCATCAAAATGTCATCTTCGGTTGCGCCTTCGCATTAACATCTATCGCATTTCAATAGATGCTACTGCGCTAGCGCCTCCGCCGGCTCCTAGTTGCTGCAGACAAAACAAAATTACACTACATCAAAATGGCACCATGGACTTCGCCTGCGCATTAGCATCTATCGCGTAGTGGCAAGTTGTTCTGTACAGTAAACATACTGTATTTCACCCCTAATTTATGGATGTTTCATTTGGGGGAACTTTTTTGGGTCTTAACTATCAAGGAGCTGTCACCTGTTTTTTTTCAAAAATATTTGCAGGTTCTTTTGCTTTTTTTCTCTGCATAGAAGACATTATTTTAACACAGTGGTGTTGCATATGAGAATGATATATGAGTGACTTGCAGGAGAACAAGCTTGACTCAAGTGACTTGGCACCTACTAGCAAAACCGATTATTGCTGCCGACAAACGTGTGTATTTCATCTTAAGTCTATCATCCCGGTATTTTTAAAGCAAGGCTGGGATTGTGTAACATTTTTTCCTCTGGTTGGTGTCTCCGTTATGGGCTTGTGTCACTGTAAGGGGTGTATGGTGGCCAGTTTATGCCCCGCACTCCTTGCACATGTTCCTATGTTAATAGCTGATGTGCCTCATATGTTTATAATGTTGCTATACAGTGTAATGCATTGTATATATGTTTATATGCTGAGGAGATATAGGGAAAGTGTAGGACTTAGACCAGTAGGGGGAGCACAATAGAATAGGATAGGAATTAGTGGGACCAATAGGATTAGACTAGTTAGGAGGGGCTAAGGAAGAGTAGTTGGGAAGCTTCCTGGAATTAGTGAGAGCTTGGAGCCAGGACAGGGCAGTTGTGTCCGGAAACTTTTAAGCAGAGGAGCCCAGCCATCCAGGGCCTTGGACCTGACAGTCACACGGTGGTGAAGGAATATCAGGGCAGCATCAAAATGGTAGCAGCTAACTTTGTGGGAACAACCCTTAATGTCAGAGGCCTACGGCTTGGTAAGGATGGGAAGCGCCATCCTTCGACTTCACGTTTGGAGAGGGAAGCGGGCGGGGAACTCCTGAAGAGGGTTAGTCTGACCAGTCAGGAAGCTGCAGTTCCGGAGGAGACGGTACAGCCTTGTGACATTCCTGGAGGTGTGAAGGACAGTACAGGGAACAGAATGGTTATAGTCTTTGAAGAATCTTGTGCTGTTACTGTGACTAAACTGGATGAGCTGAGTAAAGTTGTTTTGTTGAAAATGGACTTGGACTCTGACTGTTATTGTGTGATGCTGAAGGGAAAGGAGTCCCATCAGTCCAGAAAGGACCCCATCTTGCAAGTAAGTGAACTACAGAGAGCACTGCAGAAGGGACCATGTGTTAATGTGGCGAGTACCCAGGGCATGACTGAACTGCCACTGTTAGCCACAACTACTATTGCCCTGGCCTCAGTTTCATCACCACCGCATGTGCCCCAATATCCACAGTGGTAAGCGATACTGTGCATCCATTTTAGCCTTCAAAAGAACTTAGAAATATTTGTTGTAGTTATAGAACTGCAATCTGGTACGTGACGGCTTCTGAATGCAAATGTTTTCCATCCACAACACCAACACAGTTTGAAAATTGGGTTATTTCCCAAAACTTGTCTGCAATTTCTTTCCTTTGCTGCATGCAGGGATGTGGAATATAGTCATCACAAAGACCATCCTGCAGCGTCTTGCAAGTGTCCTGCACTATGTTTGAAATAGTAGATTTTCCAACCTGTTACTGGTAATGCAGTGAGGAATAACTTTCTCCTGTTGCTAAAATCCTGCGTATTGTGTGAAAACAAATAATTAGGTAACAATTAAAAATAAATGAAGAGACATAATATTATAATTTAGGAACCTTACCTTAAGGTCTGCATTAAAAGTCTCCCGGGGACTTTTAACTTTAATTGCTGATCTAACACACTGTAAAACTTCTGCATCCAGTGCATCTAAGCCCATTACTTGGTCTCAAGTTGCCATAACAACCATTGGCACCCTGTGACCATGTTGCAGGGGGGTCAATTGAGTTGAAAAGGAAGTCGACTTACCCTGTTAACCATTCACATGATGCTGTTGCTGTTAACAGAGGTAACCAGGAGTTTAAATGACAGTGATTGGTGCTTGCACCAATTGTGGCTGATAAAGCATGGTATCAGCCGTAATATACAGCTGATACACGCTCAGCTTGCACACACTGGGAGCGTGCATGCACTTATTCCTCTGTACCGTAAATGGGCGACATTGAGCAATAACTACCTTTGATGGCCGCAATTAAATGCCATATTGGGGGCCATTAAAGGGTTTACAACAACAAATTTTCCATGTTGTAGGGAAGCAAAATAATCCAATACTACCCACATGCTATGCAAGAACAATTTCGGGTAAAATGGAATGCATTTTAGATGGAGTATTCAACTGCATTTCAACTGTTTCTTGTTAACTTACCCTAGTTGTTCTTCTGAGATGTTTTTTTGACTTGTTGGTTGCAAATGTTGAGAGACCAACCAATTCTAGGGAGGTCATATGACATTCCAAAAATAAGGCTCTTATTTGGCTTGAAGGCGTTCCACTCCCATTGCCTAACAAATTGCTTTGCAACTCTCCCCAGACTGATAAATTTCAACAACTTTTTTTATGATCTCTCATGGAATTTCCTTTGATCATGGCATGGAGTTTTTGGAGAAACATTACAGTGAATCCTTTTCTCTCATATGAAGGTATAATAAACAGTATAGTGATGTTTAAATTGGACAAGGCTGGCTGCAATCAAACTTGCAGTGGTCAATCATCTGTATCTAATTATCAAGTACATTTGGTGAATCAGTTGATTGAGTAAATAGGAGTGCAGATACTTTTTCACAAGGGTGAAATTGGTGTTGTATAACTTTATTCCTTAACCCCATCCAGTCATGTATTATACTAGCAACTGAGTCTTGATTCTTCGACTAACAGATGGTGCAAGCACAGGAGAAGTGTTATGTTTTGGTAGCTGAGGAGAGTAAGCAAAAAACTGCAATACACCAGAGAGGTTGGAATCTACTGGATTGCAGTAACCTGAACTAACCACACAACTAGAGGTAGCCGTGGAGCGTTCCTGCGTTGATCCTAGATGCCTCGTCACAGCCTGAGAGATAACTACACCTAAAGGCAGAAAGATGAAAGCTATCTGCCCGGAGCAGAACCCCAAAGAAAATAGGAAGCCCCCAAACATGTAATGGCGGTTAGACAAGAAGAAACACGGACACAGACAGAAAATAGAATGAGCAAACGCTGGGGCCCAATCTGTCTAGACAGAAAAGTACAGGAAAGGATACTCACTGCAATGCAAAAAAAAACCCTAAAAAATACCAACTCTACTGATTGCAAAAACACCTGAGATCACACGACCTCTACCACCTAAATCAGTTCTCTGGTGTAACAAAACTAAGCCGCAGCCACAGAAAAAAACAGGAAAAAGCAAATGAACAAACAACAGTGGCTCCAGATAAACTGAGAGGAGCACAAGCCCCCCGGAGGGGACCTGGCTGACCTCCACAGAAGTGCAGGGAACAATGCAAAAAGCAAGCACAAAAATAAAAGCAGAAAATATCTTATCTGATAGCAGAAGATGTAGGCAAGAATCAGCAAGCTTCCAAATGAACCAGGCACCACAATTGAGACAAGAATAATTGATCACCGGCAACCATCATGGGAGGGAACCTCCCTTATATCAGACCAGTCCGTGATCCCAGATTGCCATTCCTCGCTGAAAGGTTCAGTACTGTCAGTAACCACCAGAGGGAGCCTCTGCTCAGAAACCATTTTTAGCACATTTATAACAGAGAAGTGTCATGCTAACTGGAGTGGCTGTCAGCTGTAAGATGCCACTAACACCCTGTTTTTTGGAGCTAGTTGTGGACCTAGGTATTTCTGAAAAGAAAAATTACAATTAGGGTATGTTCACACTGTGCATTTTTGCATGCTAATTTTTACAGTACTAGCAAAGAAATCTCAAGCATACAAATGTTAGGGTTCAAGTTCCTGCTGCTGCACAAGGGGAGTCTCGAACCAGTCCCACTGTGGTCCCCCATTCATCTCCGGCCACAGTGGAGCCTGCTCAGCAGAGACTTCGGTCCCAGCGTCTTGCCCATTCCAGTACTGTGCAGAGACTTGCTGCTGCCTCTCCTGGATCTGCTATTATAGCCAGTACTGGAGCAGATGTCTTTGGGACGAAGTCCTGCGTTTCCCCTTCTGAGCATGCCCAGGGTAAGATCTCTCATTGGAGATCAGGGGTCACATGTTCAGGTACTGCAGCAGCTCCTATTGGTCCGCCGGGAAGGTCATGTAACTACATGTGTTTGTAACAGTTTCTCATTGGTCCTTGTTTCTGGAAGGTCCTGTAGCTGTTGCTATAAAAGGGTGGCATGGCTGGGCCGCCATGCGCTAATATCAATCATTATATGCTTAGCGCCAGTGTGGTCATGCGTGTGTGTGGTTAGGGCCCGGCTGAAATAAGCCCCTAGAATACCGACTTAATCGGTGAGGAGTTTGGTATGCTAGCTGGTCAGGGTCGGTGTCCTAGATGCCCTAGATTGCCGGCATAACCGGTGAGGAGTTTGATTGCCGTATGCAGGGCCTGGCGTTCAGACGCCTCCCGCGAGGACATTAGCGCATGATCACGTTCTATGTTCGCTTAGCTGTTCACTGTGTACCTGGGTGCCTGACAGGACACAGAAATTTATCTCAGCCGCTCTGTGATGTAACAGGGTTCGCTTTCAACGCTAGACAGCGCACTAGCGTGTTTATTTTGCGACTCAGTTGTGTTAAGTGAGTTCGCACGCATCGCCATATAGCGCTGCGGCACTCCTTCTAGCGGCTCTGTGGATTAACAGAGTTCGCACATATTGCCACAGCGCGTTAAGGCGTTTATTTTGGCGACTCTGCGGGATAACAGAGTTCGCTTTTTGCACCATTTTACTAGCAGCAGGCTCCGCCTGCACGGTGGACCCTGGACTGCGAACGCACCTCTCCACATCTTATATTTGGTGCGTTCCGCAGACCCTAACAACAGATTTTTTTGTCATCAGGATTTTGTGCTTTGCAGCATTTTTTTTACATAGAGCATGTCACTTCTTTCAGCATTTTTTCAGCGTTTTTCACCCATTGACTTGAATGGATGGTGAAAAAATGCTGCAAATATGCGGGTTGACTTTTTTGCAGCGTATTTGCTGCAGAAAAGTCAAGGACAGCAGGATGTGACTTCACAGTCAGCTCACATCTAGATGACAGGCTGCATGGCTGCATGATGCATCCATACAGCCTGTCATCCAGCAGAGCAGACCCAAACCCCATTCACTTGAATGGGGGGCCCGACAATACAGTGGTGTAAGCTGATGGGACCACCGCTCACATCATCCGACACCTGTTGCCACTAATAACAGTGAGAACAGGAGCGGCAGAATATTCATCAGCAGCTCCTGTGCTGTAAACATATAATTGAAACAAAAACCTGCATGGGTTCCCCTGTATTTTTGATAACCAGCCAGGCAAAACTCACAGCTGAGGGCTGCAACCTCAGCTGTCAGCGTTAGCAAGTCTGGTTATCAAGATTAGAGGGGTCCCCACGCTGTATTTTTTAATTATTTAAATAAATAATACTAAAAAATTTTTTGACATCCAGTCTTTCTAAAGCAGACAACTGGGTACTGGTATTCTCAGGCTGGTAAGTGACCATGGATATTGCCCCCCCCCCACAGCCTAAAGACAGCAGCCCGCATCTGCCCAGAAAAGGCACATCTATTAGATGCACCAATTCTGGTGCTTTGCCTGGCTCTTCCCATTTGAACTGTAGTGGTGGCAAGTGGGGTTCATATATGTGGGGTTGATGTCACCTTTGTGTTGTCAGGTGACATCAAGCCCAGAGATTAGTAATAGAGAAGCATCTATAAGACACCAATCCATTACTAATCCTATAGATGTAAATAAAAACACAGCCAAAATAAAGTCTTTTATTTCAACAACAGTGTCACCAGCAAAGCACCCCCACACCATCACACCACCTCCTCCATGCTTCACGGTGGGAACCAGGCATGTAGAGTCCATTCGTTCACCTTTTCTGCGTGCAAAGCAGTAATCAAAGCAAAACGTGGCTACTTTGAAGAACCTAGAATATAAGACATATTTTCAGTTGTTTCACACTTTTTTGTAAAGTATAATGTATAATTCCACATGTGTTAATTCATAGTTTTGATGCCTTCAGTGTGATTCTACAATTTTCATAGTCATGAAAATACAGAAAAATCTTTGAATGAGAAGGTGTGTCCAAATTTTTTGGTCTGTACTGTACGTTAAATAAAAGCACAGTTTTACTTTTTTATTTAAATATTTTATTAAATGAAATTAAATTTACAATAGAAAAAATGTCACTTGGATAACACTTCTTGACACTGATGTAAGTAGGACAATAGTTTCCTATAGATTGCATCTTTGCATGGTGCATGTTACATTATTAGAGAAAACAGAAAACAAATCTAAGCAATTTGATATAATAGAGTGATGTGTTAAAAAGGATCCAGGTAACATTGCCTTGCAATTATCCATACTGAACCTTATTGAAGATAAATATTGATATGTAAAGAACTGAATGTTCTGATGATAACGATGAATATAAATACAAATATAACCATACAAGCACAAGTAAATAAACAGCCTAGTGTTATACTAAATCAGACTGAGTGGAGGTATGGTTTCTAGGTCTGTTATTCTGTAAAGTTGAGGAAGCAGAATGAAAGGATGGAAGAAGAATCAAATAAGTCTGTGAAGAGAAAGCACATGAAACAATAAATTAGACCCAGTACACACCAGACTGCTGTATGTAAAAAATAAAACTCTATAGTGATGGGCACAGTACTAATGATCTAAATTTTGTTTTAATTTTATCTCTTTATTTTCTCTACTATTTGTTCTTCCAAGGCTCATCTCTGATCTTCTTGTTTCTCTATAACATCTATAGTGTACTTCTACCCATATAATATTTACCTGTAATTGCCTCATATTCTTCATAATATACCAGTTTATTTTTACCTGTCATTACTCCATATTCTTCATAATGCACCAATTTATTTGCGTATATACACATTCGTAATGCATTTCCACTGAAGTCCATTACATGCACCGATGCTATATTCCTGCTCTCATACACCCAGAGACATAAACCCTACAGATCGCCCCACGCAAGGAGTGATGCCATTCAAAACAAGCCCTCTGAATGAATTCCGGTCCATGTCACAGGCTGTATTGATAATTGCAGGGAAGTGTCACCTGGATCCTTCTTAACACTTCTTGACTTGTGGATGGTGCAATTCTGTGCTATCCAAGTAGTTATAAAATTATAAATCTACCTGTGATGATAATGAGCTGACTTCTGAGCTAAACAGAACTGTTTCAACTTGATATTAGGTTATTTTTGTAAGTATGGGCGGCGACAAAAAAAAAATGTTTAATAAAAACTAAGCTTAAACAATAGCTCATCTTTTGATGACACTCGCCTTTAACTTTTCATATTTGATAAAACAGTATGATACATTGTCTGACCTTCAGATTTGTTTGTTTACTCTGGTGAATAGGAAATACAAAGCTTCCTCATCATTGACAGGCCCAGACTCCCTCTCCAAGTGCATTCTTCATTGGCAAATTGAATCACAATTTTAGGAGCAGACTTGTAGTCTGGACAGAATGTTCATGTTCATGTTAAAAGGTCAGTTGTAAACTCCTAACAGGCAGGATTCAGCTCTAGTGCTCCAGTGATACGTGTTTCCAAACCAAAGCACATAATGTGTGTATGTATATATTGTGGAAAATAAGTATTTGATACGCTGCTGGTTTTGCAAGTCTTCCCACCTACAAAGAATAGAGAGTAGAGTTGAGCAAAACAGGTCATTCATTTTAAAAAAAACGCCGACTTTTGCCAAAGTCGGATTTCATGAAACAAAACCCGACAGTGACGCGAGGTCGGTCACGTGTTCGGCGACCATTTTGCCGAAGTCGGTTTTCCCCTACTACTTTAAGGGCCTTTTCTCGGCCAATGAGCAAGGACGCAGGCTGTGGGCAATGCAATGACATGGTCAGCGGCAGGCACCATCTTAGAGAAGGGCATTGCAGTGATTGGCTGACTTTGTGTGACGTCACAGTGCATATAAAATCTCTCAGCGCCAATCGCCATTTTACTTCTGCCGATCTCAGTGTAGGGACAGGTTGCTGCCGCTGCTTCTCAGCAGGGAGAGCGTTAGGCAGGGCCTAAAGGGTATGCCACACTAAACAACATCGCTAACGGATCGCTAAAAAACGTCACTATTTAGCGATCCCGTTAGCGATGTTGTTGTGTGCGGCATCTACCAGCGACGTGGCCCCTGCTGAGATCCTGCTGTGATCTCGCTCGTCGCTGACATCGTTCCGGACCCTATTTTATCGTCGGCGCCCCCGCTGGTAAGTATATATCGCTGAGTGTGGCACATTTTTGTGAACAATGTGCGACCTCGTTAACGATGCATTAGTCAGCGGCGGAGGCGGGACTTTGTTTTCTTTCATTAACGCCCTTCAGCTCCGATTGGTGACCACAACATCACCTCAGCTATAATAACTGCGCCCCCATCCATTGTTTCCAGAGCACTTTGTGGATGATTCCAACTGTGCAAAACAATCTTTTTAATAAAAAAAAAATTATTTTAAAAATGCATTCGTGTTTTTTATTTTTTCAATTATTTTATCAATATGGGAGAAGGGATAATGATGGGTGAGATGTGGGGAGGGAGTAATGGGGATGGCAACGAGACATGTTACCAGCTGCTGTAGTTTTTAAAACCTTTTCTAATGTTTTTTGTTGTGTATTTTTTTTTTTACATTGTATCTACTTGTCACACACGGGGTCATGGAGTACCATCACTCATAGGAGTTCATTGTTAAAGAAATAAAAAGAAAAAAATTTAAAAAATTAACAATTATTTCAAAGGCCCATGGTCTAACTAGCGTTCAAACCTTATAATTAAAAATAACACATAATACACCACAGCAGCATATATAAATTTTAAATATATAACATATATTTTTTGTCATATAGTTTAAAGATTAAAAGATTGAAATAAATATATAAAAATAAATTTTGGGAGGTAAAGGTCAACAAGGGGAGCTCCTGTCATTCATATACAGCTATTCACAGATAAGCGAGGCCATTGTGATCGCAAGGGGAGCTCCCGTCATTCATTTACAGCTATTCACAGATAAGCGAGGCCATTGTGATCGCAAGGGGAGCTCCCGTCATTCATATACAGCTATTCAGATAAGCGAGGCCATTGTGATCGCAAGGTGGCGATGAGCTCCTGCTATTCAGATAAGCGATGCCATTGTGATCGCAAGGGGAGCTCCCGCCATTCATATACAGCTATTCACAGATATGCGAGGCCATTGTGTTCGCAAGGTGGCGATGAGCTCCCGTCATTCATATACAGCTATTCACAGATATGCGAGGCGATTGTAATCGCAAGGTGACGGTTCTCGACCTCAAGCCATACACAGATATGAGATACCATTACGATCGCCTAGCTTGGAACATATGGCTGGGCGCATGACTGCTGCGGTCACTTTGCAAGCGCAATATCGTTTTGCGTCGAGAGTGCGGGCGCACGTAATGGAACGTGCGCACGCTGTGACGTCATGACGCTGGCGTTGCCTAATGCGTGCAGAAAATGGCGGCGACACAGCGCGGCGCAAAATGGACGGAGGGAGAGGTCCGCTATTTAATTAGCAGGGTGGACAGATGGGGCTATGACTGCAGGCTACCTGTGGCGCATCCTATGCGCCACAAAAAGCTAGTCCTGCAGAGGATCCGGCGGGGCCTGGTGCGTCGCTTTCATGTGCAGCGGACCACAGCGCAGATCCGAAAAAAGCTGGCGGACCTCCGATACCGGTCCAGCGAGAGGATCGCCAGCATCCGGGCGCAGCTACGCAGGCCTCACAGTGAGTATTGATGAGGGCAAGGGCGTACATAGAAATCATAGGGCCCCATTTTTTTTGGCACATGCGTTGTCTATGTGTCACATTTCTATCATCTCTGTCTCCATCATCTCTGGCTCTATCATCTGTCTCCATCATCTCTGTCTCAATCATCTCTGTCTATTTTGACCGGAAAAAAAAATAATGCAACATGTAGCGTCTAGCGCGTATGGGCGCACACCGGGAAAATGCGCAGCGCACGACAAACGCACATGAACGCAGCAGTATATGGGGCCATTATTCAGTATGGAGCATTATGTGGAGCTATTATACAGTATGCAGCAGTATATGGGGCCATTATTCAGTATGGAGCATTATGTGGAGCTATTATACAGTATGCAGCAGTATATGGGGCCATTATTCAGTATGGAGCATTATGTGCAGCTATTATACAGTATGCAGCAGTATATGGGGCCATTATTCAGTAGTTTTTTTTCTTTCCCATCTTTCTTTCTCTGTTCTTTTTCTTTCTCTCTGTTCTTTCTTTCTTGGGAGTACCGGCAGTGATAATAGGGATTCTGAATTGTATATTTCATTTACAGCACCACCTTCACCAGCACCAGCTGCTCCACCGTCCCCAGCTACCCCCCCACCTCCATCATCTCCTTCCCCGGGTACCCTCCACCTCCATCTTCTTCCCCGGCTACGCCTCCACCACTATCATCACCTTTCCTCTCAACCCCTTCGGCTGCATCAACCCCCCTCGTGATTTGTGGTCTTCCAGCCCTTCACCTTCATATGCCTTCTCTCCAGTGTCACCCCGTGACATGGATGCAGGCTCCCCATCAGGTAATTAACGCACATTATATAAGCTTCAGACAAGTTAGAGAACTTTGTAAGGTCTTATGTGTAATGACTGTTGTGATATAAAAATTTTTTTCATTTTTTCCCTAGCCGGCGGAGCAACAGGATCAGGGTGGGCAGTAAGCGGGTCCTCTGAGGAAAACCGTAAGTGTTAACAAACATAACATGTACATGTAGATGTTGCTACAGAATTCCCTGGTTAACTGTTACTTTTACCTCCACAGAAATCCCAACTGCCCAGGACCTGTTCCTGTCCCACCGCCGGCTGATGGCGGCCATGAGCAGCGCTGTGTCTGCCATGAATTCAGCTGCCACAGCCATAAATTCAGCGGTGGCAGGCATGGATTCAGCTGTGGCAGGCATGAATTCAGCAGTCATAGCGCTGCAAACTGCCATGGGAGCTGTGCATCACCACGGGATGATGCTGGAGAGACAATTTTCTGGACTCCGGGGCACTCATTAATTTATTTTTTGTAAATAATTTGTTATTATGTTAATATTTTGTTAATAATTTTTTATTTTATTATGTTAATGTTTTGTTTTTATTTAAATTTTATTTATTTTAAAAAAACTATATATATGAAAAGAATATATATTTAATAATTCACGTTAATCTACGCAGGTGTGGTGTATTATTTATTAGTATAAGGTTTTAGCGCTAGTGTGACCAGGGGCCTTTAAAAGAAATGTTAATTTTAGAATTTTTTTCCCTATGATGGAACACCTATGATAGCTGGTAGTACCATGACCCCGTGTGTGACAAGTAGATGTAATAAAAATACAACATTTTAATAGTTGACATCACATAAGAATAAAAGACCACAATTCATTAGATAAATAAGTTTTTTATTAAGAAAGGTAACAATGTAAAAAAAATATAGACAACAAAAAAAAATTTGGGAAAAAATTTTAAAAACTACATCTGCTGGTAAGAGGGATCGTTGCCATTACCACGCTGTCTCTGCGGTGTATAACAATAAGGGGGAGCACCAACGTTTGGGTTTGGCACAGGATTGTGCGGCCACGAGTAGTCCGGGTACTGCGGTCTTGGCATGACGACATATCTGTTATCCAGGTTTCCAAAAGACCTTGAGTCAGTACCTCAAACATGAGTCTCTCTGCATGAAGCCGCTGAACAGGATCCAGTGTAGGGAGCTTCTCATTTGCGAAGTATGCAAACCCTGTTATTTTAGGTTGTTTTTCTGCTGTTAGCACTTGTTTCGCAATTTCCACCAATTCAGGAGTAGCCGAGGTGGTGGGAGCCTTCCTTTTCCTTCCTGAAAGTGAAAGCCGGCGCCGCACAGATGAGGATGGTGGCTCTTCTTCATCTTCGATCAACGGCATGCTGTCTTGTTCAGTTGCAGGTGTGGAGACGGACTCTTCTGTGTCCTGCATGAACAAAAAACAAATGTTAAATCACAAAGAAAAAGAAATAATTCTTCTCACTATAACACCCATATACAGCAAAAATGTGAAAACGACACTTGTAAATGGATATGCCTCAACCGTTGAGTTAGATAAATTATCAGTACATGAAGGGATATATTCTGCCATTTTATCTACATTTCACAATTATATTTTTTAATTTTAAGTCCACTTTGGCATGTACATTAAAATGTGTTGTAATACAAAGGTACTTACATGTATGACAGGGGTGTCCGGCTGGATCACCGGGTCTACATTCCACACGGATGACCCTTCTCTGGGTACTTCTTGGTCCCTTGTGAATGCGAACAGATCAAAGTACCACAGTTGGGGGACATATACATCTTCGGCCCCCGCTCCAGATTTGGTAGAATTTATAACTTTATTGAGCTCTTTTTTATACACTGTGCGGAGGGCCTGGATGCGTTTTTTGACCGATGACTCATCCGCAGGTTCATCGGGGTAAAGGCTCTTGCATAGCTCCACCAGTTTTTGGTATGCGTCCTTCTTTTTAAGCCTGTTACAGTAATCTGGTGATTTTATTCTCCATAGGCACGGCATTGAGCGGTAGAGCTCGATAAACTCAGGCAAAAAATCCTGTTTATTAGCCATCTGTAATAAAAAAAATTATGTGAGAACGCCAGAATGGTTAAATAAAATGTTTATAGCCTACAACATTGAACACAGCAGGGATCACAAAATGGTGGTTGGTGGGCGCAGCTGTAGTAAACAATAGCAGAGCTGGGATCATAAAATGGTGGAGGTGGGCACAGCTGGAGTAAACAATAGCAGAGCTGGGATCACAAAATGGTGGTGGTGGGCGCGCCTGAACAAAACAATGGCAGACAAAGCAGAGATCTAAACATGGATCTGTAAAATTAAAGTAAAAATAAAAATGAAATGTGACAAAAATAATACCTACCTTACACAACTTGTGATTCTGGAGAAAAAAGAAAACAGGGAAAATAGCGTCACAAACTGGATCACGCCAGAGACTGGATCGCAGAGGATATAACGCCAGAGACTGGATCGCAGAAAAACAACGTCGTAGACCGGAACGCAGCAACAGCAATAGTGGCACAAATGGATCGCAGTAGCTACAAAGGCTAGCAGGACACACTGGAATGATGCTGGAGATTTGAAAGAACCGCTTCTGCTCGAGAGCAATGGAGAGTGCAGATACGTGGTCTTTTATGACGCGGTCATCCAATCACAAAGCGGGAGAGCTGTGATAAATATTTATGAGGTAAATAGCGACCACCAATCTGTGATGAGGGGCGTGCAAAAGGTCGCGTTCAGTCACGCCTATCGAGATCGTGATCTTTCACAGTATATGCAAGTGTGGCACGTCCCAACGACCGCCAAAGTCGTTAAAAAGATCGCTACTGCTGATGCGTCGTTAATGAAATCGTCCAGTTTGGCAGCTACTAGCGACATTAAAACGATCACAACCAACGATCTCATTAGTATGCGACGCTAACGAGATCGCTAGCGGGATTGTGTAGTGTGGCAGTACCTTTAGAAAAAATTTCCTTGTGCAGATAGCGATTAGCTGTACAGTAACTGTGCAGTGACAGGGGAGGATTTTGGTGTGTGCAGCAACGCTGGTTATTAGGCAGCCTGCCAGTGACAGAGTAGAAATTGCTTGTGTGGAGCAGCAGAGCTGATTAATAGGCTGCCTGCCAGTGATAAGAGGGAAATTTCTTTCAGTTACTGAGTGTTAATTTTTTCCCACACCGTATAGAGCTGTACGCTCATCACAGTACCGTGTACCGGCTGGTATCACGGACAAATACAGGCTGACTATCTGTGTATGACTCCAAAATATATATGGAGATTTACAATTCCCTCAACACTGTATACAGCTGTACGCTACAGATAGAGTACACTTTTTCTGCCTTTCATATTCTGCTGCTATCCAAACTGGGCCTGTGGCCCTGTCTGTGACTCCAGAAATATATACAGAGATTTACAATTCCCCAACACTGTATACAGCTGTATGCTACAGATAGAGTACACTTTTTCTGCCTTTCATATTCTGCTGCTATCCAAATTGGGCCTGTGGCCGTGTCTGTGACACCTGAAATATATACAGAGATTTACAATTCCCCCAACACTGTATACAGCTGTACGCTACAGATAGAGTACACTTTTTCTGCCTTTCATATTCTGCTGTTATCCAAACTGGGCCTGTGACCGTGTGTCTTACTGCTGAAATATATACGGAGATTTACAATTCCCCCAACTCTGTATACAGCTGTACGCTACTGAGACAGTACACTTTTCCTGATTTTGATATTCTGGTGTTAGCCAGACAGGGCCTGTGACCGTGTGTCTTATTGCTGAAATATATACGGAGATTTACAATTCCCTCAACACTGTATACAGCTGTACGCTACAGATAGAGTACACTTTTCCTAATTTTGATATTCTGGTGTTAGCCAGACTGGGCCTGTGACCGTGTGTCTTACTGCTGAAATATATACGGAGATTTACAATTCCCCCAACACTGTATACAGCTGTACGCTACTGAGACAGTACACTTTTCCTGATTTTGATATTCTGGTGTTAGCCAGACAGGGCCTGTGACCGTGTGTCTTATTGCTGAAATATATACGGAGATTTACAATTCCCCCAACACTGTATACAGCTGTATGCTACTGATACAGTAAACTTTTCCTGATTTTGATATTCTGGTGTTAGCCAGACTGGGCCTGTGACCGTGTGTCTTATTGCTGTAAGATACATGGAGATTTAAAACCCCCCCAACACTTTAGACAGCTGTACGCTACTGATACAGTAAACTTTTCCTGATTCTGATATTCTTGTGTTAGCCAGACTGGGCCTGTGCCATGTGTCTTACTGCTGAAATATATACGGAGATTTAAAATTCCCCCAACACTGTATACAGCTGTACGCTTCTGATACTGTACACTTTTTTGTTTTTTATATTCTAGTGTAATCCATACTGAGCCTGTGAGAATCTGTGTCTGTTTCTCCGCAAATATATCCGGAGATTAAAATTGTTCACCTTCACCATATACAGCTGTACGTTTCTGATACTGTACTATATATCTGCTGTAATTTTGGGTACATTTACACAAACATGAGGAAGTATGGTGGAAGAGGTCGCAGACGTGGTCATGGCGGGCCACCTGCTACTGATGGTGGTGGTGGTGTTGCATCTGCTGGTAGTGCCAAAAGCACAAAAGCACCTATGGCTGGAGGTGTTGCGCCTGCATCATCGTCTGGCTCCAGAAGGCCTGGAAGGCTCCCTTTTCTTGGAGTAGGTAAACAGCTTTTAAAGCGGGAGCATCAGGAACAGGCTTTGGCTTACATTGCTAAAACAGCCTCCAGTTCTATCACTTCCTCTTCTGAAGTTTCAAAAGCTGCAAGCACTGAGTCGTCAGTGCAGACTTCTGGTCAGGACCAACCTCTTTCATTGTGTCCTTCACCCCCACCAAAAGTGAAGGATTCGGCAGCCCACACTTTAGATTACTCCATGGAGCTCTTTTCACATAACATGCCTGGGTTATCAAGTCAAATCCTGAATTTCCCAGTCCAAGATGAATCTGACATGGAGTGCACTGATGCACAGCCACTGCTAGATGATTGTGCTGGCACATTCAACCACAGCACTACATTGCCCTCGTAGTCTACTGAGCCAGAATGTGACCCTGATGAAACTCAGGTGCCTGTTGTGAACATGTTGGAGACATGTTGGTGGTTGCTGAGGGTATTGAACCTATGTTTAACAGCAGAAGTCCCACACCTGCAATTAATGATTGGTTGTCAGGTGGCACGGACTGGCCTGATATAAGCGAGGTGACCTCCCAGGGTCCTTGCCGGTGATCAATTATTCTTCCTGGTCTAGGTTGGAATTCAGCTTGCTTTTCTGCTGTCTCCTGCTTGCATTCAGATAAGTCATTTTCAGTTTTTTTTTACTGTGGTTTGATTTCCCTTGCTTTTTTGCTGCATTGCTTTTTGTCTTTAGCCGGGTCCCCTTTGGGGGGCTTTGGCTGGTCTCCGTTCGTTTTTTGTATTGGTTCATTTGCTCAGTTCTTGTGATATTTTACTGCTGGGTAGCTATGTGTCCACACCAGAGATCTGATATAGGTGGTCGAGACCGTGTGGTCTCAGTGTTTTTGGATTCAGAAGTGTTGGAGTTTTTCCTAGGGTTTTTCTGGGTTGCAGACAGTATTCTCTCCTGTGCTGTCCTATCTAGACAGTTTTGGGCCCCAGCGTTTGCTCAATCTATTTTCTGTCTGCGTTCGTATTTTCATCTTGTCTAACCGCCATTATATGTTTGGGGGCTTCCTACTTTTTTGGGGTCTGCTCCGGGGCAGTTAGCTATCCTCTTTCCATCTTCAGGGATAGCTATCTCTCCGGCTGTGACGAGGCGTCTAGGGCACCGTAGGAATGTCCCACGGCTGCTTCTAATTGTGCTGTTAGTTTAGGGGTCTGCAACCTATTAGTTTCCAACCTCTCTGGTGTTAGGCTGCCTATGCGGTTATCTGCTCCTGCCTCCTCAGCTACCAAAACATAACAGCTGCCCCTTCCCGCATACTCTACCACCTTACATGGTGACACAGAGTAAGGTGCAGATGAAATTGAAGAGGAGGTGATGGATTACCCAGTTGTTGGCATCTAGTGGTGGAAGAGGGTGCCACTGGCACTAGCTCAGAAGAGGAGAAGGATCCGCAGCAGGTATCGACATCGCAGCTGGGGTTTTCGGGCAGGCCCGTATCAGTCCAAAAAGGTGTTAAAAAAAAAAGAGTTGCAGGACAGGTTGGCCAGACGGTCAAATTAGCACAGTGTGCAAGGCCTGAAAACTTATACCATAGTAGGAAGAGTCCAGTGTGGCACTTTTTTGACCAAAATCCTAGTGATGAGGCAAAGGTTATCTGTAAAAAGTGCCTAAGAACCTTTAGCCGAGGGAAAAATCTCAAAAATTTGAATACCAGTTGCATGCTTAGACATTTACTGAACATGCACATGCTAGTGTGGATGGACTACAAAAGCTCAGGTAGCACATGTGCACCGGCTCCGACTGAAGTTAGCCAGCAACGCTTCATCGCTTCCCCTACTGTAAGCCCACCGGTTGGCACACCACCAGCAAGAAATGTTGAGGTGTCATCGCAAGGCCAAAGCAGTCAGGGAATCACAATGTTTTTGCAATGAAAGACTGCATCTAGGCCATCACCACCACCACCACCATCACCATCACCAACCCCCTCAGTCTGCCATGTCCACCGCTACTTCCACCATATGCAGCTCTCAAGTCCAGCTCACCGTAGCAGAGACTCTGAGTAGGACAAGAAAGTACTCATCCTCTCATCCGCCTACACTGGCTTTGTACGTCTAAATTGCCCCAACTGATCTCAGTAGAGATGATGCCCTTCCGTTTGGTTGAAAGCGCAGCATTCCGAGAACTCATGACCTACGCTGTCCCACGCTATGACCTACCCAGTCGCCACTTCTTTTCTAGAAAAGCCATACCTGCCCTCCACCTGCATGAGAAAGACCGCATTGTCCATGCAATCAAACAATCAGTGAGTGGAAAGGTGCACCTCACAACAGATGCATGGGCCAGTAGGCATGGCCAGGGCCGTTACGTGTCCATCACTGCGCACTGGGTTAATGTGGTGGATGCAGGGTCCACAGGGAACAGCGGCTGTAGGACAGTGCTGCCTAGCCCACGGTATATTGGCCAATCTATGCGCTAAGAACCTTCCTTTTTTCATAGCAATTTTTGCAGATACATATTTCATATATACTCTATATAGCGCTTTTTTTCAATTTTTTCTCCCATTTTCTGTGGCAGCAATGCAATTCCTATGCTCTAGAGTAATAATTCTTGGTAAGTTATGGTGCAAACCTTAATTTTTTTGACTTATATGTTTTCTTTGGTTGGCGCCTATGCACACTAGCTTAGATGTGCTGGTCATTCTTTTTGTCTATCTGTTTGAAATGAGTCGTTCATACAGAAGTTTGGAGAACAAAATGCTAAAGAAAAGCACAATTCTGTAAAAATAAATACACTTACTGCTTCCTCAAGTATTTGTCATTTTCTTTCTTTTTTCCTATTGTACGTCCAAAGCTATTGTCAGATTTCTGAACTTGGCTGGCCTCAGCTCTCAGGAGACTGCATCAAATAATCCTGTTTGTCATTCTTTCCTCTGGCAGGTGGATTAATGCTGATCTACATCCAGACTCTTTGCAGCAAAAGATGTATTGACAAGGTCAGCGGGATCAATGCTGATTAGCCAGAGAGTCTATTATCTGCTCTATATTTATGTTTATGTGACATTCTGGTCTGACATCTCTCAATATACGCCTTCACCTAGACACAAATGGCCATAGGCTCCGTTACTTACATGCCTGGCACAGCAACATGTTGAATATCATTGTTGTGGTAATGGACATAAAGTACAAAACATATGAGCAATTCACATTGAAATTTGCAGATTAGAATGACT
The DNA here is from genome assembly GCA_033576555.1 of Oophaga sylvatica. Lineage (NCBI taxonomy): Eukaryota > Metazoa > Chordata > Amphibia > Anura > Dendrobatidae > Oophaga > Oophaga sylvatica. The sequence goes on along the minus strand of JARQOD010000008.1, from coordinate 102,796,548 downwards.
GCATGCAAACAAGGTATTTCATTCATATATTGGTTTTTGGTTCCAGTAATGTAAAACCACCCTTTAAAAAAAAATTTGGGGGGTAAATCTATTAATACTGGCACACTGTCTAAAGCTGATCCTGATAAAACATTAGAGAATTAAAGAATCATTCTGGCAGAAAGACATCTAACGTTATTTGTCGCATTATAAAGAGCCAATATGGTATAATAAGTTCCACAATTGGATGTGTTAAAAAATGTTCCTGTGCTGAGATGATTTGTGCCCCTGCTGTGTACTGGCTATGTCTGAACATGCAGGATATGGTCGGAACATACCACATGTCCTGGGCAAGGGAGGAAGAATAAGTGATTATACAGATTACATAGCAGTGAAGCTTACAGCTGCTGCTTTCTGTTAGGTAAAACACTACCCTGTCTGTTTTATCATATGAGTGAGTGCTTCTACCATGTCTCCAATTCCCTGAGCTTATCAATAATCATGTCAGTGAGGTAGGAGGTCTGATTTCTGCTCCTAGATCACTGACTTTATTTATGATGAGCTCAGAGGACTAGAGATGCAACATAGACACTCGCTCCTGTGATAAAACAGGCAGGGAACTGTTTTACTTCACAAAAAGACTCAGCTGTGATCCCATACTGTAATGTCTGTATACTCATTTGCTTTCTCCCCTGCCCAGGAGTTGTGGTATGATCAGACCATGTTCCTGCACGGTCAGAAACAGCTATTATGCAGTACACAGCAGGCACACATTTATAAGATTATCTCAGCTCAGGAACAAACATTTTTTAACACGTCCAATTATAAAAAAATTTTATCCAGATACTGATTAATATAATTTTTCCTATTCTGTGATAATTTTATAATTGTAGATTTTTGTATTCTGTTTTTTGCTCATGATTATGGAGACCATCATCTTGCAGAGCTTTTTTTAACAGTATTTAGAGACTTTACAGAAGTTTCATTGACCATAGAAAAAACAACATGCTTGAGATGACAGGCTGACTTTTATGAGACAGTGTTCTAGGCATCTGACCTATGAAGAGATTATGTGTAGAGGAAAATTAGGCAAGTTTTGCCATTAACTTTTTGCAAATTATATAATTCTTTATTATCTATGTATTGGTGTTACCTGTTAATGTAATCCTGTTTGTTATGCAAAATGGATGACTATTTATTTAATTGTGATATCAACTATGCAGGAAGTCTCAGTTATTATGAGGCTCAGTGGACACAGTGAAAACTGCAACAATGCGTTTTTTTAATGTTTTAGAAAATGAATAATAAATTATCCAACAAATTTAAGAAGATGGTTAAACATAAAAATTTAGATTTACACAGTTAGCCATTTTGTGAAGACATAGTCTCTTTAATGATGAAGTGTAGTATCATCTTTTACTCTTGGAGTTTGAATGCATAATAAAAAAAATAATGTATCTCACTGTAAGGAATCAAAAGAATACTTAAGAACAGTTTGGAAACATAGATTTGTAAGCATTATAGATTCAGAGAATGGAGAACTGTAATACGTCATGTGGTGTGTCCGAGGTCCTAGTATGTAAATGGTTAACAGCAGCTAGCACAATGTCAAATGTTACCAAGAAAAAGCTCAATTTTACCAACTGAAACTTTTCTTACTCCGGGGTTTTAACCGTTAAAGTGATAGCAGAATTCCAGTGCCTTGCTAATGTAGAATGACATTGTGGGTAAAGACAAGGCAAATCCTACTGTTAACCTGCTATCATATGGTTTGGAATGATGTCATATTCCCCACTCGCTGCCTCACGGTAACATATGAGTGTGGTCAGGGGGCTCTACCCCAACAGGCACGTGATGTGGCTAAGCAGGGACCTCTGTGGGCCGCCCCTCTGCTTTATCCACTCAAGAGCTGACGAACAGCTTCGTAACCCAGCAGGTTATCATTAAGATAATATATACTTTGCATCAGCTCTGCACATTGATTTAAGCCAGCGGTTAAGGAAAAAGAAACAGATTTTAGTGACTTATTAAAAGGCCTCGTACAATATCTTGAGAATATTTGAAAAATGAAATCACCAGATACATAGCACAATGTAAAAAATGACACTGGTGTTAAGTCTGCAAGTCTGCTCAATCCATTCATTCTACAGAGCCCTGCGCCTGTGCTAAGACTATGAGCGGGGAGAAAACCTGCACGTTTCTCAGGCCACTTTTCACTAAGAAAATGATCGTTCCCGGACACTGCCTATAAATTATGACACTGAACATGTTATATTCCAGTTTCACACCTCTCAGAAACACAAGGACTCAAGCGTATATTGTATTGTTCAGGTCCCCAAGTAGATGTTCAGTAAGAGGTGAACCTATATAATGAGGGAGATGGAGGCTCTTACATCGAGCACACGATCTAGGGTGCTATTGGGAGCCATATTTAAAAATGTAATTTTCTAGCGCTGTCATGGGCTAAAACATTGGTTATTGATAGGAAACAGTTTTTATACTTCCCAAGGCAGAAACTACAGGAGCTGAAATACATTTTCCTTGTGTAAGCATAGAAAAAGAAAACATTTGTATTATAGTGTTTAAGCCTGATATTTAGATCGTATTCTAGGGGAAAGTAAGAAAAGGTTCATGTTAAAATAAATCTTTTCCTTCGTGAAACATTGTGCAGTTACGATGCTAAAATATCAACTTCTCTACCCCCTCTCCAAGTCTTCTTTTAGGGATGACATCTTCACCCCATTTCCAAAATGGCATCATAAAGCTACAGTCACACAATCGTTGACTCTCTCATCTGTACAGAATTGCGGCATAGTTGAGGAGTGGACTGGAGAAGGTGGAGAAAAAAATATCTCTGTCTTCTCCATTGTCTGAGTCCACAGATGTCGGACTGCACTCAGATGACAGAGGAGTGCAGTCCGATGTTTTACATGCACCCATAGACTTAAATGAGTATGTGTTATTTGATTTGTGGAGCAACTCGCAGAATGCTGCAATTTTTTTCCTCTTGCCGAATTGGCAGGAGAAAAAAAACACTGATCAGCACTGTCCTTTAAAACAACATTGGTCAGAGTGCTATCCAATAAACATTGGATAGCATTCATCCGAGTAATACGTTCATGCAAGCGAGCCCTAGTTCACAATATTCTGTAGTAACTAAGTTTAAATCCGGACTCCAAATTCATCCAACGACGGAGAGATTGATTTTCCACCGCTAAATTAATAAATGTAACACCAGGTCTTTAAAAATGTTGGTAAGATGAACAATTTGTAGGTGTTTCCCCATGAAAAACATGCAATTACTGTCCACAGTCAAGAATGTATGATCCCTGTGGATCTGACTGCTAAGACCAAACCTGCACAAGAAGTCTTGACTCCTGAGCCCCTTGCGGAATTAGCAAGAACAGTGCCACTGTAGCCTTGTAGCCAGGCTTGGACTGGCTCACAGGAGTACAGAAAAATCCTCCGGTGGGCTACTGCGCAACAGTGGGCTAACACCCAATTATATGAGCAATACTTGGCATAATATACTCGCTATATACAAACACAGGTAATCTGAAGTTTAATACAACCCCTGGCAAAAATTATGGAATCACCGGCCTTGGAAGATGTCCATTCAGTTGTTTTATTTTGTTGAAAAAAAGCAGATCACAGACATGGCACAAAACTGAAGTCATTTCAAATGGCAACTTTCTGGCTTTCAGAAACACTAAAAGAAATCAAGAACAAATAATGTGGTAGTCAGTAATGGTTATTTTTTTTAACCAAGCATAGGGAAAAAATTATGGAATCACTCAATTCTGAGGGAAAAAATTATGGAATCATGAAAAACAAACAATCAAAAAAACCCTCCAACACATCACTAGTATTTTGTTGCACCCCCTCTGGCTTTTACAACAGCTTGCAGTCTCTGAGGCATGGACTTAATGAGTGTCAAACAGTACCCTTCATCAATCTGGCTCCAACTTTCTCTGATTGCTTTTGCTAGATCAGCTTTGCAGGTTGGAGCCTTGTCATGGACCATTTTCTTCAACTTCCACCAAAAATTTTCAATTGGATTGAGATCCGGACTATTTGCAGACCATGACATTGACCTTATGTGTCTTTTTTCAAGGAATGTTTTCACAGTTTTTGCTCTATGGCAAGATGCATTATCATCTTGAAAAATGATTTCATCATCCCCAAACATCCTTTCAATTGATAGGATAAGAAAAGTGTCCAAAATATCAACATAAACTTGTGCATTTATTGAAGATGCAATGACAGTCATCTCCCCAGTGCCTTTACCTGACATGCAGCCCCATATCATCATTGAGTGTGGAAATTTGCATGTTCTCTTCAGGCAGTCATCTTTATAAATCTCATTGGAACAGCACCAAACAAAAGTTCCAGTATCATCACCTTGCCCAATGCAGATTCGTGATTCATCAGTGAATATGACTTTCATCCAGTCATCTACAGTCCACGATTGCTTTTCCTTAGCCCATTGTATCCTTGTTTTTTTCTGTTTAGGTGTTAATGATGGCTTTCATTTAGCTTTTCTGTATGTAAATCCCATTTCCTTTAGGCAGTTTCTTACAGTTCGGTCACAGACTTTGACTCCAGTTTCCACCCATTCGTTCATTTGTTTTGTTGTGCATTTCCTGTTTTGGAGACATATTGCTTTAAGTTTCCGGTCTTGACGCTTTGATGTCTTCCTTGGTCTACCAGTATGTTTGCCTTTAACAACCTTCCCATGTTGTTTGTATTTGGTCCAGATTTTAGACACAGCTCACTTTGAACAACCAACATCTTTTCCAATATTGGGTGATGATTTACCCTCTTAAGAGTTTGATAATCCTCTACTTTGTTTCAATTGACATCTCTCATGTTGGAGCCATGATTCATGTCAGTCCACAGCTCTCCAAGGTGTGATCACTCCTTTTTAGATGCAGACTAACCAGCAGATCTAATTTGGTGCAGGTGTTAGTTTTGGGAATGAAAATTTACAGGGTGATTCCATAATTTTTTCCCTCAGAATTGAGTGATTCCATAATTTTTTCCCTATGCTTGGTTAAGAAAATAACTATTACTGACTGCCACATTATTTGTTCTTGATTTCTTTTAGTGTTTCTTAAAGTCAGAAAGTTGCCATTTGAAATTACTTCAGTTTTGTGCCATGTCTGTGATCTGCTTTTTTTCAACAAAACAAAACAACTGAATGAACATCCTCCAAGGCCGGTGATTCCATAATTTTTGCCAGGGGTTGTAGCATTCTGAAGCCATGTGGCGTTGGCACTGATAGCACCACTGCTGGTAGAAAATTAACTTTATTCCTCCCAGCAGCATTCGACTTCCAGTCACGGAGGTGGCGCCGGCATGGATTCAGTCACCGCTCAGTGAATAAAGAGTGGTGGATGTATCCGCATTGACTGACTAATGATGAGCCTGCTGTAAGTCAGGGCCGGGGGAATAGTTTACAGCCACTGCTCTCTATACACTAAGCAGTCACCATGCCGGCACCACTGCCGTGAATGGAAACCGAACGCTGCTGGGGGAATAAAGTTTATTTCCTCCCGGCTGCGGGGCTTTCAGTACCGGCACGAAACAGTCTCAGAATGATATTAACCTGCAGGTTAACCCCATATCAGCAGGTTAATAGCGTTATTTTACATGACAGATTCCCTTTAAGGCAGACATTTTGACCTCAATATCAGATAAGCAGCACATGGTCTTACAATAAAGACTGAAATAACACTTTTCAGAAGCTACATTTTTCTGCTCTTCATCTTCCATCTATTCTCACCAATGTGCGACGTGCGTCCATGTAAAGTACCTGCGTTCCGACACAGCAGCAGTTTGGATGTTTTACTTTTAGAGAAGATGGAGCAGATTTTCTATTCCAGAGCTAAAAGGCAATGATTTCAAGAAAAGCTATGGGCTTTCAAAGAAATTATTATGCCACAGTAACCCGTGTCAGTGAGCTCTCGGCGGAGAAGTTATTTTCGAGTCTTGGGAAATACTGCTTGGAAAAAAAACAGTATGAAAAATACATGAATTTGGTAGGCACCGCGCTGACATTTTCACAGCATTTCTACTTCTGCCAGCTTTCTTCAACGTGAGGTGTTGGCGAGTGTCACATTCTGAAGTGTAACCAACAAAAGCAGAACATTATAGAGAAAAGATGGATCCTCGGCGCACAGTTGTGACTGTTCCCAAGACGACAGGCTCCCCTGCACCTCTGCTTCTACTCCGTTACCGGCTTCTGCCTGTGTGAGTTTAGCACATCATTATGACTCAGCCTCCCACAGGACTGCCTCAGGTGTAGCTGGATTTCAGAGCTGAGCTCAGCATTGTCAGATACTCCTTATGATCGGTGAGGGCTGCTCTGGGACCGCTATGCATTCCCTTTTTTTGTGTGAGTAGGAAACATTAACTCATTCCTGGTAGCTTGTTCTAACCCTCACTTGGGAAGTGAAAGGTTACGTATTGAGCAAACACTTCTGATTTTTTTTCCCGCCATTGAATATAGAGTATAGATGTATTTTTTAGTAATGCATATAGGGGTATTTGCCCATTTGTTGAAAACATGGATCTAGTTGGATTTTGGTACCTCTCCATTCTCGAGGCTGGGGTATACACGTTCTTGAAGGATTTAACATATATTCAGCCCACACATATTGTACTATACACATGCATCCTTTCCTGTAAATGACTAAATACTAGACATAATTTGCTATGAAAACTTGTGTAGTCAATGGGTCAATGGTTAAGTGAAGTAAACCACTAAAATAGTGATGTATCATATAAGTTTTTTTTTTTTTTCGAGCCATGGCCAACCTGGAAATTCAGCTGTGGTGCTGAACGGATCAGCTGGAGCTCTCCATGTATCCGGGTTACCTCTGCAGCTTATTCGGTAATAGCTATAGCTTGCCGAATAAGCAGGGACCCGATCAAATTCACTCATCTCTAGTTGTGACACATGGTACGGTTTTATTACTAGACGTTAGGACTATCCCAACTGGGTACACCTTGACGCTGGTGGAACTGCTTTTAGTCTCTTTTTGATCAAACATAATGTTTACAAAGTATCCTAGGTTATTTATATTCACTATTACTTTTTATTTACTTTTAGCAGGGTATATGTTCATATATTTATATTTATTGGCCAGTGTGAACATGCTCCTACACACTGCACATTCTGACAATGAGATTATAATTGTTTGCCAATATTTCATCTTTCTTTGCCTTGTAATTGCTGAAATTCACACTAACACCTGCAGAATATATAGACATGTCGCAAATCTCAAACCCAAGATCCTGCCGGTTTACACTGAGGATAAATTGGCATTTTGAACATAACATTTCTAAAAATCTCATACACTTTACTGGCGCTGTACATTTTCTGCAAGTGGTATGGGGAAGCTGCACATTTCACCCTTTGCATAATTAGTGTTTATTGCCCATCATTGCATATATAGTAAGAACCATAATGGAGAAATTATACTATCAAAATTTATTTGACTCGAAACTATTACTTTTCTTATCATCTTAACTTTAGCTCATTATACCCTACAAGGAAAACTCCACTGGAGTGTAATGTATGTAGTACAGTTCATATAGCGTCTTGTGCTTGGGTGCGATGAAAATACATGAGACACAGGTTTGATATAGAAAGTCTTGTATTACTTCATACAAGTTGGCAAAAATAGTCACACAGTTTGCAGACACAGAAGCAGGAGACACAGCAGGCCAGAGTAATCTAAGCTCAGCAATCACTCTCCACAACAGGTTCAGGATCTTCTTCTCTGTTACCGTAAGTCCATGCAAACGTGGGTCTTTCAAAGAGCAGGGTTCAGAGTCCACAAGTGCTTCAGAGTTCCTCAGTAGGAATAGCTGGAGTACAAGGTCCAAGGCTTTAGGAGTCAGGTCACAGGTTCACTGCAGGCTAGATTCTGAAGCACTGATTGCTCAGCTGTGGCTGCTTAAGAAGCAAAAGGAGAGAATCAGGGCGGGAACATGCAAGCTGGAAACTCCATTTTGACTGAGGGCAAGATAGCTGCAGCAAGACAGAAAGTAAAATGGCTGACGAACAAACTGAGTTTCAGGAACATGTACACAGAACCTTACATTACTCCCCCCTTAGGGACAACCTCCGGATGACCTCAGGCCAGGCTTGTGTGGGTACCTCTGATGAAACTGACGGAGCAAGCGAGGAGCATTAACGTTATTGACTGGTTCCCATGAGTTGTCCTCCACTGGGTAGCCCTGCCATTTAATCAGATATTGTAACTGATTTCTATACAACCTGGAATCTAAAATCCTTTCCACCACAAATTCTTCCTGACCATCGACTATCACTGGGTCAGGGCATGGAGAAGAACGTCCAGGAAACGTATTGGGTGTCGCAGCCTTTAGTAGGGATACATGAAAGACAGGGTGAATTCTCATAGTTCTGGGCAGTTGAAGACGACAAGCAATGGCACTTATAATTTTACTGATTTTATAGGGTCCAATGTACTTATGTCCCAACTTAGACGATGGAATCCTTAACTTAAGATTTCTAGTTGACAGCCAGACCAAGTCTCCTACCTTGAAAGCTGGTGCAGGTTTACGAAATTTATCTGCTGCTTTCTTGTACCTTTCCTGAGCCAATTCCAGATTCTCCTTTAGAAGATCCATATTCTTCTGTAAAGACGTGATTCTTTCAGCCACTGCTGGTAAAGGCGTTTCTATGGGAAATCGTGGTAGAATGTTAGGATGATAACCTAGATTAGAGTAAAAAGGAGACTGCTTAGTGGAGGCACTCAGAGTTGTTATACGAGAACTCAGCTAATGGAAGTAGATCCACCCAATCATCCTGTAGGTGGCAGATAAAGCAGCGGAGATACTGCTCCAGGGTTTGATTGGTTCGTTCGGTCTGTCCATTAGTCTGGGGATGAAAAGAAGAAGAAAGGTTTACTTTAATGTCCAATGCTGCACAGAAATTTTGCCAAAACCTAGAAGTGAATTGCACCCCTCGATCCGAAATAACCTCATCCGGTACTCCATGTAAGCGAAACACATCTTTAATCATCAAATCTGATGTCTGTTTTGCAGTGGGTAAGCCGACACAAGGGATAAAATGAGCTGCCTTTGTTAGACGGTCAACCACCACTAGAATGGTGTTCTTCCCTTGAGAGGTTGGTAACTCCACAATGAAGTCCATAGAAATGGATCCCCACGGGCGGGACGGGGTGGGAAGAGGCTGTAACAGACCAGTTGGTGAGGAGCGAGGTGTTTTGCATCTTGCACAGACTTCACATGAAGTGACATAGTTTAAAACATCCTTCCTGCAAGTGGGCCACCAAAAGAAACGAGAGAGAAATTCCTGTGTCTTTAGAATTCCTCTATGCCCAGCTATCTTGGAATCGTGAATGAGTTGCAATACTCTCAATCTGACTGTTTCAGGAATATACAGGCGTTGCCCCTGAATCCACACACCATTCTTAAAGACAAGACTTACGTCCCTTGGGGGTTGTGCCAAAAAGGAATCCGCATGGTATGCTTCCTTGATGTCCTTAAGTAGGTCTTGATTATGAATTACTCCTAGGAATCTAGAGTCAGGAAGAATAGTCTTAGGAGGAGTAATTGGACGTGTCTCTGCTGAGTAAATCCTAGAGAGTGCATCAGCCTTTCCATTGCGCGATCCTGGTCTATAAGAAATGATAAAATTAAATTGGTTTAAGAAAAGATTCCAGCGAGCCTGGCAAGGAGTCAGGCACTTAGCCGACCTGATAAACTCAAGGTTACGATGATCTGTCAGGACGACTATTTGCTGTGCAGCTCCCTGAAGAAGGTGTCTCCATTCTTTGAAGGCGGCAATAATGGCCAACAACTCTCTATTGCCCACATCGTAGTTCCTCTCAGCCGAAGACAACTGCTGGGAAAAGAAGGCACAGGGATGCAAGACATTCTTCTCACCTGTTCTCTGAGAGAGTATAGCTCCAACGGCACAGTCTGAAGCATCCACCTCTATTATGAAGGCAAGCTCGGGGTTGGGATGTACTAGGATAGGTGCAGTGGTAAATTTATCTTTTAGACGGGAGAATGCTTCCTGGGCTTGGGGAGTCCAGGAGAACTTAGACTCTTTCCGGGTAAGTTGGGTGATAGGTGACACTACCTCAGAGAAATTTCTAATGAAACGTCTATAGAAGTTGGCAAACCCGATGAAGCGCTGTACCTCCTTCACATTTCTAGGACTTGGCCAATCCTTGATGGCTTGGGTTTTGCTTCCATCCATACTAATTCCTTGTGTAGACAGTACATACCCCAGAAATTGAATTTCGGTCCTATGGAATTCACACTTTTCAAGTTTGATGTAAAGATGATTTTGTCTTAGACGTTCCAAGACCATTCTCACATGTCCATGATGTTCCTCTGTGGAGTTAGAAAAAATTAGAATATCATCCAAATAAATTACCACGAATGTATCTAGGAGATCCCTGAAGATGTCATTCACCAAGTGTTGGAAAGTGGCTGGGGCGGTACTCAGACCAAAAGGCATAACTAGATATTCAAAGTGTCCATAGCGTGACCTGAATGCAGTCTTCCATTCATCCCCAGGTCTAATACGGACTAAGTTATAGGCCCCACGAAGATCTAGTTTAGAGAAAATTTTGGCATGTCGCACTCTCTCCAATAACTCAGGGATTAAAGGCAATGGATAACGGTTTCTAATAGTAACCTTATTGAGTTCCCTATAGTCTACGCATGGTCTCAGAGATCCATCTTTCTTCTTTACAAAGAAGATGGGTGCACCTGCAGGAGATGAAGAGGGGCGTATGAAGCCCTTTGCTAGATTTTCGTCTATGTAATCCTTTAAAGCTTTTAGCTCGGGCCCCGCCAGGGGGTAGATCTTACCAAAAGGTATCTCTGCTCCAGGCAATAATTCAATTGGACAATAATATGGACGGTGAGGAGGAAGCTGGTCAGCGTTCTTCTTGTCACATAAATCCACATAGTCCTGGTATACAGCTGGTAGTTCAGGGACTGACATGGTTCCTTTAGGAACAGAGCAAGCTGAAACTTTTGGACTCATCTGTTTCTCTGAAAAGTGTAATTCCTTGGTCTCCCAGTTAATGGTAGGATTCTGAGCCTGCAGCCATGGTAGCCCTAGAATAATGGGAAAGTGGGGAGAAGAGATAAGCATAAAGGACAGTTTCTCTTGATGATCTTTACCCATAAGAACCCTCAAAGGCTCTGTTTCCTGATCCACTGGTCCAGAGGTCAGCAGGGAGCCATCCACAGTCTCCATCTGTACTGGAGTAGCCTTCTTCACTGAACGTATCCCCTGTTTCAGAGCAAAGGAGACATCCATAAAATTTCCACTTGCCCCTGAGTCGACCATAGCAGAGCTAGACACCCAAGCTGAGTCAACCCAGAGTTTGATGGAAAGAAAGCAATGAGAATTGTTTTTCTTACTACTCAGCTGGGACACCGCTGAGGAAACTTGAAAAATGGCAGCGTTTACACAGTCAACGTCCTCAGAGGTAACGGAGTTTAAGTCCGAGAAATCAAGATCTGTTGCTGCAGATCTCTCTGGAGCCTGAGGCTCGGACCTGACAGATCCCCTCTCGCAACACTCACAATGAATGAGTGCTGCAGTAGTCTTACGAGAACGGCTGGGGCAGTTTATAATGAAGTGCCCTGACTTACCACAATAGAAACATAGATTTTCCTTAAAACGATGTTCCTTGCGTGCATCACTAACCCGTCGTTGTAAAGAGTCTACCTGCATGGGTTCAGGTTCAGGTTCCCGTGTAATCCTACTCAAAGGTTCCTTAGCTGGAGAGGAAGGTAGGAAAAGGTTAGTGCGATTGCTTTCGAACCATCTCTCTTGCCTGCGTTCAGTCAGACGAGTATCAATACGGATGCAGTAGTTAATAAAGTCACCTAACGCAGTGGGAGGGTCGGCACGAGCAAGTTCATCCTTAATCAGTGGAGATAACCCCTTTCGAAAAATAGATTTTTTGGCAGAACTGTCCCAGGTGGTATCAAGGGCCCATCTCCTGAAATCCAAGGCATATTCAGCTACCGAGTGCTTACCTTGGCGCAAAGCTAACATGGCTGCTTCAGCTGTTGCACCTCGATTGGGGTCATCAAACACCTGCCCCATGGCTGAAATAAAAGCATTAAGGTGATTCAAAAATCATCCTCAGTCTCAATCAGAGGGTTTGCCCACATCAAAGCCTTGTTGGTAAGCAACATAATTATAGTAAGCACCTTAGATCGTTCAGTGGGAAATTGTGAAGCATGTGCAGAAAAAAAAAGATTGCATTGATTAATAAATCCCCTGAATTTCTCACGTTCACCGCCAAAACGAAAAGGGGGCAACTTGGGAATCCCAGAACTTGGGGCTACGGCAGGAGCCTGGACTCGCTCCTCTAGAACCTCAATCCTGGCTCGCAAATCCTGGGCAGTCTGTCCAAACACTTGCAAATTATGATTAGTGAGGTCCTGTAGGCTTGAAAAACGGGTCTTTATATTCTGCAAATCTGCAAGGATATTATCAGTCACTCCGCAAAGTTCCTTTATGCGGGCCTCCATTTTCCAGATCTTTTAAGACAGGAGTACTGGAAGAAGAGGAGAGGAGAAAAAAAAAAATAGTGTTTACCTGTGGTAACACTGCAGAGAGAAAAAAAATTAAGGGAACTGCTCACCTGGAATGGTTGTGAGAAGTCACAACCACTATCATCACAGAAAGTTCACCCGGACATCTGATATCCACAGTTACAGCAGACAAAAAAGAGAAAAAAAAAAAAAACAATAGTGTTTACCTGTGGTAACACTACAGAAAAAAAAAACACTTAAGGGAATTGCTCACCTGGAATGGTTGTGAGAAGTCACAACCACTGTCATCACAGAAAGTACAACCGGACATCCGATATCCACAGTTACAGCAGATACAGCCTTTCCAGACCCAGCAGACACTAACGTTTTGGCTTCAGAATCTTGTAATGTATGTAGTACAGTTCATATAGCGTCTTGTGCTTGGGTGCGATGAAAATACATGAGACACAGGTTTGATATAGAAAGTCTTGTATTACTTCATACAAGTTGGCAAAAATAGTCACACAGTTTGCAGACACAGAAGCAGGAGACACAGCAGGCCAGAGTAATCTAAGCTCAGCAATCACTCTCCACAACAGGTTCAGGATCTTCTTCTCTGTTACCGTAAGTCCATGCAAACGTGGGTCTTTCAAAGAGCAGGGTTCAGAGTCCACAAGTGCTTCAGAGTTCCTCAGTAGGAATAGCTGGAGTACAAGGTCCAAGGCTTTAGGAGTCAGGTCACAGGTTCACTGCAGGCTAGATTCTGAAGCACTGATTGCTCAGCTGTGGCTGCTTAAGAAGCAAAAGGAGAGAATCAGGGAAGGAACATGCAAGCTGGAAACTCCATTTTGACTGAGGGCAAGATAGCTGCAGCAAGACAGAAAGTAAAATGGCTGACGAACAAACTGAGTTTCAGGAACATGTACACAGAACCTTACATGGAGTAGGGCAGTCTTCCATCCACAATCGTCGCGTGCATGATTAATTGCAAAATACTGTATGTGGTACAAAATGTGAGTGGTAGAACTTAGCCACTCATTGTTAGGTGACTAGATTGGTCATGCGCATTTATCTATAAAAGTTAGATGTGAAAAAACTAACACTGAAGATGGGAATGTCCTATATTTGACCTGCTCATGTGCACTTGTTGATTTTCTGAAATTTTTTGTGTGACGAGAGCAAGTCTTGAATGGAAGAAGCGCATGCTATGCATTTAGCTCATGCTTCTGTGCCCACACAATCAGCTTTTATGCGGCTCCCCAACAAATTTTTCACAATTAGAGATGAGCGAACCTGAACTGTAAAGTTCGGGATTCGTACCAGGCATCTAGTGTCCAATGCTGAACTCCGAAAATGGACTTCTCCTGGAAGTTTGTTTTACAGTTCGGGATAGGAGAGGAGAGAGAGAGATTTTCCAGCCAGCTCCAAAATTTGGGTCCACAATGATTTCAGTGGGGTTTGGGTTCGGGTACAGTTCTGGTACATGAACCGAACTTTGGACTAAACGTCGGTTGGGTACCAGAACCCAAACTTCCTCAGGTCCACTCATCCCTATTCACAATGTATTTACCATTGCAGGTATCTGCATCACCTCAACTACAAGACGTCTGCAGTGAATATGTTCCATGGTAACAGACCCTTAGAGGATTAGAAAGTGAATTAAAAGAATTACATCTTACAGATTGCTTGTCATCCCCTTCCAAGAAGTCCCTTTCATGGGCAGTAATATTAGTGCCGGTACTTTATCACTGGTTCCAGAAGCACAGAGACCAATGAGGCAAGTCTAGAAGGTATTGGAATCCATGTGACCAAGGAATGGTATGGAAAGTATCTATGACTCTTTTTTTTACCATAGAACTTCCTCACTGCCCATTTATTGCCCTTTCGATCTTGATTGTGTCACCACTAGTGTAGAAATGATTGTACATCGTAAGCATTTTGTTCAACCATAAAACAAATGAATATTTCTTTCCTGACTTAGGGGTTCATATATTCTGTGACCAATTTAAAAAGTTTAGCATATCCAATGGCTTGTGTAGGTACACGAGGGACTGCATGGCATTGCCAGTAGACATCTTGGTACCACACTGGATTTAAAATAAATGGTTTCAGGAATAAATAGAAAATCTTGCAATATATGCAGAAGGAAACATTTTCCAAAATGACTTTTGATTTGCGTTCCAAATACATCTGAATTCTGTCATAATGAATCATGCTGATTTTACAAGCCAACCTTTTCATTTTCCGCCTTTTGGGGCAGCTCTGTCTGCGCCTTTATAATGTTATGTGCATTTTAATATTGTGGTCGGTGGGACTTTCCTGCATGTAATTACATGTAACACTGTATCTTCCCTTCCTACATCTTGTCCTGGATGTCTCCCACTGGATAGCTTAGACACCTGCCTCTGCTAGTCTGAATCCCGGCTCCACCTGGTGAGCCCCGGGACCCCAATAACATGCAGAGTGTGTACAACTATAATGCCTTGGCCTTAGCCTGTTTCGTTATTTCCTGTAAACTTCACAGGGTCAGCTCGTTACTGGTGCTTCTCATTAGCGAAGAGCTCCCAGCTGGTTCTCTTTAACACATCTAGCCCTCAGCTGGGTTTTAGAGTGAACACTTTCTCAGCTCTGTCCCTCATGGGATGTCATTGTGCTCTCCACATTTCTTGACGCCTGTCCCTTCAATGGCTCCCAGCTGAGCCTATACTCCTGCATAGCTTCACGGAGAGAAAGTTTGGCAAACAGCTTAAGGTGTTGTGAAGGCCATGGCAAGTGTGTTATATTTTCACTGTCTGCATCTAATTTATTGCTCTCAAAATGTAAGATATATTATAAATTTCCTGTATATCCTGAAAGATGTATATCTGAGCTACACCATTCATCTTTGATGTATTAAGAAGCTTTCAAATGGTCAGACACTAAACCTTTTTCGTCCTTTCATCCTCATACATATAATAATTCCGATTGTTGCAACAAATACATCTTTTATTTGTAGCATCAGACAGTGTCAGTATTGTGGGCAGCACTTACATTATGCTAACAAGGTTTGTGGGTATGAGAGCAATGGTTTGTGCACATTAAGTGAGACATAAAAGCCCCTGTTTGCTTGATTTATTAGGCCATCACACCATGCCGGCTGAATGGGGACTTGGTGAAGTGACAAATCCTTTATTGTGCCCACATACTAAAGCACGTCACATATTAGGACTATAATTCTTACCAAGGTTCATGGAGTTACAAGTGCACATATAATGAGAAATTCATTATGTATGGGGCTTTATGGCTAACTTCAGGCCCTTTGATTTTTAAGTTAATTTTCATTTTATTAGTGTTTTTTTATACTATAATTGAAGTGATGTGGTTCAGAGGTGGACATCCTATTGATGCAATCTGTGCAGCAGCTAAGAGGACTAAGAATTAACATGATTAAAATTCACCAACAAAGTAGAAGGTGGCTTCTTGAGAGACACATGGGGTCCATATACTGTTTTTGAACATGGGCCTTGTGTCTGTGTCTACTCCTGATTTGGTTGAAAATCAATAAGCAATCAAACTAATTCTACGTCACAAAAAATCTAAGCATGACTTTTAACTATTTCCATCGTAAGCCTTTGTCATGGCTCATAAGAAAATTTGAAGGACAATAACACAACAGTTTTCAGTAATTGGTAGAAAACCTTTCTATAACGATCCCCGTTTATCTAAAATGAGGGAGAGACCTGAAAATAACATAAAATTACTCTGTGAAATGAAATATTTTCAAATGAAAAAAAGCAAACAGAAGAGGTAGGTCCCTGAAAAGCAGTGACCTGTCATTTAAAGACGGGAGGCAGGTGGAGCGGAGGGGTTGGGGGATTACAGAAGAGGAAGAGAAGATCCAGAGCACCAAAATCTAAATAGCAGAAAGTTTCAAATGGTGATTAAAGAAGACCCATCAAAGGTATCATTGTAATCAGTGTTAGGCCACGTTCACACGTTCAGTATTTGGTCAGTATTTGTAAGCCAAAACCAGGAGTGGGACAATTAGAGGAAAAGTATAATAGAAACACGTGGCTACTTCTGTATTATCACCCACTCCTGGTTCTGGTTTACAAATACTGATGTAAGATACTGACCAAATACTGAAAGTGTGAATGTGTCATTATACATTCATTTCATTCATGTCATTACAGCGCAATGACAGTCATGTCTCATTATAAAATCGTAATGACAGCTTGTCTTTAAGCAAAGTATGAAGCCAGTTCATGAGCTGAGCTGCTTCATATGCAGCAGATGCTGGCTGTATTGCCTAGCCACCTGCCAGGTCTGTGCGCTGCAATACTTGCTGCCGGCCAATCAGAGGCCAGCAGCTGACGTCAGCATGCACATGACTGGAGGCGCATGGCACTGACATCATTCGCTCCCGTCACTTGCATGCGGAAGACAGCTGCCAGCTTCAGAAGAATACACTATCCAGCAAAGCCACTAAAGGAGACTCAAGGCCTCCAAAAATTCAATATAAACAGCAGAAAAAAAAAAAAAAAAAAAAAACATCAACACTTACCTACCCAGATCTCAGAACAAATGCACTGCAGGGTGCAGCTAGCCCATAAAGCAAGATGTTAGCAGCACAGGTGCAAAATACCAGATGAAACAGCGACTCTCCACATACCCATATAGGGAGGGGGTGACTGCCCAGTATACAATTGCACAATACAGGCCCACATACTGGGCAGTCACCCCCTCCCTATATGGGTATGTGGAGAGTCGCTGTTTCATCTGGTATTTTGCACCTGTGCTGCTAACATCTTGCTTTATGGGCTAGCTGCACCCTGCAGTGCATTTGTTCTGAGATCTGGGTAGGTAAGTGTTGATGTTTTTTTCTGCAGCTTCAGAAGAGGAAGCCGTGCTGCAAGGGAGCAGAGGGAAGGTGAGTATAATATTTTTTTTTATGTATTAAAGAACAGCGGTAGAATGGGGGGTATATACCAGGATGGGGCCTAGGTAAAGGGACATATATACCAGGAGGGTGATATATATACCAGGATGGGACCCATGAAAAGGGATATATACCAGGATAGGGGATATCTAATCCAGGATGGGACCCAGGAAAAGGGACATATATACCAGGATGTGCGCAGGATGGAGGACATATATAAACCAGAATGGGAAACATATATACCAGGATGGGCCCACGATGGGGGATATTACTACATGTTTGGAGGAGGAGGCAACTTGTATGTCCTTTTAGGATTTAGAACATTACAAGGGCCCATACATCTGACCAACATGCAGGGGGGACGGAGGGCAGGTCCAAATTTTGATTCAGGACCAATCGGACTTTAGTTATGCCACTTAGTATTGCAGGATATCGTATGAATGATCAATTAATCACAGATTCAAGTCCCATAAGGAGACTAAAAAACTAAAGTGAACATGTAAAAGAAGTTTTAAAAAAATATGTAAAAGAAGTTTTAAAACTTTTAAAAAGAAACATAACTACAGGCATTCTCGGGTCCGAAAAAGTCAGATCTATCAAAATGCGCATTTATTTAAACCATACGTTAAATGTCATAAAGGAAAAAATCAGAATGCTAGAATTGCCCTTTTAAGTTTTCCAAGGTACACAGAATAGCAAATGTGGAATGTACCCAAAAAATGATTTAAAAGAAAAAGTTAACTAAGAGTGAAAAAACCAACTTCTCATGCAGCTCCATTGATGGAAAAATAAAAAAGCTATGGGTGTCAGAAAATGTAGAGACAAATATTTTTTTCTTTTAAATTTCAGGTTTTTTAAAAAATGATAATCAAATTATTGTACAGTTTCAGTTTTGCCATAATCATACTGACCTAGAGAATCAAGTTGCCTGGTCACTTTTACCTCAGAATGAACACCATAAAAATACAGTCCAAAAACCAATGACTGATTTGCATTTTTTTTCTCAATTTCATCGAACTTGGAATTTGTTATTGTTTTCCAGTACGTTTTTTTGGTGTTATTCAAAACTAACTTTTTTTTCTTAAAAAAAGAAGCCCTAATATGGCAATAATGATGGAAAAATAAAAAAGTTATGAGTCTTGGAACATAGAGAAAAACAAAAGTGCAAAAATTACAAACCCTCTGGTCATAAAAGGGTAAAAGGGTAAAATTGAGAACCTGTCTGTTTCATCTTATTATCTGGAAGTGAAATAACTTTCCCTGCTGCATACCTGTGTTTTTCTGAAATTACTGAACTCTGTAGCAAAAACTAGAAGAACAGAAATGAGACTTTCTTTCTTTGGTTATCTATATATTGGTGCTAGTATAAATACTAGGCAAAATGCATCTGCTAAGTGCTTCTTTGAATTAGTCACTTGCTGACAATTTTTCCCTCAGGTTGTCCTTTACACCAGGAAAGACTTTCTTATTTTCTATAGTGGGATTCATCTTTGTCTTTTGCTGATAAAAAAAAAATTTGCTTTTAGTGTATGGTGAAAGAGTTTTTCATGGTGGAAGAACGTGTTCTTCAACACCAGTAGGGCACATTCAGATATAGCTATTTCAAAAATTGCTATAGTTTTGTGGCAAGCACAGAGAAGTCCCATTAAGGCTAGGTTCAGATGACTATGTAATTTCTCATTCCAGAAAATCGGGCCGGTTACACTAATCACACTCTGTCACTTTCAGAGTTTGATCAGAGTGTGATCTGATTTTCTTGGATGTGGAAAAGATGAAAAAAAATGTCTCCATCTTCTCTATTCTGTCAACCCGTGAAAATCCGACTGCATTTGGATTACATCAGTGTGGTGTGATTTTTTTTGACAGACCCATTGACTTGGATGGACGAGTGTGATCCAATTTATGAATGAAAATTGTACATGCTGCAATTTTTCTCTCAGGCAGACTCGGTCCAAGGTAAAAATCGTATATGTGCATGGCCCCATAGAATAACTGTAGCGCTGGCATCTCTGCCTGCTGCCCCTCTTCCCCAGCAGAGATGCCGACTTACCACCATGGCTCCCATCCCTCATTTCCTGCTTCGGCACTGTGGGCACATCCCCGGTCATTGTGCTTAGGGCACGCACACAGTCCTGTACTCTTAAAAGGGACAGCACGCACCATACTAAAGTGTCCTCAGACAATGGCTGGGACACATTCATTATTTAAGGCTCCTCCATCTTAAGGGAGATGTCTGTGCAACCTTGTAAGTTTTTTCCTAAACACTCTTGCTAGTTCTCAGGTCCCAGTGCTCATATTTCTGTATACCTGATTGTCCACCTGCCGTGCCCGCCTTCCTGTCAATCAGCTGTGCCCGCATGCCTGTCCTTCAGCCAGTCCAGCCGAACTTGCTAGTGCTCATCTCTACATCAGCTGATCCAGCCACACTTGCTAGAGGTCATCTCTACATCAGCTGATCCAGCCACACTTGCTAGAGGTCATCTGTACATCAGCCAGTCCCGTCTGCATCTGTGGCTCTCCATGTTGTTACAGCATCTGCCTGCATCTACTGGATCTTCCTTCAGGCCATCCCAGCTACCCATCCCTAGAAGATCAGCTGCCACCTTCCCAAGGTCACTTCTGGAGTAGCACATGGTCCATCTCCTTTGTCCCTTCTTGGATCATGGTATCGCATGCCGCTGTGTATCTGAAATCGGATTAGATGGGACTCCTAGTTACACCCCTCCAGGCATTTTTATTGGTTCTTGGCACAGTGGATCCACCACCCAGCCTGTTACAATAACATTGGTCTGAGTGCTATCAGATGTTTTGTCGGATTGCACTTGGACTGAAAATATGGTAATCTGCACCAGCCTTCACACTGAGAAACATGGGGCAACAACCAAGATACAACCACTATGTCTGAATATACCCGGAATGATTCTTGACATTTGCTTTTGCATTCACTTACAAAATGTGGTCAGCTATTCATTACCTTGACTCATGCAAAGAATGGCCCTAGCTTTACTGAAAAGCAGTTCATGTATACCAGAACAACTTGTCATTACATATGGAAACAAAGAATGAAAATTGGATAATGGGGCTTTTAAAATCAACCAACGTCCTATTGTTAGCGGAGATGAATGGAGCCCTTTTGATTCTGGTCCATGGCAAACACCAATGTGTAAAAATGATGTCAATATAAATGTGCATGTTTTTCTTCGTTGAAACCGCATCAAAGATCAATTGAACGTATTCAAGAATGTGTCATGAGCCTTAGCCAAAAGCATATAATACTTTACCTCACATTTACATATTGGTAGGCCTTCATTTTCCTGTATGACAGTTTTTGAATCATGAGGTCTATGTCTGGAATGAATAAAACTCCCTAACTAGGTGTTCTGGACAAAAAAAGGAGATTCGGTTGCTTTAGATGTCTTAAGCTTAAAAGCTATTTAGCTAAACATTCCTCTCTGCCGGTATTTTAGCTGGGGCCTAGAGATGAGTCATGAAAGAGTTAAAACGAGTCTCGTTTTCTCATTACTAGGACATTTCAACACTCCCTCTGTGGCCAAGAGTTCCCCCGAAAATTCCATCATGCAGCTGTACCCCTGTGATTGCAGTCTGGATTGTATCATAGAGGCTCTGATCCTGTAAAAGGACTATAGGTGGCAAGCAAGCTCTGTGCTACAGTCTCTGTTCTGTGCGCTGTTTGATGTGGATCCATTCCTGTCTGCATTTTAATTATGTTTTGGCTGGAATTATTCAGCAAGCTGCATGTAACCTCTCTCCTCTCTTAGCTGCATATGTGCCAGACTCCCTCTCTGCTATTTCTGTCTGCCTTGCTCCCCTCCCATCACTTACTCTGCCTTTGTCCGTCCGTCTACCCCCCGCCACCCACCCTACTTTCGTTCCTGAACACTCACTTCTCTGGCTCTCTTCTTCTACGCTACCTGGGATGTAACCTTTAAAATGGAATTTAGAGGTTGCAGCATAGGAAATGTAATCTCGACTGCTGTATGGAAAGCGTTTCTTTGAAAATGTGGGTTATGGGAAAAGGAGAACCGTATCACCTGCCCAAAGTGTTTTTGTAAGCATTAGTTACACAGATGCGGCACATTGTAAGCCACAGAGCTGTCCAAAAAATAATGCAGATCCGTAAGTTGGAAAAAGTACAATATGGTCATAAAAGGAAATATGCAGGCTTACAAGAGCAAGCATTATCTCCGGAGAGGAGGCTGAACTGTAGGTGCTGTAAAAATGATGTATTAATATTAGACAAGCACACAAGGGGTTGTGAAGGATTTGTAAAAACTACCTCCAAGCATAAAATGTGGTAAAATAACGAAATAAATATTACACAGCTTGTAAATTCCCCACTGCTCCAGTGCTGACTGACTTGTCATGCAGTTTTGATGTGTGGTACATGTGCACAGTATTGCTGCAGTCAATCACTGTGATTGGCTGCAGCGATGATAAGTGAATGTACAGCACGTCATCATCACTGCAGGACAAGATAGCAAAGAATCATGGGACCTACAGAGCATCAGCAGTGGAATAACTGAGGACTCGCCGGGTAAAGGCATTTTTTTAAAATTTGAGGCATTTTTTTATACTACCGGACAACCACCTTAAGGTTTTATCCCCATCTTTTAAAAGTATGTTTCATAATCATACTCAAAACAATTAAAGCACCACTCCAGCGTTTTGTTTTTTTTCAGCCTCGGAGTAGCGCTTTGAATGTAAGCCCCCTGTCCTTGGTCACATAACTCGCCCTCCGGCGTCTTCACCACTTTTCAGCGTCGCTCCGGTCCGGCGGCGCCATCTTGTGAGGATGTCAGAAGCTACGTCATAAGCTTTCAATGCACTTTTATGAGAGCCAGAACGTGGCCAGAACGAGGCGCCCAAAGACTTGTATTGAAAAGTGACCTCCGTGACGCTCCAAGAAACAATGGAGCTGTCGGCAGGTCATTTTTCGCCAAAGACCAACAGGAGCGATGAAGGTGGTGGCAGGAGAGTATCAGACAGGGGGCAAAGGAATTATTTTAATGCACCACCCCAGCGGTGCAATAAAAGAAAAGTGGAGTGGTGCTTTATTTTTTTTACTAATTCTACTATCATTATTTTAAAGGGACAAGGTTTTTCCAGCATTTAGTCTGACAATGTTGCCACACAATATACAATTTCATTTTTGCCCAGCAATAGATACCTTACATGAAGAAAGATGACAGCAGATAAACACACACATTATGCATAGGAACAAGTCATTAGCCAATTCATTCCGCGATTCATCACAAGAAGAGTCAAGTCGTTTTCTCTACTCTGAACATAAGGAGAAGGAGAATTTGTGAGCCTCTTTGGTTTTGAAAAGAAAGTAAGCAATTTTTTTTCATTTATCTAAAACCAAAGTAGTATTAAACAACGGGACTGGTTGAGGTTATTTTGAGACCCAACTGATGAACAGGCTTAGATGATTCTGGTCCACTGACAGCTTCAAGCTGGGTTCCATCACTGGACTTTGTCAGCTGTATAGATACATGGGCGCCATCATGCTATTACTTCACTGCTCAATCTTCACAGAAAACTTCCAGGTATCCAATAATCTCTATCTATACAGAGGCATGTGAAGCACAAATTCTGCTTTTTTCTACAATAACAAGTAGAAAAATACTAATCAAGAGTAAGATGAGCAGTGACGCGGCTGCAGCGAGAACAGATCTTTTTTTGTTTGCCTAAATAAGAAAAATCTGTTTAATCAATGGAAGGTCAGAATTACCATTTCTCAAGTGATGGGGCTTTTCATTTTGTTTATTTTCAAGAGATATCTGGAATATAGGGTGGCATGGTGGCTCAGTGGTTAGCACTGCAGCCTTGCAGCGCTGGGGTCCTGGGTTCAAATCTCACCAAGGACAACATCTGCAAGGAGTTTGTATATTCTCCCCATATTTGTGTGGGTTTCCTTCAGGTACTCTGGTTTCCTCCCACATTCCCAAGACATACTGATAGGGAATTTAGATTGTGAGCCCCATCAGGGACAGTGATGATAATGTCTGTAAAGCGCAGTAGAATTAATGGTGCCATATAAATGAGTAAAATAGACATTATATATATATGTATATATACAGTCATGGCCAAAGGTATTGGCACCCTTTAAATTGTTTCAGAGACAAAATATTTCTCCCAGAAGATTGTTGCAATTACACATATTTTCTTACACATGTTTATTTTATTTCTGTGTATATATACAGTGGGTACAGAAAGTATTCAGACCCCTTTAAATTTTCCACTCTTTGTTTCATTGCAGCCATTTGGTAAATTCAAAAAAGTTCATTTTTTTTCTCATTAATGTACACTCTGCACCCCATCTTGACTGAAAAAAACAGAAATGTAGAAAAACTGAAATATCACATGGTCATAAGTATTCAGACCCTTTGCTCAGTATTGAGTAGAAGCACCCTTTTGAGCTAGTACAGACATGAGCTTTCTTGGGAATGATGCAACAAGTTTTTCACACCCGGATTTGGGATTCTCTGCAGATCTTCTCCAGTTCCATCAGATTGGATGGTGAACGTTGGTGGACAGCCATTTTCAGGTCTCTCCAGAGATGCTCAATTGGGTTTAGGTCAGGGCTCTGGCTGGGCACGTCAAGAAAGGTCACAGAGTTTTTCTGAAGCCACTCTTTTGTTATTTTAGCTGTGTGCTTAGGGTCATTGTCTTTTTGGAAGGTGAACCTTCGGCCAAGTTTGAGGTCCAGAGCACTCTGGAAGAGGTTTCCATCCAGGATATCTCTGCACTTGGCCGCATTCATGTTTCTTTCAATTGCAACCAGTTGTCCTGTCCCTACAGCTGAAAAACACCCCCATAGCATGATGCTGCCACCACCATGTTTCACTGTTGGGATTGTATTGGGCAGGTGATGAGCAGATCCTGGTTTTCTCCACACATACCACTTAGAATTATCACCAAAAAGTACTATCTTCATCTCATCAGACCAGAAACTCTTATTTCTCATAGTTTGGGAGTCCTTCATGTGTTTTTTAGCAAACTCTTTGCTGGCTTTCATATGTCTGGCACTGAGGACAGGCTTCCGTTGGGCCACTCTGCCATAAAGGGCCGACATGTGAAGAGCTGTAGTGATAGTTGACTTTGTGGAACTTTCTCCCATCTCCCTACTGCATCTGTGGAGTTCAGCCATAGTGATCATGGGGTTCTTCTTTACTTTTCTCACCAAGACTCTTCTCCCACAATTGCTCAGTTTGGCTGGACGGCCAGGTCTAGGAAGACTTCTGGAGGTCCCAACCTTCTTACATTTAAGAGTTATGGAGGCCACTGTGCTCTTAGCAACGTTGAGTACTGCAGAAATTCTTTAGAAGCCTTGGCCTGATGTGTGCTTTGCCATAATTCTTTATTTGAGCTCCTTGGCCAGTTTCTTTGACCTCATGCTTCTCATTTGGTCTGACATGCACTGTGAGCTGTGAGGTCTTATATAGACTGGTGTGTGTCTTTACAAATCGAGTCCTATCAGTTTAATTAAACACAGCTGGGCTCCAATGAAGGAGTAGAACCATCTCAATTAGAATCACAAGGAAATGGACAGCACATGACTTAAATATGAGTGTCTGAGCAAAGGGTTGCTCTGCTATATATTCACCATTCTTTGCAACACATCCGCTCATTCATCTCTAACCTACAAACACACACACATGCACACTTGCCTGTGTACTGATCCTCTTCCCACTTCACTGCCAGTCATTTGATGTAAAATTACCATATGATCCAAATGTCTTGGCAGGAACTTCAGTCTTTACATAGACTGAACAGCAAAGGAGGAACCTGTCATCTCCTTGCTCTACTATTATATATAGCTGGATGTTTGCCCTTAGGACATAATACAGCTGATGTCAAGACATGGGAGATACTTCAGACCACTGCATTAGGTGAGATGCTAATTTCTCACCTGCTTTCCACCCCTTCTCCATTTATGCCCCTGACACTCACCTCCTGATGCAGAATTGATTATGGTGGGATTACCCAAGTAGTGGTAAGGAGGAGTATCGGCAAGTTTTTTGGCAATGCTGGGTCAAAACTACTGGATAATACTTTAAAGCAAAAGCTATGTTTCTACATAAAGTCTATTTAAAATCCTAGTATACAGTCAATATTGCTAGAATCATATTACTAATGGCTTAGAATTTTTGACGCAATTTTAAAGTATACACCAGATACAGCCTTCTTTTAGAGATAACATCACTTCCAGTTAACAGCTATTTCTGCTAACCCCAATACAAACATGCAAGCTTGTCCTTGACTGAGCTTTAGCTTCAGTTTTATACTTTATGTCATGGAGAGGTATTTTTTATGACTGAAACAAAGGCGTTCTTTTCCTTAATGTCTAACTACAGGGTACAATCGGATCCCCAATATTTAGACAAGATTGTTGGCCTATCCAGTTGATATGGACAGATTTGGGTGACATTTCTTCCTTGTATATGGCATGGATCATACATTCGGCACTTTTTGGACATTTGTGTCTGCAAAAGAGCAAAATAGATCTCACACTACACCTACTACACTGATCAATAGGGGTCCAGTCCCATGCCAGCAAGTAGACAACACTGTCTCAACCCAAATTTTTGTAGGAAGAAACAACTTTTCATATAACAATAGTAATGAGAGCAATTACAGCAGAACTTAGCACAGGTTAACTTGGTGGTTGAGTATAATGAACTTCACTTTACTCTACGCAGAAGTGATCACTTTCTACCACTTGGCTTTCCTTCCAAGTTTCCACCGGACTTTTCCCAGTCACGTTGGAGCACAGTTCTCTACTCTCTGCAAGATATGAATGAATAGGCCTCCTAGTAAGTCACAGAGTAGCTCGTCTCCAAAACTGAGCCACCAGTGGCTCCCAAGCTCTAATAGTCTCTGCCGTATGGCTTAGAAAATTAATATTCAACTACAACACATGGACCATTGATGCAGCTTTACTTGGCACACTGGATTCTCTGGTACCTCATTCTTCTCCATGACAGTCTCACAGTGGATCTTCTGAAGCACTCTGTGCCTCACTCGGTCACAAAGCTAACACACTGATACTTGTCAGGGATGAGCAAATGTTGATGGTTGCAACCTCCTCCTGCCGCAAGCATGCGCCCAGGTAGCTAACACGAAGGCATAAAGATACACATGTGGGGTAAAATAAAACATGACACATAAACATGGCAGCAATCAGCAAAGTGGCATGCCTCAGCCAAAAGTAAGTTTCATAAACAGTTCCTCTTACGCTACGCCGTTTTGAAGAGCATATTTGGGTATGTGCTTACAAAGTCTCAATGTCATTTTTTAGGTGAATTATCTGGAGAAAATTCCTGAAAAAACTGTGATAAAATACTCTAGAGGATAAATGTATGATTTACTTTGTAAAAATGACTGGCTGAGCATGTGTTCAGGCTTGTGAACGTCTTTTAACTGCTTAAGTTTTCTAAAAACGCCAATCGTTTAAAAGAAGTGATCTCCATTCTTCTGTCATTTTCCGCTCGGATGACACTTTGTACTTTACAAAATAAGTCAATGTGACACCTTAAAAGACTCCTAAAAGACATCTTTTAGAGTGTTTTGCCATAGTTTTTGCTAAAAAAAATGAGAACAATTTATTCCTTATTCAATACAGTGAAAAAAAAACAGAAACCAACAGTAAGAAATATGTAAAGAAAAATATGGAAAAACACTAAAAAAAAAGCTGCCACTCAAACCGTTGTAAAAACGATTGAGAAACGACCAAAAAACAACACAAAAAGTGCATCAGGAAAAGAAATCGCTGTGGTTTCCTGATGTCTTATGTGTGAAGCACTCAGCAGGTTCAGCTGAGTTTAGGAGACATCGGGTGCACATACTCTATTTTATATGTAGGAGCAGACACACAACAGTTATTTTATGCAGACCTCTATAATTCGTGCAGGGTCCTAGCTGCAAAATTCAAGCTTTCAAGGCTAGATGGAATTCCCAGCTCCTCTGACAAACCTGGCTGATTATAATGTGCTACATATCAAGAGCATATTTTTAATACAGATCATATTTTACTTCAGTTTTCATGTGTATTGCGGCCAGTGACAGTGTTAGAAACCTCTCAGCACCATAACTCACATCCACGCTCTGTAAAAAAAAAATCCATTTTAGCTGCGGCTCCCTGCACTTTCGAAAGACAATTTATGATTATAGAATTGCAAAGATCTACTACAAATACTCTTTTGTAATTTTCACTTGCCTACTTTTGTAAAATTATACCCGATTTTATGCTTGACGTCACAAATCTACATTTTTTACGTAACGGCGGCCTTTTAGGCCCCCCGTGCAAATCATATGGAAAAACTCACATAAATAACTTTTACACATTTATTTCAAATTTGCAAAATAAGATATGAATAATGCACAAAAATTATAATTTTTTGCAGAAAACACCAAAAAACATTTTTTTTTCCAAATTTCAAACAAAGATATGATTCACCCCCGGCCCCTCCACCAGCAACCCTGACTACAAATAAAGTAACTTGAGACACAAACACTGCTGAGTAGAGATGAGCGACTTTGCTTTTTTTCGGGTCGAGTCAAGTTTCGTGAAACCCGACTTTCTCAAAAGTTGAGTCGAACGAAGTCGGCCATCTAACGGAAATGG
Organism: Oophaga sylvatica; assembly: GCA_033576555.1. Classification (NCBI taxonomy): domain Eukaryota; kingdom Metazoa; phylum Chordata; class Amphibia; order Anura; family Dendrobatidae; genus Oophaga; species Oophaga sylvatica. Next base: position 102,768,430 of record JARQOD010000008.1, on the reverse strand, counting down.
TCGGGTCGGAGTCGAAAATCAGACCCCGATGCAAGTCAATGGGGAATAAATTGCCCCCTTATCACAGTCAGGCAGCCTACTAATCAAATGTGATGCTCCACAAAAGCAATTTGTACAGCGTCACTGGCAGGCAGGCAGCCTAAGAACCAGCGTTGCTGCACACAGCAAAATCCTCCCCTCTCACTGCACAGTCACAGTACAGCTAATCACTATCAGCAGAAAGTAATTTTTTTTTTAGGCCCTGCGTGTGGCAGGCAGGAGACCAGCGATCAGCTGGTAACCAAGGTACTCATCTGGTTTCCAGGCGCCGAGCAGCGCCTGGAAACCCAATGTGTACCGTGGTTACTAGCTCCCTGCACCAGCGGGCTGGCATCCAACGTACACCGCGGGTAAGTAAGCGGGAAACTAAGCGTTTCATGAAACCCGACTTTGGCGAAAATCGGCGACTTTTGAAAATGAACGACCTGTTTCGCTCAACTCTACTGCTGAGTACATGATAAAAATAGCAGATGTGCTTTTCCCCCAAAAAAAATCGTTACACCAAAATGCATATCAAAAAAATTATATGAACAACTGGATATTACCAACAACGACATACTTGAGGAATACCTAGAGTTTCAAAATTATAACTAAAGTAGTTTTGCAGAGAATAGCAAAAAAGTAAGCACGTGGGCCTAAAAGGCCCCCAATACGCATTCTAGGGTTAAGCACGCTGATACGTTTGCATGAAGATGCCAAAAATCGAAAGAACTGTACAGACAGCCGGGAGTATGGGAAATCAAAACATCTGAGGTGCTGGCTAACTGATCGGGAGGCAATATTACACATAACATGGCATGAAAAAGTGGATGAGAAACATTTTACAGTCAGTTCTTCCAATCCTTCCAATTGATATGTTTTTGTTTTAGCTGGACAAATTGTGCTTTTTCATAGCAGTATTTATTTGCTGTATAAGGCATTGAAAAGGAAAGGAAAGAAATGTTTACGAGGTAAAATACAGACAAAACAGCAATTTCAGCAATGCTTTTCAATTTTGCTATCACAACATTGGCTCTGTAATATTGACTTGTTGCATTTATTCCGTGAGTCAGTACAATCATGATGATACCAAATGTTTTACTTCTAAAACCATTTTCTTAAAAAACTGTTAAAAATAAAAATCTTTTGTGTCACCATATTCTGAGACTCATCAATATTTTTTATTTTTTTGGTCAGTGGAGCTTAGTTATTGCTTTTTTTAGCAAGCCAAACTGTAGTCTTCATTGGTAAGGATGAGTGGGTTCGGCCGAACTGTTGTCCGAAGTTTGGTTCGGCTATCAGAACTTGTCCCCAAACACCATAGAAGCCAATAGGAACCCAAATTTTGGTGCTGTAAAATGGTCGAAGTAAGGGCTAGGGGTCTCTCTCTCTCTGTCTCTCTTCTGAACTCTGAACAGTAAAATGGACTTCTGGGAGAAGTTCATGTTTGGAGTTCAGCACCGGACGCTAAGTTTCCGGTAGGAACCTTGAACTTAGAAGCTCAGGTTCACTCATCTCTATTCATTGGTGCTATTTTGGGGAATATAGAACTTTTGTTAATCACATTTCCATATTTTGGAAAAGACATTGTGACCAATGAAATATAGTTTCTTGTATTTTTATTTTCTTATTGTTTTCTGCACTATGTTTATATTTAGAATTTTGAAGACACGTGATACCCTCTATTTTTCTTTTGTTTTTTTCCCTATTTTTTAACTAACATAAGTGAAAATGTAACTTTTTTATACAATTTTGTTTATAATAATTAAAAAAAATCTAACTTTTTTTAAGGCCCCTTTATGGAAGGTACAATATACTGCAATACTTTATAGCAAGTTTGTTTAAGACCTCATGCACATGGTAATGGCATAGGCTTTCACTATAACCAGCACCACATGAAATCACATGAAATAGTCACATGAAATGGTTATGATTAATAATCATGAACCTATAGATACTCAGCATGCCACCATATGATGTCTATGTGAAGAAAAAAAATTGTCCCCAGATTAATGCATCCAGGGAAGAAAACCACTGTCATACACACAGCAATGCTGCATGTCATAATTCTTTTCTCCCAATTACTTCTGAAATTTGAAAGAAAAACTTCATGCAAAATCGAAGGCACTGGACGTCCCAGATTGTAATGGAGCAGGATAAAGTTCAATCAGCCATAACATAAAATCTTGCTCTGCCTTATTGGCAGTTTCGGCACTTGAGCAGGATCAATAGTGATGATGAAACTTTTATTATTATTAGACAAATAAAATGAAAGATGGACACTTCGTGGTTATCCATCTACAGTTATAGAGCAGGGGTTTGAGGGAGCTAAAAATCTGAATGGAAACTTGTTACTAATTAAAAAAGAAAAGAAAAAATGAAAGGCGTTATATCTAATCTTTTATACACCGTCCGATGGAATCTTTGATAAAATCGGTTATTAAAAATATTAACAATAAGTCTCCATCGCTTTATTTCCATCCATTTCTGGGTGCTTGCGTTATGTTTGGCTGCATTATCCTGCTGGAAGACACATGACTAGGATGCAAACCCAGCTTTCTGACACTGGTCACTACATTGACACCCAAAATCCTTTGATTTTCTTCAGATTTCCTGATGCCTTGCTCACAGTCAAGGCACCCAGTGCCAGAGGCGTCAAAGCAACCTCAAAACATCTTTGAACATCCACTGTATTTGATTGTAGGTGCTGTGTTCTTTTCTCATTCCATTTTTGGCAAACAGTAGAATGATGTGCTTTACCAAAAAGCTCTATCTTGATCTTATCAGTCCAAAAGATGCTTTCCCTGAAGGATTTTGGCTTACTCACATACATTTTGGCAAACTGCAGTCTAGTTTTTTTTATTTCTCTGTGTCTGCAGTAGGGTCCTCCTGGGTCTCCTGACAGCGTTTCATTTAATTAAAATGTCCACGTATGGCTCTCCCTGACACTGATGCACACTGAGGCCTGCAGGACAGCTTCAGTGTCTTTGAAATTTGTTTGGAGCTGCTTATCCACCATCTGGATAATCTTGCATTGCAATCTGTCATAATTTTTTTGTCTGCCATCCATGTCCAGGGAAATTATATGTTGCTCACCATGGACAAAGGAACATCAAAATCTCTGCAGATTGACTTGTAACCTTGAGATTGTTGATATTGTGCAACAATTTGGGTGCTCAAGTCCTCCGACACTTTTCCTCTTTCTATTCTCCATGCTTAGTGTGGCACACACGGACACACAATGCAAAGATTGAGTCAACGTCTCCCCTTTTCATCTGGTTTCTGGTGTGATTTTCATATTGCCCACACCGGTAACTTGCCACAGGTGAGGTTGAATGAGCATCACATACAGTGGGGAAAAAAATTATTTAGTCAGCCACCAATTGTGAAAGTTCTCCCATTTAAAAAGATGAGAAAAGCCTGTAATTGACATCATAGGTAGACCACAACTATGAGAGTCAAAATGAGAAAACAAATCCAGAAAATCACCTTGTCTGATTTGGCAAGATATATTTTGTAAATTATGGTGGAAAATAAATATTAACAAAAGTTCATCTCAATATTTTGTTACAATGGGGGAAATAAGTATTTGATCCCTTGCTGAGTTTGTAAGTTTGCCCACTGACAATGACATGAACAGTCTATAATTTTAAGGCTAGGTTAATTCTAACATTGAGAGATAGAATAGCAAAAATAAAATTCAGAAAATCACATTGTATAAATTATATAAATTTATTTGCATTTTGCAGTGGGAAATAAGTATTTGATCCCTCTGGCAAACAAGACTTAATACTTGGTGGCAAAACTCTTGTTGGCAAGCCCAGCAGTCAGACATTTTTTGTAGTTGATGATGTGGTTTGTGCACATTAAGATTTTTACATGGTCACTTGGCAACTAGGAGCTTCAACTCCCTCCATAAGTTTTCTATAGGATTAATGTCTGGAGACTGGCTAGGCCACTCCATGAACTTAATGTGCTTCTTTCTGAACCAATCCTTTGTTGCTTTGGCTGTATGCTTTGGGTCACTGTCTTGCTGGAAGACCCAGCCACGACCCATTTTTAATGTCCTGGCGGAGGGAAGGAGGTTGTCACTCAGGATTTTACAGTACATGGCTTCATCCATTCTCCCATTGATGCGACAAAGTAGTCCTGTGCACTTAGCAGAGAAACACCTCCAAAGCATAATGTTTCCACCTCCATGCTTGACAGTGGGGACAGTGTTATTTGGGTCATAGGCAGCATTTCTCTTCCTCCAAACATGGTGAGTTGAGTTAATGTCAAAGAACTCAATTTTTGTCTCACCTGGCCACAGCATGTTCTCCCAATCACTCACAGAATCATCCAGATGTTCATTGGCAAACTTCAGATGGGCCTGCACATGTGCCTTCTTAATCAGAGGAACCTTGCAGGCACTATAAGATTTTAAACCTTTACAGCGTAATGTGTTACCAATGGTTTTATTGGTGAATGTGGTCCCAACTGCCTTGAGATCATTAACAGGTTCCCCCGTGTAGTTCTAGGCTGCTCTCTCACCTTCCTCATTATCAAGGATACCCCACGAGGTGAGATATTGCATTGTGCCCCAGATCGATGTCAATTGACAGTCATTTTGTATTTCTTCCATTTTCTTACTATTGCACCAACAGGTGTCTTCTTCTCACCCCGCATCTTACTTATTGTTTTGTAGCCAATTCCAGCTTTGTGCAGGTCTATGATCTTGTCCCTGACATCCTTAGAAAGCTCTTTGGTCTTGCCCAAGTTGTAGAGGTTAGTTTTATGTTTTGGTAGCTGAGGAGAGCAGGCAAAAACAGCAATACACCAGAGAGGTTGGAATCTACTGGATTGCAGTACCCTGACTAACCACCACAACTAAAGGCAGCCGTGGAGCATTCCTGCGTTGGTCCTAGACGCCTCGTCACAGCCTGAGAGGTTAACTACACCTAAAGATAGAAAGAGGAAAGCTATCTGCCCCGGAGCAGATCCCCAAAGAACATAAGAAGCCCCCAAACATGTAATGGCGGTTAGACAAGAGGAAATACAGACACAGACAGAAAATAGTATGAGCAAACACTGGGGCCCAATCTGCCTAGACAGAAAAGGATAGGAAGGATACTTACTGCAATCCAAAAAAACCCTAAAAAAGCCAACGCTACTATTTGCAAAAACACCTGAGATCACACGACCTCTACCACCTTAATTAGTTCTCTGGTGTAACAAAACTAAGCCGCAGCCACTGAAAAAACTGGAAAAGGCAAATGAACAAACAACAGTGGCTCCAGAGGAACCGAGAGGAGCCCAAGCCCCCCGGGAGGGGAACCTGGCCAACCTCACAGAAATGCAGAGAAATATGCAAATGGCAAGCACAAAAACAAAAAACAGAAAATATCTTATCTGAGAGCAGGAGAAGAGGCAAGACTCAGCAAGCTTCCAAGTGAACCAGGAAACAACGTTGAGACAAGAACAATTGATCACCGGCAACCATGATGGAGGGAAACCTCCCTTATATCCAGCCAGTCTGTGATTCCTGATTGCCAATCCTCATTGAATGGTTCAGTACTGTTTGTAACCACCAGAGGGAGCTTCTGCTCAGAATTCATTTCTAAAACATTCACAACAGGTTAGAATCTGACTGATTAATTGAGTCGGTGGACAGGAGTCTTTTATAAAGGTGACTATGTAAGACAGCTGTCTTTAATGCAGATAACGAGTTGATTAGGAGCATCTAACTGGTCTGTAGGAGCCAGAACGCTTAGTGGTTGGTAGGGGATCAAATACTTATTTCTCACTGCAAAATGCAGATAAATTTATAAATTTATATTATTTATACAATGTGATTTTCTGGATGATATTTTTGATATTCTATCTCTCAATGTTAAAATGAACCTACCCTTAAAATTATAGACTGTTCATGTCTTTGTCAGTGGGAGAACTTACAAAATCAGCAAGGGATCAAATACTTATTTCCCCCACTGTATATATCCTTTGTTGGCAATGACAGAGGTCAAACGTTTTCTGTAAGTCTTCACAAGGTTGCCACACACTGTGGGTGGTTTGTTGGCCCTTTCCTCCATGTAGATTTCCTCTAGAGCAGTGATGTTTTGTTCCTGTCGCTGGGCAGCACGAACTTTCAAATCCCTCCAAAGATTTTCTATGGGTTGAGATCTGGAGACTGGCTAAGCCACTCCAGGACCTTCATATACATAAAACACTCCTTCGTTGCCCTGACAGTGTGCTTGGGATTATTATCATGCTGAAAGACCCATCCACGTTTCATCTTCAGTGCCCTTGCTGATGGAAGGGGGTTTGCACTCAAAATCTCATGATACATGGCCCCATTCATTATTATATGTACTTGAATCAGTCGTCCTGGTCCCTTTGCAGAGAAACAGCCCCAAAGCATGACGTTGCCACCCCCATGCTTCACAGTAGGCTTGGTGTTCTTTGGATACAACTCAACATTCTGTCTCTCCAAACATGACGAGTTTTGTTTCTACTAAACAGCTCTACTTTGGTTTCATCAGACCCTATGACATTCTCCCAATACACTTCTGGATAAGCAGCGGACACTTATGGAACTGCAGGATCTGAGTCACTGACGGCGTAGTGTGTTACAGATGGTAGCCTTTGTTACGGTGGTCCCAGCTCTAGGTAGGTCATTCACTAGGTCCCCCCATGTGGTTCTGAGATTTTTGCTCACCGTTCTTGTGATCATTTTGACCCCACGGGGTGAGATTTTGCGTGGAGCCCCAGATCGAGGGAGCTATCAGTGGTCTTGTATGTCTTCCATTTTCTCATTATTGCTCCCACAGTTGATTTCATCACACCAAGCTACTTGCCTATTGCAGATGCTGTCTTTCCAGACTGGAGCAGGGCTACAATTTTGTTTCTGGTCTCCTTCGACAGCTCTTTGGTCTTCACCATAGTGGAGTTTGGCATGTGACTGTTTGACATTGTGGACAAGTGTCTTTTATACTGATAACAAGTTCAAACAGGTGCCATTACTACAGGTAATGAGTGGACGACAGAGGAGCCTTTTAAAGAAAAAGGTACAGGTCTGTGAGAGCCAGAAATCTTGCATGTTTTTAGGTGATGAAATACTTATTTTCCACCATAATTTGCTAAATAAATCTGGCCAAATCAGGCAAGGTGATTTTTTGGATTTGTTTTCTCATTTTGACTCTCATAGTTGTGGTCTACCTATGATGTCAATTTCAGGCCTCTTTCATCTTTTTAAGTGGGAGAACTTGCACAATTGGTGGCTGACTAAATACTTTTTTCCCCACTGTACTTGAAACAAAGTTGTTTACTCACAATTTTGAAAAGATTCCAACAATTTTGTTTGGCCCATTTTTGAGGTTTTGTGTGAAATTATGTCCAATTAAAAAAATGTTCTCTGTTTTTTATTGTTGTTCCAACATGTGTATTACAAAACGTGTGCAATTGCAAGAATTTTTTGGGAGAAATGCTTCATTTTCTTTAACAATTTCAAGGTTGGTAACACTTTCAGCCATGGCTGAGCATATACAGTCTACTTGACAGATTCATGTGAAAGCACAATTGGAAGAAGGCAAGTCAATGCAGGCAGTGGGATGATTTAGACAGTGTTCCTCTGCAAGACTGGGTTCTGACAGTCACATTATTTTCACACTTACCACCTACCTATACAGTGTTGCAGTCCAACAATGGGAGCACCATTTACACCGATCTGTAGGGTGCTAAATCCACAGTTAGTTAAAATTAATTATAGGGATCATTAGGGTGCATTATCAGTTGAATTTTTGAACCTACTTTGTGCAATATTTTCCAGTAGAGTTATAGTGGTGTGTTTTTATTTCTAGTGTTATTTGTTTTGCGTTAGGGATTTTTACTGCATACCTATTAAAATGCATTGTTTTTATGGGGATTTGATGTATTAGAATTTCATTGATGATCCTCTTGGTACCATAGCTTATATTAATTAATCCAAGTTCACCCCTTCAATTACATTTTTTTTGTCATGAAAATGTCCTCTTTCAGAAATACATCATGCTCTACCACAATGCAAAACAAGTCCAAAAATAATTTGTCTAATTTTGGACTGCCCATACACTTGAAACATCTGGGCAGCCCATACTTTACTCTCAACTAACGCTCTAAAATGTCATTGCAGAGTAAGCAGCTTGAAGGAGATTGTGCAAATGTCGAGGACATAGCAATACTACCCAGACATGATTCATTATCATGTTTGCCTTCCTGATCACTGTGTGCACAACCCTGAACAATTGCTATATATAAAAATTAGAAAACACTGACTGTGCCTCCTCCTCTGGACCCAGTGACCATGCGATCGTTGGGAGCATGGAGAGAACTGGAGCTGCTAAGTCCTAAAAAACTCAATCAGCTCTGCTATAACAGTTTCAGTTAGTGAGGATATCAGCAGTAAAAATAATGTATTAATATGTTCAGATGACTCCAAAAGGTCTATTAACATCTTAATGATGGCACAGTGTGCAAAATAAATGAAAAAAAGAAAGATTAAAAAATACTAAAAAAAGGAACACAGCAAGTATGAATCGGTAATTATAGCCATGTCCCCTTTTAAAAAATATGACCAATATAAATGAAAAATTTGTATGGAAAGTGGACCACAATTTGAAATGTGTTTTTTTTTTACAATTCTTTGTGGTGATAACAAAAATAAATAAAAAAAATATGAATATGTATCATTTACAAAAGTTCAATTAAGAAATGAGAAATGGCGATATATCATTTTTACTTTTATTTCTATTTAAAGGGGATGTCATCATTGTATGAAAGCCTGAAAAGTAAGCCTACAGTATCTGTTATTAGGTTCTGCCACTTAGTGAAATGTTTCAGAGATGTTTGTCTTATTTCAGGGAAGAGTCTTGACCTAAGGTGAAGTTAAGAACCCCACAGAGTGGAGGTTCTGCCGTTTTGCAGACAGGAAGTAATGTATACATGATTATGCTGAAACCTACTCATACCAGGATGTTGAGTTTACCCTCTGCCGGGCACTGAAAGCTGCCTTTCACATTTTGTGCATGAATTTAGCTTGCAAGTTCCCAGAGACTTAGAGTAAACACAAGTCCCTAGTCTCACATTAGGCCAGCCTTCCCAGCTGCTTTCTGTCAAGGTCTATTGAATGTAACACAGCCTCACCTAAAACTGGAAGCACCTGTGACTTCCTTCGATTTCAGAGCTCCCATGAATGTGAAAGGTTAACATACTATATATTCTCTGAAATACAGAAAGTACATATGGAAAATAGAGGTAAGTGGTCAATTTGTAACTCTTGGAGTAAAGCCTTAGTCTAATTCTAAGCTCACACCTTTTGAGAACTTTGTTGACCTTAAGATCTATGTCTTTGTTGACCTTAATAATCTTTAATATTAATCTTTATTTTATATAGCGCTAACATATTCCACAGCGCTTTACAGTTTGCACACATTATCATCGTTGTCCCCGATGGGCTCACAATCTAGATTCCCTATCAGTATGTTTTTTGGATTGTGGGAGGAAACCGGAGTACCCGGAGGAAACCCACGCAAACACGGGGAGAACATACAAACTCCTTGCAGATGTTGTCCTTGGTGGGATTCGAACACAGGACTCCAGCGCTGCAAGGCTGCAGTGCTATCCACTGAGCCACCGTGCTGCCCTTAAAAGTCGATGTCCTTTTAAATAACCCCATACCTAAATTATACATAAGGGAGCTTCACATTGCCTCCCCCATTCCCCAAATTACATAATTTTGAAATGCATGTAATGCCTATATGACCTACAAAGCCATGTTGTGTCCTATAAAGTAGCAGCAAGTGCTATTTTTCACTCCGTATGTGGGTGGTGCATGAGTAGTGTTCCAATCCTTAATGAAACAGTATGAAAATTTGGCACTCGAGTGTGTTAAGGACTATTGAACGCACCAAATAAATATAAATAATAGATGTGTTCGCAGCCCGGGGTCTACCGTGCAGGCAGAGCCTGCTGCTAGTAAGATGACAGGATATGGTGATATAAGCGAGCTCTGTTACTTCACAAAGTCGCAGACATAGACGCTGTGGCACTATATGGCGGTGTGAGCGAACTCCACAGAGTCGCTGAGGTAGAGACGTAGAGATAGAGACTGTGTCCTGTTAACACCACAGGGGTACACAGATAACTGCTGTGCGGATAGCAGTCCATGGTCATGCAATCAGCAACGCAAACAAGCAACTCCTCACCAGAGTAGCCGTATTCTAGAGGCTATATCAGCCAAGCCCTGAACACGTGCATACAAAACTCCTCACCGGAGGTGCCGGTATTCTAGGGGCTTATTTCAGCCGAGCCCTAACCGCATGCGTGCATGATCACACTGGCGCAAAGCACATAACACAATTGATACTAGTGCATGGCCGTGCGGCCATGCAACCCTTTTATAGCAGCAACTACAAGATCTTCTAGAAAAGGACCAATGAGAAACTGTTCCAGAATACAAGCAGTTTCAGGACCTTCCTGGCGGACCAATAGGGGTTGCTGCAGTACCTGAGCATTTGACCCTTGGTCTCCAATGGAAAACCTTGCCCTGGGCATGCTAAGAAGGGGAAAAGCAGGACTTAATCCCACAGCCATCTGCTGGCCGCTGACCAGTACTGGCTACAAAGACAGAACCTGGAAAGGCAGCAGTGACCCTTTGTACTGTATCAGGCTGTGCAAGACACTGGGACCAACGTCTCTGCTGAGGAGGCTCCACTGCGGCCGGAGACGGATGGGGGACCGTAGCGGGAATGGCTCGAGTTTCCCCCCTGTGCAGAAGCGGGAACTCGACCTCTAACAGAGTGTATGTACATTTAGAAGACAAAAGGTTTATTTGTACAATCCAAAATTGTGTAACGTAATACAATTTTGATGTTTCAGTCTTACATCCAGACCTTTGCAGATTGCTAGGGGAGAGATAGGTACTAGTGTTGAGCGATACTTTCCGATATCCAAAAGTATCGGAATCGGAATGGTATCGCCGATATCACTAAAATATCGGCGATACCCGATACCGATACCGGAAGTCCCATGTAAGTCTATGGGAACAAAATATCGCAACTAAAAAAACCTCTTTCTTTCCTTGTAAACACTAAATATACACACATAGAATACATATATATATATATATACATGTCATTGTGACATATATATACATATATGTATAGTTTATACACTTCTACATAGTAAAATATCCTCTGATTCAATTGCCGGGTAAAGTCGGCTTCTGTGAAAAGACAGAAGCACCCGACATGAAATGACACTTGGTGTACATAGGGTTAACCATGTCTTTTCATGTCGTTTGCTATCTGATTTGCACAAACAATTACATCAGTCTATGTGTGCAAAATTTCACACCTGTAGGGGTTAATTAAAGGTGTAAATTCGTTGTAAAAAAAACGGACTTTTTTGCTACGAATTTACACCTTTAATTAACCCCTACAGGTGTGAAATTTTGCACACTTACACTCATGTAATTGTTTGTGCAAATCAGATATCAAACTACATGGAAAGACATGGTTAACCCTATGTACACCAAGTGTCATTTCATGTCGGGTTCTGCATTTTCACAAAAGCCGGCAATTGAATTAGCGGCTATTATACTATGTAGAAGTGTATGAACTATAAATATAAATATATATATATATATGTGTCACAAATTCAATGACATATATATATATATATATATATATATGAGGTGTAAAATTGCTGAAAAAAAATGCGTGGGCTCCCGCCCTATTTTCGCAACCAGACAGACAAAGCCAGTGAGTGGGGGCAGATAATAATAGCCCAGAGAGGGACCATTTTTTTGCCCCCCCCCGGCTACTTAACATCTGCCCCCAGACACCCCAGAAAGGGCAAATCTCTATTTAGATTTGCCCTTTCTGGCACTTTGCCCGTCTATTCCCATTGCCCTGTAGCGGTGGCGAATGGGTTAATAAGGGGTTAAAATGACCTTGCAATTGAAAGGTCACTTTAAGCCAGGTTAATAATTGAGAGCTGTCAATTAGACAACTATCAATTATTAATCCTATTGTATGAAAGAAAAATTAAACACACACACTTTAATAAAAAAGAAGTTTAATGAAATAATCACACAGTTTTTGACCATATTTTATTTACCTGCTAAAACCATTTCCTGTAATAAAAATAAAATAATAAAGCAAAATTATTCTTACCAATCCGATGCACAGTCAGGTCCCACGGTGTAATCCTTCAGAAAGGGTTAATGTTTACTGCAGGGACCGCAGCTAATGCTGCAGCCTCACAGTAAACCCCCAAATGAATGAGCTCCTCTCCTGGCTGACAGGAGAGGAAGTGGAAAGCTTAATTGATTGCTTTCCACTTTCACTTCAGGTCAGCCAGGGACACCATCAGTGACGTCAGAGGGAACTGATTAACAAAAATAGGGGTTCCCTTCGAAAAAAAAATGGCGTGGGGTCCCCCCTATTTTTGTTAACCAGCCAGATGAAGCAGACCGCTGAGGCCTGGATTTTCAGGCTGTTAAGGAGCCAAGATCCATGGACCTTGCCAGCCTGATAATACCAGGCCACAGCAGTCTGCATATCTTGGCTGATTAACAAAAATAGGGGATCCCCTCGAAAAAAATTGGCGTGGGGTCCCCCCTATTTTTGTTAACCAGCCAGATGAAGCAGACCGCTGAGGCCTGGTTTTTCAGGCTGGTAAGGATCCAATATCCATGGACCTTGCAAGCCTGATAATACCAGGCCACAGCAGTCTGCTTAGCTTGGCTGGTTAACAAAAATAGGGGATCCCCTCGAAAAAAAAACGGCGTAGGGGTCCCCCTATTTTTGTTAACCAGCCAAGTAAAATGCAGACTGCTGCGGCCTGGTATTAAAAGACTGTCAAGGCCCATGGATTTTGGCCCTCAACAGCCTGATAATACCAGGCTACAGCAGCCCCACATTTGGCGCATCAAAAGATGTGCCAATTGTGGCACTTTACCCGGCTCTTCCCACTGCCCTGTAGCGGTGGCAAGTGGGGTAATAAGGGGTTAATGTCACCGTTGATTGCACGGTGACAATAAGCCCGGTTAATAATGGAGAGGTGTCAATAAGACACCGATCCATTATTAATCCCAAAGTTTTTAAATGTGTAAAAAAAAGACACAGCAAGAAAAAAGTCTTTTAATGAAATAAAAGAGACAACACAGTTTTCATTTTTTTTATTGTACTCTCATTCCTGCGACGCCATCGATCTCCTGTAAAAAAAGAAAAAAAACAAACCAACAGTATACCACCTGTCCGACGCAGTCCATAACGACAGTCCCACGACGATCCAGCTCTGCTACATATCAATGACAGGCAGAGCCTGTCATCGCAACGCAGCACAGCTGATTACCTGATTCCCCGGCGGTGACGTCATCGGACTGACTGCTTTACGGCCGGGATTACCCAGCAGTCACTGCAGTTATCGCGAGAAACTGCATGTGACCGCCGGGGAGAAGAGGATGGCGGCCATGAAGCAGTCCGGGATGTGACCGCCGGAGATCTTCTGCCAGGTAAGTGCCGCTGACTCCTGACAGACCCGACCGACGGACACTGACAGTGACAGTGACAATCCCGATTCCGGTATCCGATATGACGAAAATATCGGAACTCGGAATCGGAATTCCGATACAGCCAATATCGGCCGATACCCGATATTTGCAGTATCGGAATGCTCAACCCTAATAGGTACACATGAAAGCACTGTGGTATGCGAAAGCTATCAATGTTGGCGTGTCCCATGTTTTAGTGATAGTTATATGACATAGGTCAGGGTGAAAAATGACACCTATAACAATTTTTAATTAAGTTTATTAACATCTTTTAAAGTACATGGAACCAAATTGTGTCTTAAAAAGTTCTGCTTATGAAAATTACGTACAAGTGGTGCAAAACTTGTTTCAGCATACAAAATGATTAGTATTCGAGATGTTTCACATAAGCCAGTAGCTTGAGCCATTGGATTAACTGTTAATAGATGTGTCTCTTCCAGTTGAAGAACATTATTTGGTATTTTTTAAAGGTTGGTGTGCATCTTCATAGAAAGGTAGTATGGGACAAATACATTAATAATACAGAGCTCAGTGCTTTTGAAAAAGGCACCAGACTTCTAAGTAGAGGCAACTTAAGAAACCCATGATTCATGTACTAGAAGATTACAAGCAAGTGTTCATGTTGCAGTTTAAAAAATGCAGCATGCCTTGAAAAAGTGCACAACTTTGCAAAGTCCACTACAGTGCAATGGTTACACAACTGCAAAGCCTCAGCATATACACTCCCTGATAGAAGTTATGTCGCTTATCCATGTTATGTAAATAAAAGCTTATAACTTGATGTTAAATTCATCCATTGGTTGTAGAAAAATATTTAGAGTTGAGAGTCCTCAGTGGTTGATACCTTTTAATGGCTAACTGAAAAGATGGTAACAAATTGCAAGCTTTCGAGACTACTCAGGTCTCTTCATCAGGCAAAGACTAATACAAAATCTGAAGAATCACATATTTGTACACAAAGCAGCACAGAAAAAATGCAATAGGTAAGACAAGTGACGTGAAGCAGAACTGTCATTATGGCAGAGGGATGAGCATAAATATTGGAACAGTTCATAGATAAGGAGTGTGAAAGTTTTATTACCTTCTGATTGGGGTCTGGTAATGTTTTGTGATGTTTTCACAGGGTATTTGGAGTAAATTCCTTAATTGATATAGAGCGTCATAAATCCGTGTGACAGGTTCATTCCAGCATTAAGAGTGTCAAAGGTCACCATCAATTTGTATTCGAAAATTCTTCTTTGTCTCCGAGATGTGAAATTGCCTCTCAGTACAAGTATTTTCATATCTAACATGTTGTGATCAGGGGAGCAGAAATGTTTTGCCACAGGTAGATCCATTCTTTTTTCTCTTATTGTGTGGCGATGAGAATTCATCCTTGTTCTCAGTTTTTGCCCGGTCTCCCCCACATACAGACCCCCAGTTGGACATTTAGTACATATAATTAGGTACACCACATTAGATGTGATGCAGCTGAAAGTACCTGGTATCTTGTAGTCCCGATGGGAGTTGGGGATCTTTATCTTGTCCGTGGTCATTATAAATGGACAAGTTTTGCATTTCTTCTGGTTGCAAGTAGAGGTTCCTGCAGCTGTTGGGGAGGACAGGGAACTTCTGACAATGATGCTTCTTAGATTTGGGGGCTGCCTAAAACACAGTAGAGGGGGATCTGGAAATATGGATTGTAATCGGGCATCTTTTTGTAGTAAAGGTTGTAGTTTCCATGCAGCTCCCCTTAGCACCTCCAGATTTGGATTGTAGGTGACCACTAGAGGCACACGGTTATTTTCTTCTTTAGTTTTGTAATGTAGCAGGTGATTCCTTGATATTCTGGTGGCTCTTGTAATTTGGTTTTCAATTGTTCTTGGATGGTAGCCCTGATTTAAAAAGGTCTTTCTAAGGCGACCAAGGTGTTCATCTCTATCCATGGGGTTGGAACATATACGGTTGTATCTGATGGCTTGGCTGTAGACAATAGAGTTTTTTTATGTGTTTTGGATGGAAACTGTCCCATTTAAGGTATGTTGGACGGTCGATTGGCTTCTGATACAGGGATGTCTCTATTTCATTGTCCTTCAGTTTAATGATGGTGTCCAAAAAGTTAATTTCAGTGCTGGAGTAGTTGAGTGTTAAATTGATGGTGGGATGAAATTGATTGAACTGTTCATGGAACGTCTTTAGCTGTTGCTCAGACTCCGTCCAGATGATTAAGATATCATCAATGTAGCGGTAGTAGGCCCGAGGCCTGATGGGACATGAGGACAGAAAGTCGCTTTCAAGCTTGGCCATGAAAAGATTTGCATACTGAGGAGCCATTTTACTTCCCATAGCTGTGCCAGTCTCCTGTAAATAGATCTTGTTGTCAAATTCAAAGTAATTGTGGGTGAGGATGAATTTTGTGAGTTTCACCACAGAATCAGCATCATTCGCGGTGTTTTTCATGAAGTCTTTGCAGACATTTAATCCATCCTGGTGTGGGATATTAGAGTACAAGGATTCCACATCCATAGTGGCCAGGATGGTTCCTTCTGGTAGAGGACCTATTGCTGCTAGTTTATTCAGTAGGTCAGTTGTGTCCTGAATGTAGCTGGGTGTATCCTTTACCAGGGTGTTAAGAATGCCCTCTACCCATCCAGATACCTGCTCAGTAAGGGTGTCCACACATGAAATAATCGGCCTCCCTGGATTTCCGGCTTTGTGGATTTTGGGAAGCATGTAGAATGTCCCTGTTCTTGGACTCTCTGGTATCAGGTCATCGGCTCTTATGGATTTGTCAGACAGACAAGATACCAACTTGCTTAGTTCCTTGTAATAGTCATGTGTAGGGTCATCCATTGGTTGTATAAATTATTCTTTTGAAATCTGAAACCCTCCGAAATGTGGTTTAGGTTAAGAAAATAAATTGGCAT
>JARQOD010000008.1:102510081-102751833 GCA_033576555.1 Oophaga sylvatica | reverse complement strand
TCAGAGTATTCATTGGTGTCATCAGGTACATGAATGTCAAACGATTCTGCTTCCTAAATAATGTTCATACTCTGCCTATGCCCTGTATGTATTACATCACAGCTATTAATATGTCTTTCCTTATACTAAAATAGCATTGTATAGGCACATGATTCTATAAATTGGATGAGTGCAATCCGATAAAAAAGGCATTGCACCTTGACCAATGATATTCAATGAGGCAGTGCTGATCATCGTATGTTTTTCTTAGCTGCATTCTGCGTGAGAAAAAAATTGCAGCATGTTGTGAATTTACTCCAAAGTCAGATGAGTACTAGAAAAAAATCTGTAACACAGGAAATTGTAAATGGTCCTGTAAAAGATTAATAACTACTTAGTATAAAACGGATTGCACACGGACTGCACAAGGATGACAAGTGAAAAAAAAATCATCCCACCTTTCTGGATGAAAAATTGGACAGATATTGTTATATGCTCATGTGCTTATGTAAAGTGTCACCATTAGAGAAGAGTGAACCCAAATGTTCAGGTTGGAATGGATAGTTTGTGTCTGGTGCAATCGTGCTAAATATTGAACACGGACTTCTTCCCAAATTGTTCGGTGTTTAGGACCGGACACTAACTGTTTGGCTTTCGGAGGAGGGGGGGAAAGAGAGAGAATATATCAGTCATTGTTTTCAATGGGTTTTGGGTTCTGGTTCAAATTCGGGTAAAGTTCTTGCGCCCAAACCGAACTTTGGAATAAAAGTTTGGGTGGGGTACCAGAACTTGAACTTCTACGAGTCTGCTCATCCCTAGTTACCATATCATATGATGTGAGTTGGACTATACCTAAGGTCTTAATTAAATTGATTTTAGAATCAGGGATACGGGATGTCAGACCATTCATGCTAATGAGCTGTTATCTGGCAGTGACTACCTTTCATCAGATGAGAAGTGTCTACTATACATCATTTTCACCTTTATAATCAGAAATTGTTGAGAAGCCAAAATTAAGTATAAAAAATTCTATGATATTTTTTATATAGAAAGTGCATTTTATATACTAAGAGTAGATCTGCTTAACAGTTTGGGGGCTACTAATTGTTTAATTAAACCTTTTGAGCCGGATGAAAGTGCTACTGAATGGGTTAAACCTCGCCCCTTGGCATGCTGCAATAGAACAGAATATAAAAAGAGCTGCTATAACCAGACCTCACTGACAAAGCTGTAGCTGACAGTGCTCTGACAGCACAAAAGTGAGAGTTAAAAGCAGAACCCTTTTGTTTCTTAATCTGCCCAATGCCTAATTAAAGATGAAGGTGATTTTGAGCCATTCCTGCCTCAGTGGAATGACATCATTCTGTGGGAACCTGTTACTTCGTTCCTCCTCTGTGATGTCATCATGTCTCTAGCTTTTCGACAACATCACAGATCGCATGAATATTATAATGTGAGACATATGCCTACAAAAAAAACAAGGAAAAATGTCCTGTTTAAGAATGTGTCTACAGAAGATGTGTAGGCTAGAGAAAGGAAAGAAACAGAGTATAGGCACTAATACATATAATTCATTTTTATAGTTTTTTGCTTTAGAGAGCAGGTTTTACATATTAGTCTATGCTTTTCTTCAAGAATCAGGTTGTGCATACCGTCACAGGCATTCCATGCCAAAACACGACTTGGCACCACTGTCTGTATCTCGGCTCATTACAGCTGCACACCATTAAACCCCTACTTCCTTCTCTATTAGTGTGCTTTGGACTGAGCCCCATTCCCTCCCACCATTACAGGAGCTCCATGATTGCTCTTTGTATTAGAAAGGGAATCTGCTGCTTCTGGGGTTTCAGGATCTGTAAAGAGAGTTTTCAGAAGTTGTTTAATCAGCTGGGGCAGAATCCATGAAATTATCTCTCCAAAAATATAGCCACCCACTAACAATCCTCCTAAGGTACCAGTCCTGCCAGAACCTCCATGGCGCAGCAGATGGAAGGACACTGGGATCAGGTCCTGCTGGGTTATTAGCTCACTGAACATAAACATCTGCTGAGAATGACTCGTATATGTTCCTCCCACCTTCTAAAAAGTTTAATACTGTTTGGAGCACTGACTAGTTCTATAGTATTAGGTGCACGCTTGAAGCCAATAACCTTTCTATGATGTGTGATCTAAGTAAATTATTCAAATACCTGTCAAGTGAATGAGACTGAGGTTTAATTTCTTCACTGTTCGTTTTAAACATGTTGCCAATATTTCTACATCAACTTTCCCATTTACCCTAAATCTTTCATGCTTTAACCTTTGATACAGAGGTTCATAATTTTATTGGGTTGACTTCCAATATTTGCTATCACAAATTCATTCTTTACATCAAATCATTAAGCCCTTCCTGCAAATTGATGTTACTGTACGTCAAGACTGGAGGTGATATACTGCAATCAGATGTACAGTTATGTCAAAGAGGTGGCATGGCTCGGAAGTTGGTGCCATCCACGGCAGGAGCTTGCTGTTATACACAACCAGGCTGCTGATGCATGTGCTGAGACTAGACATAGAGTCAATCTCAGAACTTTAGGCCCTTAGATGCTGCTATCAGTAGTGAAAGCGGCATATGAGGAATCTGACAGAGTCCTGACAATAGCATCCCTATCAACCATATCACTAAGCCAAAACAAATCAGATCATACCATGGTTGGGACTTGATTTTTTGAAGATAGAGCAATTTAATAGGGGTTGTCAGACAGGTGGTCCTTAATGTGCCAAAAATTTGCTATATTTAGAGCCTCTGTAGCATAGAGTGCGAAGCTGAAACTTAATTTTTACTTGATACAATTTAAAATGGCAAATATGCCATAAAATGATAAAACACTAGTGTTGAGCGATACGATACTGCAAATATCGGGTATCGGCCGATATTGGCTGTATCGGAATCCCGATCCCGAGTTCCGATATTTTCGTCATATCAGATACCGAATCGGAATTGTCACTGTCACTGTCAGTGTCCGTCGGTCGGGTCTGTCAGGAGTCAGCGGCACTTACCTGGCAGAAGATCTCCGGCGGTCACATCCCGGGCTGCTTAATGGCCGCCATCCTCTTCTCCCGGCGGTCACATGCAGTATCTCGCGATAACTGCAGTGACTGCTGGGTAATCGCGGCCGTAAAGCAGTCCGATGACGTCACCGCCGGGGAAGCTGGTAAGCAGCTGTGCTGCGCCGGGATGTCAGGCTCTGCCTGTCATTCCGATGTAGCAGAGCTGGATCGTCGTGGGACTGTCGTTATGGACTGCGTCGGACAGGTGGTATACTGTTGGTTTTTTTTTTTTTCTTTTTTTACAGGAGATCGATGGCGTCGCAGGAATGAGAGTACAATAAAATTAATGAAAACTGTGTTGTCTCTTTTATTTCATTAAAATACTTTTTTCTTGCTGTGTTTTTTTTTTACACATTTAATAACTTTGGGATTAATAATGGATCGGTGTCTTATTGACACCTCTCCATTATTAACCGGGCTTATTGTCACCGTGCAATCAACGGTGACATTAACCCCTTATTACCCCGCTTGCCACCGCTACAGGGCAAGTGGGAAGAGCCGGGTAAAGTGCCACAATTGGCACATCTTTTGATGCGCCAAATGTGGGGCTGCTGTAGCCTGGTATTATCAGGCTGTTGAGGGCCAAAATCCATGGGCCTTGACAGTCTTTTAATACCAGGCCGCAGCAGTCTGCATTTTACTTGGCTGGTTAACAAAAATAGGGGGGATCCCCACGCCGTTTTTTTTTCGAGGGGATTCCCTATTTTTGTTAACCAGCCAAGCTAAGCAGACTGCTGTGGCCTGGTATTATCAGGCTTGCAAGGTCCATGGATATTGGATCCTTACCAGCCTGAAAAACCAGGCCTCAGCGGTCTGCTTCATCTGGCTGGTTAACAAAAATAGGGGGGACCCCACGCCAATTTTTTTCGAGGGGATCCCCTATTTTTGTTAATCAGCCAAGATATGCAGACTGCTGTGGCCTGGTATTATCAGGCTGGCAAGGTCCATGGATCTTGGCTCCTTAACAGCCTGAAAATCAGGCCTCAGCGGTCTGCTTCATCTGGCTGGTTAACAAAAATAGGGGGGACCCCACACCATTTTTTTTTCGAAGGGAACCCCTATTTTTGTTAATCAGTTCCCTCTGACGTCACTGATGGTGTCCCTGGCTGACCTGAAGTGAAAGTGGAAAGCAATCAATTAAGCTTTCCACTTCCTCTCCTGTCAGCCAGGAGAGGAACTCATTCATTTGGGGGTTTACTGTGAGGCTGCAGCATTAGCTGCGGTCCCTGCAGTAAACATTAACCCTTTCTGAAGGATTACACCGTGGGACCTGACTGTACATCGGATTGGTAAGAATAATTTTGCTTTATTACTTTATTTTTATTACAGGAAATGGTTTTAGCAGGAAAATAAAATATGGTCAAAAACTGTGTGATTATTTCATTAAACTTCTTTTTTATTAAAGTGTGTGTGTTTGATTTTTCTTTCATACAATAGGATTAATAATTGATAGTTGTCTAATTGACAGCTCTCAATTATTAACCTGGCTTAAAGTGACCTTTCAATTGCAAGGTCATTTTAACCCCTTATTAACCCATTCGCCACCGCTACAGGGCAATGGGAATAGACGGGCAAAGTGCCAGAAAGGGCAAATCTAATTAGAGATTTGCCCTTTCTGGGGTGTCTGGGGGCAGATGTTAGTAGCCGGGGGGGGGCCAAAAATAATGGTCCCTCTCTGGGCTATTATTATCTGCCCCCACTCACTGGCTTTGTCTGTCTGGTTGCGAAAATAGGGCGGGAGCCCACGCATTTTTTTTCAGCAATTTTACACCTCATATATATATATATACATGTCATTGAGTTTGTGACACATATATATATATATATATATTTATAGTTCATACACTTCTACATTGTATAATAGCCGCTAATTCAATTGCCGGCTTTTGTGAAAATGCAGAACCCGACATGAAATGACACTTGGTGTACATAGGGTTAACCATGTCCTTTGCTATCTGATTTGCACAAACAATTAAATCAGTCTATGTGTGCAAAATTTCACACCTGTAGGGGTTAATTAAAGGTGTAAATTCGTAGCAAAAAAGTCCGTTTTTTTTACAACGAATTTACACCTTTAATTAACCCTACAGGTGTGAAATTTTGCAAACATAGACTGATTTAATTGTTTGTGCAAATCAGATAGCAAACAACATGAAAAGACATGGTTAACCCTATGTACACCAAGTGTCATTTCATGTCGGGTGCTTCTGTCTTTTCACTGAAGCCGGCTTTACCCGGCAATTGAATCAGAGGATATTTTACTATGTAGAAGTGTATAAACTATACATATATGTATATATATATGTCACAATGACATGTATATATATTATATATATATGTATTCTATGTGTGTATATTTAGTGTTTACAAGGAAATAAAGGTTTTTTTAGTTGCGATATTTTGTTCCCATAGACTTACATGGGACTTCCGGTATCGGAATCGGATATCGCCGATATTTAGTGATATCGGCGATACCATTCCGATCCGATATTTTTAGATATCGAGCAATATCGCTCAACACTATTAAACACACATAACAAACATAAAAACATGTAAAGCCCACATCCTTCAGGAATACCTAGACAGTGATCATACAAAAGGTGGCAAGGCTATTGATAACAATACTACAATCGTATTAAACCAATAATACAAAACAGTATAATGCTTATTGAATAAAGGCAAGCAAAGGAACATTCTCACCAATTCTTGTAGTTTATATAGTCATAATGAAAGTTCCTTTTGCCAGTATGAAAGAAGTCCTGAATTTTGCCCCTGTCAGTCCCTATTAAACAGACTGGCGCTGGCAACACCAGACTCCTGCCCTTACAAGGGCAGTACACAGCTAACTCTTACAAGCTAGGCTGGCCAGTACTGTCCCTACATGCCTCCTGACGAGTTTCTTCAAAAAGATTCATCAGGGGAAATGGCACTAACTTTGTCATTAGGAACACAGAGCAAAACACTGTTCGCTAGGGATGTGAAACAGGCAATAGCACCTAACTAGTGCGCTCCTAGGTTTATAAGCATGCACAATCAGGGGATAAGTCCACACACCTGAAATCAATAAACAAGGACTTACCCCATCACTTTTCATGTATGTAGGTTATGTGGGTCAGAAAAGCGGCTTTCTGTATCTTAGAACGCAAACTCCTATGGAAGAAAAAACACATTGAACCAATCAACAGTGTCTACTGGGACGCACCCCTCTTTACCTTATTCCTTATGCTGTATGTCATTTCAATGACCTGGAGAGCATATTGCGCTCCACAACCGGTGACACCCCATTGACAGTGTCACTTGCATTACTAATTGTGTGATGCCTACACTGTACTGTATTGTATTATTGGTCCTAGGGTCTAGCAATATTGTGCATGCTATAATTTGATTGTACTATTGTTATCAATAGCCTTGCTTCCTTTCATTTGACCATTGCTAAGGTATTCCTGAACAAGGATGTAGGCTCTACATGTTTTTATGTTTGTTATATGTGTTTAAACATTTTTATGTGACCTAATTGGATGACAGTGGAGAGGGGCAAACCCGAACAGTAAAGTTCGGGATCCGTACCGAACACCTAGTGTTCGAGCATGGACCCTGAACACGGACTTCGCCAGGAAGTCCATGTTTCTGTTTGGGTTTGGCAGCTCGAACATCAGCTGTTTCCCTTGCTGTTATCTGCATGACAGCGCGAGAAATATCAGTGGCACTGATCGGTGGCAAGATTATTACCACCGATCAGAGAGCTGCGGTTCCCAGGCTGTCATCTGAGATGGAGAGGCGTCTATAATATACCAACATAACTAACTCCATAGTTAGATTGCAAAAAAGACACTACCAGAATAAAATCCTTTAAATGAAAGGAATACACATACACCTTTATTTGAAATAAAAATAAAAAGGACAGTTACACCTTATCCATTGAATCCCATGTTACCCGCAAAGAACAAAAAATAATAAACAACCATGAGACTCATCTTTACGCCTACTCTACTGATGCCCATGTCCTCTGGTAAAGAAGAAAAAAAATAAACAACCAAATCCATCACCTGTCCGATGTGAAGATGATCCATACTGTCCATGACAATCCCAATTATTTGGATTGCGGTCACATCAGTGATGCGGTAGATATCCCCGCCAGCTGGAACACACTGACACATGAGCATAATCACTTCTACAGTGTGTAAGCGTTGAGCTAAAACTCAAGCAGCAAACGGGGTCATAAGTGAGGTCACTGGGGTTCATCAGGTTTTAACTCCAGTGAATTTTCTCATGGCAGCTCAGCGCTAAACACTGCAAGAGTGAATACACTCCTGTCAGTGTGAGCCGGCTGACGGGGAGAGGGGTCACTGATGTTATTGCTCTTCAAATCATCCAGATCGTCATGGGAAAGTATAGATTGTCTTCATGTTGGACAGGTAAGAGATATGGTTTATTATTTTTCATTTTCTCCAGGGGACATGGGCATCAGTGTGTTAAGTGTAATGTAAGTAATATGGTTGTTTATTATTTTCTGTCTTTTACAGGTGACATGGGTTTCAGTGGATTAGGTGTAAGGTGAGTATAATTATGCTTTTTTATTTTTAATTCAAATAAAGGAGCCTGTGTCATTATTTCAATTAATGGACTTTATTCTGGCTGTGTCTTTTTTTGCTATCTTATTATGAGGTTAGTAATGGGAGCGTCCTATAGATGCCTCTCCATTACTAACCTGTGGGTTTGATGTCTGTGGCCATAAAAGAGCTGACAACTCCACAACTACAACTATTACTCCACTTGCAGTTGCTACCACACCAGAGCAAGTGGGCAGAGCCAGGCAAAGTGCCAGAATTGGCACATCTAATTTATTCTTTTCTGTGGCACCTGCCAATATCCATGGCCCCATACCAGTCTGAGAATATCAGCTGCCAGCTATTTGCTTTAGCTTGGCTGGTTGTCAAAAATGGCGGGAACTCCACACCATTTTTTTAATTATTCAAATAATTTAAAAAATGGCATGAGACCCCTCTATTCTTAATAACCAGCCTTAATAAAGCTGACAGATGAGGGTTGCAGCCCACAGCTGTCAGTTTTGCCGGTGCTGGATATCAGAAATAGAAGAGACCCATATGGTTTTTTTTATTATTTATTTGTAGCACAGATGCCGGCTGATAAATACTCCCATCAGTGGCACCTGCTCTCGCAGATATCAGCTACAGCAGGTGCATGCTGATGGGAATAGCACTCTCTTCTCAGTCAGACTGTCACAGCTGCTGGCTCAAGCTGTCATCTGACAGTGTGGGAACCACAGCTCTCTCACCTGCGGTAATGATGTTACTGCCAATCAGAGCTGGTATTTGCTGCGCTGTCACGCAGATGGCAGAGGGGAAAACAACAGATGTTCAGGCCCTCCATTCATCTGAATAGGGTCCAGGTTCAAGTACCGTTCTGGTACCTGAACCAAACTTTTTTAGATGTGTGGCCAAATATGCTGCACCTAAACACCCACGGGTTCACCTTGTGCATCCAGTAAGAATTGTTAAAAATAAAAAATAAATTTAAAATGTAAGATATATAAAGTATATATATATATATATATATGTATATATATATATATATATATATATTATATATATACAGTGGGTACATAGAGTATTCTGACTCCTTTAAATTTTTCACTCTTTGTTTCATTGCAGCCATTTGGTAAATTCAAAAAAGGTCATTTTTTTCTCATTAATGCACACGCTGTGTTAGGGTCTGCGAAACGCACCAAATATATGAGGTAGAGAGGTGCGTTCGCAGCCCGGGGTCCACCGTGCAGGCGGAACCTGCTGCTAGTAAAATGGCGCAAGACGCGAACTCTGTTATCCCGCAGAGTCGCCAAAATAAACACCGCAATGCGCTGTGGCAATATGTGCGAACTCTGTTATTTCACAGAGCCGCTAGAAGGAGTGCCGCAGCGCTATATGGCGATGTGTGCGAACTCACTAAACACAACTGAGTCGCAAAATAAACACGCTAGGGCGCTGTCTAGCGTTGAAAGTGAACCCTGTTACGTCACAGGGCCGCTGAGAAAAAGTTCTGTGTCCTGTCAGGCACCCAGGTACACAGTTAAGTGCTAAGCGAACATAGAACGTGATCATGCGCTAATGTCTTCGCGGGAGTCACCCGCAATCTATGGCGTCTGAACGCCAGACCCTGAATACGGCAATCAAACTCCTCACCGGTTATGCCGGTAATCTAGGGCATCTAGGACACCGACCCTGACCAGCTAGCATACCAAACTCCTCACCGATTAAGTCGGTATTCTAGGGGCTTATTTCAGCCGGGCCTTAACCACACACACGCATGACCACACTAGCGCAAAGCATATAATGGTTGATATTAGCGCATGGCGGCCCAGCCATGCTACCCTTTTATAGTAACAGCTACAGGACCTGCCAGAAACAAGGACCAATGAAACTTGTTCCAGAACAACAGTAGTCACAGGACCTTCCTGGCAGACCAATAGGAGCTGCTGCAGTACCTGAGCATGTGACCCTGATCTCCAATGTGAGATCTCACTCTGGGCATGCTCAGAAGGGGAAAACAAGGACTTTGTCCTAAAGACGTCTGCTCGCCGCTAACCAGTATTGGTCACAATAGCAGAGCCTGGAGGAACAGCAGTAATCCTCTGCACACTGTTAGACTGGGCGAGACGCTGGGCCCGACGTCTAAGCTGAGCAGGCTCCACTGCGGACGGAGATGAATGGGGGACCGCAGCGGGACTGGTTTGAGACTCCCCTTGTGCAGCAGCAGGAACTCGAACCCTAACACGCTGCACCTTGTCTTGACTGAAAAAAAACAGAAATGTGCAAATTTATTAAAAAATAAAAACTGAAATATCACATGGTCATAAGTATTCAGACCCTTTGCTCAGACACTCATATTTAAGTCACATGCTGTCCATTTCTTTGTGATCCTCCTTGAGACGGTTCTACTCCTTCATTGAAGTCCAGCTGTGTTTAATTAAACTGATAGGACTTGATTTGTAAGGGCACACATCTGTCTATATAAAACCTCACAGCTTTCAGTGCATGTCAGACCAAATGAGAATCATGAGGTCAAAGGAACTGGCCAAGGAGCTCAGAGACAGAATTGTGGCAAGGCACACATCTGGCCAAGGTTATAAAAGAATTTCTGCAGTACTCAAGGTTCCTAAGAGCACATTGGCCTCCATAATCCTTAAATGGAAGAAGTTTGGGACCACCAGAAGTCTTCCTAGACCTGGCCATCCAGCCAAAATGAGCAATTGTGAGAGAAGAGCCTTAGTGAGAGAGGTAAAGAAGAACCCCAAGATCATTGTGGCTTAGCTCCACAGATGCAGCAGGGAGATCTGAGAAAGTTCCACAAAGTCAACTATCACTGCAGCCCTCCACCAGTCGGGCCTTTATGGCAGAGTGGCCTGACGAAATGCCTCTCCTCAGAGCAAGACATATGAAAGCCAGCATAGAGTTTGCTAAAAAATACATGAAGGATTCCCAGACTATGAGAAATAAGATTCTCTGGTCTGATGAGACGAAGATAGAACTTTTTGGTGATAATTCTAAGCGGTTTGTGTGGAGAAAACTAGGCACTGATCGTCACCTGCCCAATACAATCCCAAAAGAGAAAAATGGTGGTGGCAGCATCATGCTATGGGGGTGTTTTTCAGCTGCAGGGACAGGACGACTGGTTGAAATTGAAGGAAACATGAATGCGGCCAAGTACTGAAATATCCTGGATGAAAACCTCTTCCAGAGTACTCTGGACCTCAGACTTGGCCGAAAGTTGACCTTCCAACAAAACAATGACCCTAAGCACACAGCTAAAACAACAAAGGAGTGGCTCCAGAACAACTCTGTGACCATTCTTGACTGGCCCAGCCAGAGCCCAGACCTAAACCTAATTGAGCCTCTCTGGAGAGACCTGAAAATGGTTGTCCACCAACGTTCACCATCCAATCTGACGGAACTGGAGTGGATCTGTAAGGAAGAATGGCAGAGAATCCCCAAATCCAGGTGTGAAAAACTTGTTGCATCATTCCCAAGAAGACTCATGGCTGTTCTAGCTCAAAAGAGTGCTTCTACGCAATACTGAGCAAAGGGTCTGAATACTTATAACCATGTGACATTTCAGTTTTTCTTTTTTAATAAACTTGCAAAAATTTCTACATTTCTTTTTTTTTCAGTCAAGATGGGGTGCAGAGTGTACATTAATGAGTAAAAAATGAACTTTCTTGAATTTACCAAATGGCTACAGTGAAACAAAGGGTAAAAAATTTAAAGGGGTCTGAATACTTTCCATACCCACGGTATTTATTTAACTCTCTCAGCACTATACGTGCTGAGCCTGCTTTCCGGGTATTACATCACTGAAGCTGCCAACCTCGATGATACATATCTCCCCTTAAAGGCCTGTCCAGTGGCCATCTTACATATCCCTAATCTGTGCAAAGCTGGTGGCTTGGCACTCTCTGCCATTAAACAGTGGATGCTCAAAAGTGCATCAACATTGCCATGTAGTTTCCTGGGCCTATGGTGTACATGGAAGCTAAAATCCTTAAGTGCTAGGAACCACCTGGCCACTTGGGAATTGTTCCCCTTCTTTTCCCTCATCAACCTCAGTGGGGCCAGGTCTGACACCAGTCTGAACTTCCTGTCCAAGAGGTAGTACCTTGGAATGTCCAAGGTCCACTTTATGGCCAAACATTCCTTTTGCACTATAGAGTACTTCTCACAAAATGACAACTTCCGACTTGGATATATTATAGAGTGCTCTTCCACTTGCACCTCTTGTTATAAGACATTGCTCAGCCTGACATCTGATGCATCAGTCTTGACCACAAACTCCTTAGAGGAATCTGGTGCTACCAACACTGGCTGTTTGACTAGCTTCAGTTCCAGGAAGGCCATCTCAGCTTCTGGAGACCATTTAGCCATAGCTGACTTTGTCATTTTTAAGGAGATCTGTCAAAGGGGGTTATATTGTCAAAGTTAGGTATGAGCAGGTGGTAGTAGCCCATGATGCCCTGGAATGCCCTGACCTGCTTCGTTGAGAAAGGTAGTGGCCAACTCTGCATCACGTCAACTTTATATATTTGGGGCTATATTTCTCACCTGCCTACAACATAGCCCAAGTATATAGCTTCCTCCATACCCATGACACATTTCTTTGTGTTTATGGAAAACCATGCCTTCTGTAGAGCATCACGTATCGCCTGGACTTTAGTCAGATGGCTTCCCCAATCCTAGTTGAAGATCATGATGTCATCCAGGTAGGCTGCTGAGTACTTCTAGGGGACAGGGGCATTGGATACATATGGAACTTAGAGACCTTAGAGCTGCCTATAGTCATTGCAAAACCACTATTCTCCATCTGATTTCATCACCAAGAGTATGTGACTGGACCAACAACTCTTGGACTCTTCAATGGCTCCCAGGCTCTGCACCCTCTTAACCTCTTTCAAGATCTCTTCTCTGCAGATTTGGGAATCCAATACAGTTTCAAGTCCACCTGAACAGGAGGCTCCATGACCTGAGTACAAATTGGTATTTCTGAGAACAGGTCTCTGTTCGAAGTAGCAACTCTCCACACTGCTGCTATTTAGCACGTAACATCGACATCACCACCTTGACCTCTTTTACACTGGTTTCAGACTTAACCACCAAACACGGACCTTCCATGAGCTGTATATCTCTCCATGGCTTAATAAGGTTCACGTTATGCACCTGGTAGGGTTTCCTTCTTCCTGGTTGGTGGACTTTATAGTTGATGTCACCAACTTTTTCAACTACTTCATAGGGGCCCTGTCACTTGGCCAGAAACTTGCTCTTTACCGTAGGTGCCTGCAGCAATACCTGATCCCCAAAATTGAAGTGTCTCACCCTTGCCAATCTATTGCACATCTTATGCCTTGAGGAAGTGTTATTTCACAATGGGCATCAACTTGGGAATTCTCTCTTGCATCTTGCCACATGTTGATTACACTCCTTTAAGGGGTAGATTCCACCTCCCATGTCTCCTTTGCTACATCCAGGAGTCCACAGGGGTGTTGGGCAGATAACATTTAAAAAGGGGAGAAACCAGTAGAGGCCTGTGGGACTTCTCTGATGGAGAATAAAAGGTATGGCAGTAAACAGTCCCAGTCTCATCCATGCTTCTCTATGACTTTCTTTAACATGGCCTGCAAGCTTTTATTAAACCTTTCTGTTCATCTGTGGATGGTAGATTGAGGTCCTGAGTTGTGTGATTTGCAATGTTTTGCACAACTATCTCATCACTTTTGACATGAATGGAGTCCCTTGGTCCTTTAAGACCCCTTAGGCAACCCATTTCTGGAAAAGATATGGACGAACTTACGCGCTATACTCTTGGCGGAGGAGGTTCTTAGTGGTATGGCCTTTGAATACTGTGTTGTATAGTCCAAGATCACTAGGATAAACTGATGCCCTCTGGCGAACTTGAACGGGGGTCCTACTAGATCCATGGCTATGCAATCAAATGGAACCTCAAGGATGGGCAACAGCACTAACGGGCTACAGAAGTGAGCCTCCGGGGACATCAGCTGGCAGGTGGAACAGGATTCACCATAGCTCGATTTATTGGTAACAACCAGGCCAGTAGAACCTCTGTAGGATCCGTTCCAGGTTTTTCTTTACCCACAGGTGACCACCTAACACATGAGTATGGGCCTTGTCTAACGCCCTGCATCTGTACTGCCGTAGCACTAATATCTTGTTAATTACCTCCAATTTCTTCTTTTTGACCCAATATAGCAACTCCCCATTTACAGCAAAATATGGATACCAGGTGCCAGCCCCGGCTCTTGAGTAACATTATTAGGTACAGTCACATTATCAAATTATCAAACATCTCTTTTAAAGGTTATGTTCCTGAGTTTGGCGGTTCCAAAGTTTCCCCCGTAGACCTTCAGTTCAGGGATGTTGGCCTCCAGTGATGTTGTCTCATCCTCATCCCCAACAAGCACTCAAAAGGGAAACCCGTCAGCTGCGGCCTGCAACAAGATTTCTTTAAGAGTGACCTGGCTGTCGTCTAGGGAACCAGGTGTCCTCCCTCTCACGTCCAAGTCCCAAAACAATGCAAATTCCCGCTCTGTTATAACAGGGTGTAATAAGTCCTTGAATATGTTAATCACAGGGGACTCAGTGCCACAGTTTGTGTCTATGACCACTCGGGCCACAGGGTAGTCTTTAGCGTCCCCCAGGATACAGCAGACGCCCACATCTTCACAGAAATCAGCCAAATTGCCAAACTGCCTGAGTCCAACAGACCAGTCATTTGCAATCCATTCACTTATACTGGACATGCCTGTGGCACCTCGCCTGGTTGAGGGACAGCACTGCAGGCAAGGCATGCAAAATATGAGCAGCACCAACCTATGCTGCAGTCCATTGGCTCGTTCGTCATAAGGAAAGTGGAAGCTATGTGACCTGGGGTGTGGCACCTCCAACAAATCATGTTGTTGGATCTGGAATTTGGCAACAACTCAGACACCTCCCGGGCGCTCTGGATGCCCACCAGATGTGGCTCTAGTTCCCCTCTTTTAGGTGTCAGTCCCCCTTTGGCAACCCCAGTAAGGAGATGATAAGACTCCTTGCATCCCCAAGGATCTCTCAATGGCTTGGTACCTTTCCACCAGGCCAACCAGGTCATCGGCAATCCAGGGATGTCCCTGAAAAACCTAGGATTGCATTAGCCTCTAAAGTGTGTGTATGAACCTGTCTATGATGACCCTCTCCACCCTCTGTGCTGGGAGGAAGATACAGGTTACAACAGCTAGTCGCACCCATCTTTTTGACTGCCTGTAAACCTGAGGCGGCAGATGGTATCCTGAAGGATCTCCTCCCAGACCTGGATTAAAGCATCTGCCAACTACTGGACAGTCTGTGGTGCAATTTGACGTTGGTGGATGGAGCGAAACATGATGTTCCAGATGTGCTCAATCGGATTCAGGTCTGGGGAATGGGCGGGCCAGTCCATAGCTTCAATGCCTTTATCTTGCATGAACTGCTGACACACTCCAGCCACATGAGGTCTGGCATTGTCCTGCATTAGGAGGAACCCAGGGCCAACCGAACCAGCATATGTTCTCACAGGGGGTCTGAAGATCTCATCTCAGTACCTAATGGCAGTCAGGCTACCTCTGGCGAGCACATGGAGGGCTGTGCTGCCCTCCAAAGAAATGCCACCCCACACCATTACTGACCAACTGCCAAACCTGTCATGCTGAAGAATGTTACAGGCAGCAGATCGCTCGGCGTCTCCAGACTGTGTCACATCTGTCACATGTGCTCAACTGTGAACCTGCTTTCATCTGTGAAGAGCACAGGGTGTTAGTGGCGAATTTTCCAATCATGGTGTTCTGTGGCAAATGCCAAGCGTCCTGCACGGTGTTGGGCTGTGAGCACAACCCCCATCTGTGGATGTCGGCACTCAGACCAACCTCATTGAGTCGGTTTCTAATTATTTGTGCAGACATATGCACATTTGTTGCCTGCTGGATGTAATTTTGCCGGGCTCTGGCAGTGCTCCTCCTGTTCCTCATTGCACAAAGGCAGAGGTAGCGGTCCTGCTGCTAGGTTGTTGCCCTTCTACGGCCCCCTCCATGTTTCCTGGTGTACTGGCCTGTCTCCTGGAAGCTCCTCCAGCCTCTGCACGCTATGCTGACAGACACAGCAAACCTTGAGTGTGGGGCGCATGCATCCCATAAAGCAAAGCATCATGCGAACGGCAGTTATCCATGGCAAGGAATTAACATTCATCTTCTCTCTTCACACAGGTAACCAAATCATTCAACCTCTGAATTGTCCTCTCTGCATGTATGCACTCCATTCATTGGCAGGAAGCAGCTGAATGGTACAATCCCCACCTCTGCTGGCTGTCTTTCCTGTTGCAATATATCCTAATGGTAACCAAATCATTCAACCTCTGAATTGTCCTTTCTGCATGTATGCACTCCATTCATTGGCAGCAAGCAGCTGAATGGTACAATCCCCACCTCTGCTGGCTGTCTTTCCTGTTGCAATATATCCTAATGGTAACCAAATCATTCAACCTCTGAATTGTCCTCTCTGCATGTATGCACTCCATTCATTGGCAGCAAGCAGCTGAATGGTACAATCCCCACCTCTGCTGGCTGTCTTTCCTGTTGCAATATATCCTAATGGTTCAACTCCATACTTCTGCTTGCTGTCTGTCATCTGTTGCTTTACCATTTTGCTACATATTTTAATGTGCCTGCTAAATCCTTGGTATAAATCAATTGCTGCACTGTATTGTATACTTACTGCTTTATATCCACAACTGGGGCCTCTCTAGATCTTATCAGGTGGAAGGTGCTAAAGCATATAGATGTAGCCAGGTCTAGGGCCTTTGATCATATAACCACCCCCTGGTGTGCTGGCCCTAGCTGCCAAATTATCCCAAACCAGCTCCCACAATCCCTCTCTCCTGACCCTGTAGTGTGGGCTATATATTTAGGAGTAGTCTAAAGGGTATGCCACACTAAGCGAGATCACAAACGAGATCGCTAACGAGATCACTAAAACGTCACTATTTAGCGATCTCGTTAGCGACCTCGTTGTGTGTGGCATGTAGCAACGATGTGGCCCCTGCTGTGATGTCGCTGATCGTTCACTAGCGTTCTGGACCATTTTTTGATCGTAGCTGTCCCACTGGTGAGCCTATATCGCTGTGTTTGGCACCTTTTGCGAACGACGAGCGACCTCGTTTGTGACGCATATGGTGTTTAGCGTCACGGAGTGGATCGCAATATCTGTAAGTTCTCTTTTGCGTCACAGAGAGGATCGCAGAAGTTGCAAAGCAGGCTAGCAGGACGCAGAGAGCAGGAGCGATGCTGGAAATTCCTATGAATCAGAAGCGCTCAGTACATGCTAATGACAGATCCTAACGACCGCCAAAGTCGTTAAAGAGATCGCTGACCGCTGATGAGTCGTTTATGAGATCTCCTGTTTGGCAGCTACTAGCGACCTAAAAGAGATCACACCAACGATCTCATTAGCTTGCGTCGTTATCGAGATTGCTAATGAGATCGCTAAGTGTGGCAGTACCTTAAGGGGCACACGCAGTGTGGGGCGCACGCATCCCATAAAGCAAAGCATCACAGAAGATAAGCATCATGTGAACGGCAGTTATCCATGGCAGTTAATCAGGGCAGGAATCAGGTAACCCACACTTTGCTTTCCCTTTTCACCATGTGCTTTATTTCTCTCCTGTGTTCCCTTGCCATCCACATTCACCGCTCCATCCCCCCTCCATCACGACTCATACACATCAGCCCCTCTATACTTCCCTCTTCCATGTACAGCTTCCATGCACTCCTTACCTTCCTGAAAAACCTCAGCCCATCTTGCCCAAGCACATCGCAGAAAAAAACTACTTACAATTCCAAAAACGACTTGCTCTTTATCTTCCTACTCCTACTGATTGCAGGGGACATCTCCCCCAACCCTGGTCCACCATCCCCCAACCTCAACTCCTACCCTACCTCATAACGAAACCTTAATAATCTTATTAATATTACTTGCACTCCCTCATCTCCTTCTTTTAATTGTGCCCTCTGGAATCCACGGTCTGTATGTAACAAGCTTCCTTTCCTGCACAACTCCTTTCTGACCAACTCTCTTAATCTGTTGGCCCTCACAGAAAGCTGGATTCAGGATTCTGACACGGTCTCCCCTGCTGCCATTTCCCATGGTGGCTTACAATTCTCCCATTCCTCGAGACCCACAAACAGACATAGTGGTGGAGTCGGAATACTCATTTCCCCACAATGCACTTTCCAGGTCATCCCCCCCATTCAATCACTCTCATGCCCTTCTTTTGAGGTCCACACTATCAGGCTCTTCCGTCCCCTCTCCCTCAGGGTAGCGGTCATATATCGGCCCCCAGGCTCGCCCACCCAGTTCCTTGACCATTTCTCAGCCTGGCTGCCGCACTTCATGTCCTCAGAACTACCAACCCTTATCCTGGGAGACTTCAACATCCCCATTAACAGCCCCACTTCCACATCTGCATCCCAGCTTCTATCACTAACCACTTCTCTAGGCCTCTCACAGCTTTCAACCTCTGAGACACACAAGGATGGTAACACCCTTGACCTGGTCTTTGTCCGGCTCTGTTCATTCTCCCACCTAAATAACTCATCGCTTCCACTCTCTGACCACAATATTCTCTCCTTCACGCTCACAAAATCCTCAACCACCCCAGCACACTCCTACCTAACACACAATCAGAAATCTACAAGCCATTAACCCTCAGACACTTTCAGACTCCCTACACTCATCACTGTCCCCAATCTCCTCTTTTTCCTGTCCTGATCTGGCTGTTCATCACTACAATGACACTCTTAGAAGCACCCTTGACCAAGTAGCGCCACTCACCTTCAGAATTTCCAGACACATAGTAAAACAGCCCTGGCTCACATTGCAAACTCATCTTCTCCAGCGATGCTCTAGGAGTGCTGAACGCCTATGGAGAAAAACCTGCATACCAGAAAACTTCATCCACTTCAAATTTATGTTAAGAACTTATAACGTTGCCCTTCACCTCGCCAAACAGACCTATTTCACCACCCTGATCTCCTCACTAGCCGACAACCCCAAGAAAATTTTTGACACTTTTCACTCCCTCCTCAGGCCAAAAGCACAAGCCCCTATCACGGTCATCTGTGCTGATGAACTGGCCTCCCACTTTATAGAAAAAATAGAGAATATCCGTCAGGAAATCTGCTCCCAACCACCAAGTGCTGTGACTCCCATCCCTCCCTGCATTTCCCCTGGCTCACTTTCCACATTTGATCCCATCACAGAAGAAGAAGTCTCCAGACTCCTCTCCTCCTCTCGTCCGACTACATGCACTACCGACCCCATGCCCTCACATCTCCTCCAATCTCTCTCTCCAGTTGTCACAACTCACCTAACTACAATCTTTAATCTCTCCCTCTCGGGCATTTTCCCATCCTCCTTCAAACACTCCATCATTACTCCATTACTAAATAAACCCACTCTCGACCCTTTCTGCACAAACAACTACAGACCAGTCTCCAATCTCCCCTTCATCTCTAAACTCTTGGAGCGCCTAGTCTACTCCCACCTTACCCGTTACCTCTCCACTCACTCCCTCCTAGACCCTTCACAGTCCAGCTTCCGCCCCCTACATTCGACTGAAACTGCATTCATCAAAGTGACCAATGACCTTCTGACAGCAAAACGTAACAGTGACCACTCTCTGCTCATTCTTCTCGACCTTTCTGCAGCTTTTGAAACTGTTGACCACCGTCTCCTACTCTCCAGGCTCCAGTCACTAGGCATTAAGGACACTGCTCTCTCCTGGTTCTCTTCCTATCTTTCTGATCGCTCTTTCAGTGTTTTGTTCTCTGGCTCCACGTCATCTCCTCTCGCTGTCGGGGTACCCCAGGGCTCAGTCCTTGGCCCCCTTCTCTTCTCTCTCTACATGGCCCCAATTAGACAGACCATCAACAGATTTGGCTTTCAGTACCATCTTTATGCTGATGACACACAACTATACATGTCATCCCCCGACCTCAGCCCCGCTGTACTACAGAATGCCACTGACTGTCCGCAGTCTCCAACATCATGTCCTCTCTCTTTCTGAAACTCAATCTCTCCAAAAACTGAACTTCTTCTGCTCCCACCGTCTACTAACCTCCCTAAATCTGACATTTCCCTCTCCGTGGGTGGCACCATAATAACACCTTGGCTGCAGGCTCGCTGTCTGGGTGTTATGTTTGACACCAATCTCTCCTTCACCTCCCATATACAATCTCTTGCACACTCTTGCCGCCTACACCTAAAGAACATCTCTAGAATCCGCCCTTTTCTCACCATGGAAACAACAAAAACCCTCACTGTCACCCTGATCCACTCCCGCCTGGACTACTGCAACGCTCTATTACTTGGCCTCCCCATTACTCGACTATCCCCTCTCCAGTCCATCCTTAATGCAGCAGCAAGGGTCATCCATCTTGTTAATCGGTACTCGGACGCGTCCGTTCTTCGCCAGTATACTTTGGCTGCCCATTCATTATAGGATCCAATTCAAAGTACTTGTTCTCACCTACAAAGCTCTCCACAGTGCAGCACCTCCCTACATCTCCTCCCTCATTTCTATCTATCGGCCTAACCGACTGCTGCGCTCTGCAAATGACTTTCGACTAACCTCTGCACATTATCCGTACCACCCACTCCCGACTCCAAGACTTCTCCCGCGCTGCGCCAATCCTCTGGAATGCTCTACCCCAAGAAATTAGGACCATCCACAATTTGCATAGTTTCAGGTGTTCCCTCAAAACACATTTATTCAGAGCGGCCTATCACGTTCACTAATCAATGTCATTCTAGGTGTAAGTGTGCGTGTGTAGCCCATTCACTATCTCCATCCCCCACTCCCTCAAGATGGCTGGTCCATCATTGTAAATACACCATTGTATATACACACCTGTACTTTGTATCTCCCCCACCTCATTGTAGATTGTAAGCTCTCACGAGCAGGGTCGTCTTATTTTGCTTTAATTATTGTATTGTTAACGTTACTTATGACTTGTATTTTGAAACTGTTAAAATGTAAAGCGCTGCAGAATATGTTGGCGCTATATAAATAAAGATTATTATTCTTATTATTATGTGCCATCCTGGATAAGCTGCACTACCTGAGCCACTTGTGTGGGTTTCAGAGTCTGTCTCATGCTACCACGAGTGTGAAACCACAAACAACATTCAAAAGTGACCAAAACATCAGCCAGAAAGCATTGGTACTGAGATGTGGTCTGTGGTCCCCACCTGCAGAACCACTTCTTTGAGTGTGTCTTGATAATTGCCAATAATTTCCAGCTGTTTTCTATTCCATTTGCACAACAGCATGTGAAATTGATTGTCAATCAGTGTTGCTTCCAAAATGGTCAGTTTGATTTCACAGAAGTTTGATTTACTTGGAGTTATATTCTGTTGTTTAAGTGTTCTCTTTATTTTTTGAGCAGTATATATATATATATATATATATATACAGTTATATGAAAAAGTTTGGGCACCCCTATTAATCTTAAGCTTAATGTTTGATAAAAATTGGTGTTTTTGCAACAGCTATTTCAGTTTGATATATCTAATAACTATTGGACACAGTAATGTTTCTGCCTTGAAATGAGGTTTATTGTACTAACAGAAAATGTGCAATCTGCATCCAATCAAAATTTGACAGGTGCATAAGTATGGGCACCTCACCAGAAAAGTGACATTAATATTTAGTAGATCCTCCTTTTGCAAAAATAACAGCCTCTAGTCGCTTCCTGTAGCTTTTAATGAGTTCCTGGATCCTAGA
The DNA here is from genome assembly GCA_033576555.1 of Oophaga sylvatica. Taxonomy (NCBI): domain Eukaryota; kingdom Metazoa; phylum Chordata; class Amphibia; order Anura; family Dendrobatidae; genus Oophaga; species Oophaga sylvatica. The sequence goes on along the minus strand of JARQOD010000008.1, from coordinate 102,730,392 downwards.
TGAAGGTATTTTTGACCATTCCTCTTTACAAAACAATTCCAGTTCAGTTAAGTTTGATGGTCGCCGAGCATGGACAGCCCTCTTCAAATGATCCCACAGATGTTCAATGATATTCAGGTCTGGGGACTGGGATGGCCATTCCAGAACATTGTAATTGTTCCTCTGCATGAATGCCTGAGTAGATTTGGAGCGGTGTTTTGGATCATTGTCTTGCTGAAAGATCCATCCCCTGCGTAACTTCAACTTTGTCACTAATTCTTGAACATTATTGTCAAGAATCTGCTGATACTGAGTGGAATCCATGCGTCCCTCAACTTTAACAAGATTCCCGGTGCCGGCATTGGCCACACAGCCCCAAAAGAATGATGAAACCTCCACCAAATTTTACTGTGGGTAGCAAGTGTTTTTCTTGGAATGCTGTGCTTTTTTGACGCCATGCATAATGCCTTTTTGTATGACCAAGCAACTCAATCTTGGTTTCATCAGTCCACAGGATCTTCTTCCAAAAAGAAATTGGCTTCTCCAAATGTGCTTTTGCATACCTCAGCCGACTCTGTTTGTGGCGTGCTTGCAGAAACGGCTTCTTTCGCATCACTCTCCCATACAGCTTCTCCTTGTGCAAAGTGCGTTGTATAGTTGACCGATGCACAGTGACACCATCTGCAGCAAGATGATGCTGCAGCTCTCTGGAGGTGGTCTGAGGATTGTCCTTGACTGATCTCACCATTCTTCTTCTCGGCGTTTCTGATGTTTTTCTTGACCTGCCACTTCTGGCCTTAACAAGAACTGTCCCTGTGTTCTTCCATTTCCTTACTATGTTCCTCACAGTGGAAACTGACAGGTTAAATCTCTGAGACAGCTTTTTGTATCCTTTCCCTGAACAACTATGTTGAATAATCTTTGTTTTCAGATCATTTGACAGTTATTTTGAGGAGCCCATGATGCTACTCTTCAGAGGAGACTCAAACAGGAGAACAACTTGCAAGTGGCCACTTTAAGTAGCTTTTCTCATGATTGCATACACCTGGCTATGAAGTTCAAAGCTCAATGAGGTTACAAAACCAAAAAAAGTGCTTTAGTAAGTCAGTAAAAAGTAGGTAGGAGTATTTTAAACAAGAAAATGATAAGGGTGCCCATACTTATGCACCTGTCAAATTTTGTTTGAATGCAGATTGCACATGTTCTGCTAGTACAATAAACCTCATTTTAAGGCAGAAACATTACTGTGTCCAATATTTATTAGATATATCAAACTGAAATAGCTGTTGCAAAAACACCAATTTTTATCAAACATTAAGCTTAAGATTAATAGGGATGCCCAAACTTTTTCATATAACTGTATATACACATATGTATGTATATACAGTATATATACACAGCATATATATTATAAACTTATTCCTGTTTTAATAATAAAATATGGTTAAATTGTAAAAAAAAGCAAACTCCAGCAAAAACAACACATTTTTGGTACTGCCAAATTTGTAATGACTTGTTAATATAAAGCTATGCTATTATTTATTGTGCACATGAATGTTGTAAGCAAATTTGAAAAATTCTGTCAGATTTGCTGTTTCCGTTCATCTTGCCTTAAAAATAAATTAAATAAAAAGTGATAAAAACATTTGTATGCATACGAAAGTGACACCAGTAAAATCTACAGCTCATTTGGCAAAAAAAATACACCCTCACATAGCTCTGTGTTCAGAAAAATGAAAAAAAAATTAGGGCTCTTACAACAAAAGTTATTTTCTTATGCAAAAGAAGTAAAGCATAGAAAAACACAACTTAAACTTAACATTACAAATATAATGCATGATGTACTCCATAAAAGTAAAATAACAGAAACAATTTCAGAGTTATTGTTGTTTGGTCATGCCTCATACTAAAAGATGAATCAAAAAGTGATCAAAATGTCCTACAAACCTAAAAATGGTACCAATAAATACTACAAATTGTCCCCACAACTACAATAAAATTCCAACTACTGAAAAGTAAAAAATGTATGGCTATCAGAATATAATGGCATTTTTTAAGTCATTTATTGGTACCAAAGCGGGAAACATACACAAACCTATATTAATTTGGTATTGACATTATCATACTGTATAATGAAGATATCATGACAATTATTCCAAATGTTGTAATTGAGAATTTCACTTTTTTTGTTAATTTTTCATCCAAAAGATTGTAATAAAAAATCATCAAAAAGTTGCATATATTAAAAAATGATGCAACAAAAACTATAAAAACTTCAGTTAGCTATACAAAAAAATAAGCCTTCACATTGCTCCACTTGCAGAACTTTCTTACTTATGGCTCGCAGAATATGGTGACTCAAACAGAAATTATTTATTTTGCAAGTGCGTTTCTATCCGTGCAAGATAATAAAACCCGAATAAAACGATATTTATTTGGTATCACCATATGTGTACTGACTAGTGGAATAAAGTTAATATTATATTTGTGCAGCAAGGCTAATAGTGAGAAATTTAAAATGCAAACAACATTCGAAGATTTGTTGTTTTATTCATATTCCTTCCCATAAAGAGTTCATAAAAGTATGCAATAAATTATATCTACCCCAAAATGATACCACCAACAAACAAAACTCCCCCACCCCTCTGCCAAAAGCCATCACATGCTGTAGGTTGTTGCGACACTCAGCTCACACACAAATAAAAGTCTATGGATGCATGTGAAACATCGGACTACATCCAAGTGCAGTCCGACTACCGTGGACTCAATGGAGGAGATGAAGGAATTACTTTCTCCGTCTCCTCTGTACCTATGCTGTGATTGTCTTGTGCAAGAGGATTGGAGCACAGAGCACTGACACTCGCTCATGCTCGCAGCAGAGTCTGATCTGATAATATTTGCATATTTGGCCCTATTCTCTTGCATGAGATAATCGATGGCCATGTGACCCTTGCCTAAGATGTTAAAAACAAAATTTCATTCCATTTTTTTTGGGGGTTGAGGTGATAAAAACAGCAAGACGTATGGCATTTTATCATTTATTAAAAAAGCATTAAGGGTATGTGCACACGATGCAGATTTGCTGCATTTCTGCAGCGTTTTTCCATGCGGAAATGCTCCAAAAACGCAAGTGATTACTGAAGCAATGTTAATCAATGACTATCTAGAATTGGTGTGCACATGCTGCAGAAAATTCCGTCCTGATTCGCAGAGTTTTATTTTCCACAGCATGTCAATTCTTTTTGCGAATCTGCAGTGTTTCTGCACTCATTGAATCCATTGAGTCAGTCAAATTCGCAGCACAACCACAGGTATAAAAAGGTTTGCGGATTTCATACAAAAATTTGCTGCCAAAAACTCTGCGGAATTGTCAAAGGAAATGATGTCAGAAGGAGAAAGAGTGTGTGGGCGTAGAATGTGTGAGCGGAGAATATGTGCGAGTCTGTCTGTGTCTGTCTGCGGGTGTCTGTGTGTGTCTGTTTCTGCGGGTGTGTGCGGCTGTCTGCGTGTGTGTGCAGCTGTCTGTGGGTGTGTGCGGCTGTCTGCAGGTGTGTGCGGCTGTCTGCGGGTGTATGAGGGTGTCTGTGTGTGTGTGTAGCCATTCGACGAACAGCCCATACTGATTGCACTTAGGTGTCGTCTGATAGGACTACTACTCCCATTTGGCTATGTGTGCTGTCAAATATAACAGAGACAGCATAAGCCGATGATGTGAGAATAGTCTCACCATCCGGTGCCTGAGTTCAATTCTAAAAATAAATCAAAACATTTACATAATCACATACATATTCACATACAATACAGATACTCACTGAACACCTATTCCCCGACGCCCGCATCTCCTGCAAGTAATCAAAAATAATAAACCAACATATACTCTCTGTCCGCCGTAGTCCATTTACTACCGAGTGTCCCACGTCAATGTCACCCGGCCACCGGCGATACACTGACAGGAGGTAATCGCTCCCGCAGTGTATCACTCAGCAGCCGTGAGAGTTCACCAGAGTTCTTCAGCTCCGGTGCTCTCACGGCACCACTGCGTGAGAAAGCTTTTATACAGCGGTAGTGCTGTAAGAGAAAGCACCAGAGCTGATGAACTCTAGTGAAGTCTCATGACGGAGCAGTGATACACTGCAGGATCAATTACTTCCTGCCATTGTATGACCAGAGGCCGGATAGAGCAGTCATATTTCCCGATGTGACTGTTCTACACGTGAGATCACCATGGGACACTCGGTATTAAATGGACTACGTCGGACAGGATTGTATGATATGTTGGTTTATTATTTTAGTTTTGTTGCAGGAGACGATTAAGTCGTGGATTAGGTATTCAGTAAGTATGGTCAATTAAGATTCAATAAATGAGTCTGTGTGATTATTTCAAATAAAAGACTTTATTCTTGCTGTGTGCTTATTTACCATATAACTATAGGATTAGTAATGGATAGTGTCTTATAGATGCCTCTCCATTACTAAGCCATGGGCTTGATGTCACCTGACAATACAAAGGTGCCATCAACCCCACAAATATTACCCCACTTGCCACTGCTACAGAGCAAGTTGGAAGAGCGAGGCTAAGTTCCAGAATTGTCGCATCTATAAGATGCGCCACTTTTGGGGCGGCTGAGAGCTGATGTTTTTAGCCTGGGGGTGCCAATGTACATGACCCCTTCCCAGACTATTAATATCAGCCCTCAGCTGTCTGCCTAGCCTTTGCGAAATTGATTTTATAAGGGGACCCCGTGTCAATTTTTTTCTGGGGTTCAACTGTAAACTAGCCAGTAAAGGCTAAGTAAACATCTGTGAGCTGATATTAATAGCCTGGGAACCTTTATAGCTATTGGCTCCTTCCCAGAATATTAACATCAGCCCTCAGCCATCGACTTTCCCTCTACTGGTTATGCAAATTATGCAGGAGCCCACGCAATTTTTTTTTCACGCAGATTTCATACAGTTGCTGTTTTGTTGCATATGTAGGTTAATTATGTTAAAGCTCCTACATAGGTATGTGTGTGTCTTCATTTAATTCTTTATGTACCATTTTATTAATGAGTGTATCTGGCTGACACCTGTTCTTTACTAAACCTCGGGCTTGGTATTACATATACTGTATACTGTATATATACACTGCTTAAAAAATAAAGGGAACACTGTTATGTTTCAGTAGCTGAGGAGAAATAGCAAAAAATAGCCGAAGTAGCAATACACCAGAGAGGCTGGAAACTACTGGGTTGCAGAACCCTAAACTAACCGCAACACTAGAAGTAGCCGTGGAGCGTACCTACGGTAATCCTAGACGCCTCGTCACAGCCGGATAGATAGCTACACCTAAAGGCAGAAAGATGAAAGCTAACTGCTCCGTAGCAGAACCCCCAAAGAAATAGGAAGCCCCCAAACATGTAATGGTGGTTAGACAAGAAAAAAATACGAACACAGACAGAAAATAGAATGAGCAAATGCTGGGGCCCAATACTGTCTAAATAGAAAAGTAAAGGAAAGAATTCTGACTGCAACCCAAAAAAACCATGACAAAAATACCAACACTTCTGATTAACAAAAAAACCTGAGATCACACGATCTCCACCACCTAAATCAGATCTCTGGTGTAACACACAGCAATTCAGCAAATAAAAAGTGTCAAAGGAAAAGAGCAAAAGTGCAAACACAAACTGAGCACAATGCAGAGCCAGGCCCCAAAAGGGGACCAGGCTGAAGTCCACTGCAAGGCAGCAAACCAGCAAGGAAAATCCAACCAGAGGAAAAAAAAACAACAAGTCACTTATCTGAAAGAGAGCAGGAATGCAAGCTGAGCTCCAAACAAGACCTGGAAGAACAAATGATTACCGGCAAGGCTGATGGGAGTTCAGGTCACTTATATCAGACCAATCGGACCCAGCTGAAAGCCATTCAGCAATTGGTTCATTACCCTCAGCAACCACCGGAGGGAGCCCCTGCTCCGAAGTCGCCTTCAACGTGTTCACAACAGTACCCCCCCTTGAGGAGGGGTCACCGAACCATCACTAGCACAACCAGGCCGATCAGGATGAGCTCGATGATAGGCACGGATCACTCTCCTAGCATTGATGTCCGAAGCAAACACCCAAGAATTGTCCTCTTGACCATAACCTCTCCACTTAACCAAATACTGGAGTTTCCGTCTAGCAAAACGAGAATCCAATATTTTCTCAACCACATACTCCATATTGCCCTCAACCAAAACAGGGTTGGGAGGTGCAACCACAGGAACCACTGGCTCGACAAACCTCTTCAATAAGGACTTGTGGAACACGCTATGGATCTTAAATGTCCCTGGAAGAAGCAAACGGAAGGAAACCGGATTAAGAATTTCCATGATCTTATAAGGTCCAATGAACCTTGGCTTAAATTTTGGAGACGCAACCTTCATAGGGATATTTCTTGAGGACAACCAAACCAAGTCCCCCACTTTAAACCGAGGACCATCAGTCCTATGCCGGTTGGCAAACCGCTGGGCCTTCTCCTGAGAGAGAGACAACCTCTCCACTACCTGGTCCCAAATCTGCTGCATACGCTCCACAATAGAGTCAACCCCCGGACAGACGGAAGCCTCCACCTGTCCCGAAGAAAATCGAGGTTGAAACCCAGAATTGCAGAAAAATGGAGACATCAAAGTGGCAGAGCTAGCCCTATTATTATATTATTAAGAGCAAATTCAGCCAAAGGCAAAAAAGAGACCCAGTCATCTTGATCAGCAGACACAAAACATCTCAAATAAGTCTCCAAGGTCTGGTTTGTTCTCTCGATTTGTCCATTGGTCTGAGGGTGAAATGCAGAGGAGAAAGATAACTGAACTCCAAGTTTAGAACAAAATGTTCTCCAAAATCTGGAAACAAACTGGACTCCTCTATCAGACACAATGTTCTCCGGAATGCCATGTAACTGAAAAAACAAAGGTACCAATTCGGAGGAGGAAGGCAACTTAGGTAATGGCACAAGATGTATCATCTTGGAAAACCTATCACAGATTACCCAGATAACAGTCATTCTCTGAGAGACAGGGAGGTCGGAAATAAAATCCATAGAGATATGGGTCCATGGCCTCTTGGGCACAGGCAATGGCATTAACAAACCACCAGAGCGAGAGCAAGGCTTGGAACGAAAGCAAGTCGCACAGGATTGCACAAGGTCCCTGACGTCACGAGACAAAGTAGGCCACCAAAAGGACCGACTAACCAAGTCTCTGGTACCAAAAATTCCGGGATGACCAGCCAACGCGGAACAATGAATCTCAGACATCACACTCTTCTTCCACTGGTCTGGGACAAACAATTTCCCAACAGGGCAGCGCTCAGGTCTATCCTCCTGACACCCCTCCAGTGCCAGTCTCAAATTGGGCAAGATGGCGATAAGAACTACACCCTCTTTCAAAATAACAGCAGGATCAGTTAACTCAGGAGAATCCGCAAAGAAACTCCTCGAGAGGGCATCCGCCTTAACATTCTTAGTGCCAGGAAGAAAAGAAACCACAAAATTAAAATGTGTGAAAAACAAGGCCCACCTTGCCTGTCTAGGATTAAGTCGCTTGGCTGATTTGAGATAAACCAGGTTCTTATGGGCCGTGAGGACCACCATTTGATGTTTGGCTCCTTCCAGCCAATGTCTCCACTCTTCAAATGCCCACTTCATAGCCAATGACTCCCGATTACCCACGTCATAATTACGATCAGTTGGAGAAAATTTTCGAGAGAATAAGGCACAAGGGTTACTCTTAGAGGTCTCCGGATCCCTTTGGGACAAAACGGCACCAGCCCCAATCTCAGAAGCATCAACCTGCACCTGAAACGGTAGAGAAACATCAGGCTGCCGTAGAACAGGAGCAGAAATGAATCTCTGCTTAAGTTCCTGAAACGCAGACACTGCCTCAGGAGGCCAATTCACCACATCGGAACCCTTTTTGGTCAAATCAGTCAATGGTTTAACAATTCCGGAGAAATTACCAATAAATTTACGATAAAAATTGGTAAAAACCAAAAATCTCTTGAGAGCCTTCAATGTAGTAGGTTGAACCCAATCACAGATGGCCTGAACCTTGACCGGGTCCATTTCAATAACAGACGGAGACAAAATGAATCCCAGAAATGAAACCTGTACGCCAAAAAGACACTTTGATCCCTTCACATACAGTGCATTCTCTCTCAAAATCTGGGACACAGTCTGAGCATGTTTCACATGAGAGTCCCAGTCGTTGGAAAAAATCAAGATATCATCCAAATAAACGATCAGAAATTTATCCACAAAATCCCTGAAAATATCATTCATAAAGGATTTGAAGACGGAAGGACCATTAGTAAGCCCAAAAGGCATCACTGGGTACTCAAAATGCCCCTCTGGGGTATTAAACGCCGTCTTCCATTCATCCCCGTGCTTAATGCGAATAAGGTTATACGCCCCCCTGAGGTCAAGCTTGGTAAATCAACTAGCACTTTTTACTCTGGAAAATACTGTAGGTCAGAAATCAAGGGTAACCAATATTGATATTTAACAGTGATTTTATTCAGGAGGCGATAGTCAAAACACGGCCTCAATGAACCATTCTTTTTGGCCACAAAGAAAAAAACGGCACCCAAGGGTGAAGAGGATGGTCTGATATGACCCTTCTCCAAAGACTCCTTGATATAAGATCGCATATCATCGAGTTCAGGTACAGATAAATTAAAAAGGCGACCTTTAGGAAATTTACCACCAGGCACTAACTCAATAGCGCAATGACAGCTCCTGTGAGGAGGTATGGATGCAGACTTACTCTCACTAAACACATCAGAAAAATCCGTCAAAAAGTCAGGGACATCCTGAGACTGGGGAGAGGCAGAAAAAAAAAACAGGAGTGTCAATATTAACACATTGGCAGCCCCAACTGGTCACAGACACAGATTTCCAATCCAAAACAGGATTATGAGTCTGTAACCAAGGGAAACCCAGTACAATAATGTCATGCAGATTATGCAACACCAGAAATTTGCAACTCTCCTGATGATCTGGTTCAACCCTCATTATCACCTGATTAGAAAACTGGGGTTTATTCTCCGCCAAAGTGGTAGAATCAATGCCCAGCAAAGGAATAGACTTCCGCAGGGGTATCATGGGAAACCCACAACGTTTGGCAAAGTCAAAATCCATCAGGTTAATAGCTGCTCCTGAATCAACAAAAGCCTGAGCTGAAAATGTGGACAGGGAGCAAGTCAGGGTAACAGTCAACAGAAATTTAGTCTGAACACTACCCAAGATAACTGAGCACGCAAAACGTCTTCCCCACTTAGGGTAAACGGAAATAGTATGAGAAATGTCACCACAGTAGAAAAATTACCCATTGCGCTTTCGAAACTCATGACGCTGAGACCCAGAAGTCACACCATCACACTGCATGGGCTCAGGAGCTGGCTCACAACGCAACACTATCTAACGCATACCTCTGTGCTCACGCAAACGTCTGTCAATTTGAATAGCTAAAGACATAGAATCATTGAGACCAGAGGGAACAGGGAATCCCACCATAACGTCCTTTACATTTTCTGACAGACCCTTCCGAAAAAGGGCTGCCAAAGCATCATCATTCCATTTGGTCAGGACTGCCCACTTTCGGAATTTCTGACAGTACAGCTCAGCGTCTTCACGACCCTGATTTAATGCCAACAAGGTCTTTTCAGCTTGATCAGTGACATTAGGTTAATTGTACAATAACCCCAGAGCCTGAAAAAATACCTCAACATCATTCAAAACAGGATCTCCAGGTTTCAGGGAAAAAGCCCAATCCTGAGGGTCGCCGCGCAGCAGAGAGATGACAATTTGAACCTGCTGTGCTGCGTTCCCAGAGGATTTCGGCTTTAAGGCAAAAAACAACTTGCAGTTATTTTTAAAATTCAGAAATTTAGACCGATCCCCCAAGAATAAATCTGGCATGGGGATTCTAGGTTCCAGAACAGGCAACCCAGCAAGATAGGCAGTAATCTTCTGAACCTCAGTGGCAAGCCGCTCCACACGGCCAAACAACTGAGTAAACTCCATTGAGGACAAAGAAAAAATTCCTCCTCAGCACCCAGAGAAAAAGAGGGAAAAAATGCAACAAACAGAAAAAAAAAATTTCTGACAACTCCCTTTTTTTTTCCTTTTTACTATTTTTCCCTTCTGTTGAGTACCATAGAATTTTCAGTTTGGCCGGTAATACTGTTATGTTTCGGTAGCTGAGGAGAAATTGCAAAAAATAGCCGAAGTAGCAATACACCAGAGAGGCTGGAAACTACTGGGTTGCAGAACCCTAAACTAACCGCAACACTAGAAGTAGCCGTGGAGCATACCTACAGTGATCCTAGACGCCTCGTCACAGTCGGAGAGATAGCTACACCTAAAGACAGAAAGATGAAAGCTAACTGCCCCGTAGCAGAACCCCCAAAGAAATAGGAAGCCCCCAAACATGTAATGGTGGTTAGACAAGAAGAAAATACGAACACAGACAGAAAATAGAATGAGCAAACGAATACTGTCTAGATAGAAAAGTAAAGGAAAGAATTCTGACTGCAACCCAAAAATAACCCTGACAAAAATACCAACACTTCTGATTAACAAAAACCTGAGATCACACGATCTCCACCACCTAAATCAGATCTCTGGTGTAACACACAGCAATTCAGCAAATAAAAAGTGACAAAGGAAAAGAGCAAAAGTGCAAACACAAACTGAGCACAATGCAGAGCCATGCCCCAAAAGGGGACCAGGCTGAAGTCCACTGCAAGGCAGCAAACCAGCAAGGAAAATCCAACCAGAGGAAAAAAAAAACAACAAGTCACTTATCTGAATGAGAGCAGGAATGCAAGCTGAGCTCCAAGCAAGACCTAGAAGAACAATTGATTACCGGCAAGGCTGATGGGAGTTCAGGTCACTTATATCAGACCAATCGGACCCAGCTGAAAGCCATTCAGCAATTTGTTCATTACCCTCAGCAACCACCGGAGGGAGCCCCAGCTCCGAAGTCGCCGCCAACGTGTTCACAGCAGAACACTTAAACAACAGAATCAATTTCTGTGAAATCAAACTGTCCACTTAGGAAGCAACAATGATTGACAATCAATTTCACATGCTGTCACTAGGTCTGCACAGCCTCTGGATCTGATGCATACAGATGTATGTGGTCCCATGAGTGCTCAAACTCCATGCAAGAAGAGATATTTTCTCACATTTATTCATGACTACTCTAGATATACAGTAGCCTACCTGCTTCACAGTAAGAATGAAGATCTACAGAAACTTTAAGAATATCTTGCTGTAGTATTTAACAAATTTGGAAGAATGCCAAAAGCCCTGCGTGCAGATAATGGAACCAAATATACAATTGGTAAGGTGCAAAACATTTTGAAAAAGAATGGAATCGTGTTCCAGATTACCATTCCATACAACAAAGAACAAAATGGCATTGCAGAGAGAAAGAACCGTACTCTCTGTGAAAGTGGAAGAAGTATGTTGTTTGATGCGAATCTACCTACAACGTATTGGGGAGAAGCCATCATGATTAGTGTTGAGCGATACTGCTCGATATCTAAAAATATCGTATCGAAATGGTATCGCCGATATCACTAAAGATCGTCGATATCCGATTCCGATACCGGAAGTCCAATGTAAGTCTATGGGAACAAAAATCGCAACTAAAAAAAACCTTTATTTCCTTGTAAACACTAAATATACACACATAGAATACATATATATATATATATATATATACATGTCATTGTGACATATATATATATACATATATGTATAGTTTATACACTTCTACATAGTAAAATATCCTCTGATTCAATTGCCGGGTAAAGCCGGCTTCTGTGAAAAGACAGAAGCACCCGACATGAAATGACACTTGGTGTACATAGGGTTAACCATGTCTTTTCATGTCGTTTGCAATCTGATTTGCACAAACAATTACATCAGTCTATGTGTGCAAAATTTCACACCTGTAGGGGTTAATTAAAGGTGTAAATTCGTTGTAAAAAAAACGGACTTTTTTGCTACGAATTTACACCTTTAATTAACCCCTACAGGTGTGAAATTTTGCACACATAGACTGATGTAATTGTTTGTGCAAATCAGATAGCAAAGGACATGAAAAGACATGGTTAACCCTATGTACACCAAGTGTCATTTCATGTCGGGTTCTGCATTTTCACAAAAGCCGGCAATTGAATTAGCGGCTATTATACTATGTAGAAGTGTATGAACTATAAATATATATATATGTGTCACAAATTCAATGACATGTATATATATATATATATATATATGAGGTGTAAAATTGTTTAAAAAAAATGCGTGGGCTCCCGCCCTATTTTCGCAACCAGACAGACAAAGCCAGCGAATGGGGGCAGATAATAATAGCCCAGAGAGGGACCATTATTTTTGGCCCCCCCTGGCTACTAACATCTGCCCCCAGACACCCCAGAAAAGACAAATCTATAATTAGATTCGCCCTTTCTGGCACTTTGCCCGTCTATTCCCATTGCCCTGTAGCGGTGGCGAATGGGTTAATAAGGGGTTAAAATGACCTTGCAATTGAAAGGTCACTTTAAGCCAGGTTAATAATTGAGAGCTGTCAATTAGACAACTATCAATTATTAATCCTATTGTATGAAAGAAAAATCAAACACACACACTTTAATAAAAAAGAAGTTTAATGAAATAATCACACAGTTTTTGACCATATTTTATTTACCTGCTAAAACCATTTCCTGTAATAAAAATAAAATAATAAAGCAAAATTATTCTTACCTATCCCATGCACAGTCAGGTCCCACGGTGTAATCCTTCAGAAAGGGTTAATGTTTACTGCAGGGACCGCAGCTAATGCTGCAGCCTCACAGTAAACCCCCAAATGAATGAACTCCTCTCCTGGCTGACAGGAGAGGAAGTGGAAAGCTTAATTGATTGCTTTCCACTTTCACTTCAGGTCAGCCAGGGACACCATCAGTGACGTCAGAGGGAACTGATTAACAAAAATAGGGGTTCCCTTCGAAAAAAAAATGGCGTGGGGTCCCCCCTATTTTTGTTAACCAGCCAGATGAAGCAGACCGCTGAGGCCTGGATTTTCAGGCTGTTAAGGAGCCAAGATCCATGGACCTTGCCAGCCTGATAATACCAGGCCACAGCAGTCTGCTCAGCTTGGCTGATTAACAAAAATAGGGGATCCCCTCGAAAAAAATTGGCGTGGGGTCCCCCCTATTTTTGTTAACCAGCCAGATGAAGCAGACCGCTGAGGCCTGGTTTTTCAGGCTGGTAAGGATCCAATATCCATGGACCTTGCAAGCCTGATAATACCAGGCCACAGCAGTCTGCTTAGCTTGGCTGGTTAACAAAAATAGGGGATCCCCTCGAAAAAAAAACGGCGTAGGGGTCCCCCTATTTTTGTTAACCAGCCAAGTAATATGCAGACTGCTGCGGCCTGGTATTAAAAGACTGTCAAGGCCCATGGATTTTGGCCCTCAACAGCCTGATAATACCAGGCTACAGCAGCCCCACATTTGGCGCATCAAAAGATGTGCCAATTGTGGCACTTTACCCGGCTCTTCCCACTGCCCTGTAGCGGTGGCAAGTGGGGTAATAAGGGGTTAATGTCACCGTTGATTGCACGGTGAGAATAAGCCCGGTTAATAATGGAGAGGTGTCAATAAGACACCGATCCATTATTAATCCCAAAGTTATTAAATGTTCAAAAAAAAGACACAGCAAGAAAAAAGTCTTTTAATGAAATAAAAGAGACAACACAGTTTTCATTTCTTTTATTGTACTCTCATTCCTGCGACGCCATCGATCTCCTGTAAAAAAAGAAAAAAAAAAAACCAACAGTATACCACCTGTCCGACGCAGTCCATAGTAACGAGTGTCCCACGACGATCCAGCTCTGCTACATCGCAATGACAGGCAGAGCCTGTCATCGCGACGCAGCACAGCTGATTACCTGCTTCCCCGGCGGTGACGTCATCGGACTGACTGCTTTACGGCCGGGATTACCCAGCAGTCACTGCAGTTATCGCGAGAAACTGCATGTGACCGCCGGGGAGAAGAGGATGGCGGCCATGAAGCAGTCCAGGCCGTGACCGCCGGAGATCTTCTGCCAGGTAAGTGCCGCTGACTCCTGACAGACCCGACCGACGGACACTGACAGTGACAGACCCGACCGACGGACACTGACAATGACAGTGACAATCCCGATTCCGGTATTCGATATGACGAAAATATCGGTATTCGGAATCGAAAGGCCGATACAGCTAATATCGGCCGATATCCGATATTTGCAGTATCGTATCGCTCAACACTAATCATGATGACTTGCTATTTTCAAGTGTCAGGTAAAGTCGCAAATAAAACTCCATGTGAGCTACGGAACTGTGAGAAGCCTAACCTGAAGCACCTCAGGATATTTGGAAGCAAAACGTTTGTGTATGTTTCCAAAGAAAAACGTTCCAAGTTGGAATCACACGCAAAGCAAGGATTCCTGGTGGGCTATAGTGAAACTCAAAAGGGATACATAATCCTGTGTCACGCTGTTACTGCATACAGGAGGTCTGGGGTCTATGCTGACCCTAAGCTGGGGTCCTGACTAATCCCTCTACCTGGAGGTACTGTTGATGGTACAGAGGTCCAGGCCGCCAGCGTAATCCCTACCTCCTGAGGATCCCTGAACCTCAGTGATCCAGTCCTGAGAAGGACCCTGATCACAACACCGGGGACTGGTAGGTATATGCCTAAACACAGTAATAAACGAACGAGACAGTACAAGGGGTAAACTAAAATCCACCTTGCATACAAAAGTCATACCACAGGAAACAGAGGGGACACCAACGGGTACGGAGATAAATGATAAAGCGAGGAGGGGAAAAAAGACCACACAGGTACTCTTAACTTCAGCCTTCACCATACAACGATCCGCTCTGCTGGTCTGCATGAATGCTTTCACCGACACTTCCCCAGCAGACAGGCAGGTATTTGAAGGAAACCAATTACCACAACATTAATTGCAGCTGAGCGAGGCTGGTCTAGTCCAGCACAGAGAGAGGAAGAATTAACTCCCTCTCTGCCAAAAAACACCCAGCACCAGAAACTCAGCTGTGAGAAGTCAGGGTGTGCAATAGCGACGATCTTCGCAGCGACACACCCGTGACAGTACCCCCCTTCTACGAGGGGCCTCCGGACCCTCAGGGCCAGGTTTATCTGGGTGAGTAGTGTGGAAGGCCCGAACCAATCGGTCCGCGTTAATATCCGACGCAGAAACCCACGTCCTCTCCTCAGGACCATACCCCCTCCAATGAACAAGGTACTGAAGGGACCGGCGATTCAGACGTGAATCGATGACTCTCGACACCTGGAACTCCAAGTTACCATTGACCACCACAGGAGGAGGAGGTAAAGGTGAAGGTATCACCGGCGCCACATACCTCTTAAGCAACGATCTGTGGAACACATTATGAATTTTAAATGTAGGAGGGAGGTCAAGACGGAATGCAACCGGATTAATTATAGCACTGATCTTGTATGGCCCGATGAACCTGGGACCCAGTTTCCAGGAGGGAACCTTAAGTTTTATATTTTTGGTAGACAACCATACCAGATCGTTCACACTTAGGTCCGGACCAGACACTCTCCTCCTATCAGCCATATGTTTGTATCGGTTCCCCATAGTACTCAGATTATTCAGCACTCCTCTCCACACTGAAGCAAGTGATGACGAAAATCGTTCCTCCTCAGGAACCCAGAAGAGCCCCCCCTATTGAAAGTACAAAACTGGGGGTGAAAACCATATGCCCCAAAAAACGGGGACTTACCAGTGGACTCGCTTCGCCTATTATTTAGAGCAAATTCCGCCAGAGGCAAGAAAGAAGCCCAGTCCTCCTGGTTCTCTGACTCAAAACACCGGAGATATGTCTCCAAGCTCTGGTTCAGACGCTCTGTCTGACCATTGGTCTGCGGGTGAAAAGCCGATGAAAATGACAACTGCATCCCCCGCCGTGTACAAAATGCTTTCCAGAATTTGGACACAAACTGAGACCCCCGATCCGACACCACATCGGAGGGTACCCCGTGAAGCCTTACAATCTCCCCAATAAACACCTGCGCAAGAGTTTTAGCATTAGGAAGAGCAGGAAGAGCTATAAAATGTGCCATCTTGCTGAACCTGTCCACTACAACGAGTATGACTGTTTTACCCGAAGATGGCGGGAGGTCCGTAATGAAGTCCATAGACAGATGAGTCCACGGACGCTCCGGGATCTTCAAAGGTAAGAGGGTCCCCGACGGACGGGTATGTGGGGTCTTAGAGAGCGCACAAACCTCGCAGGACGCGACAAAAGTTACCACCTCCCTATGTAAGTTAGGCCACCAAAACCGGCGCGAGAGGAGATCCTCAGTTGCTTTACTCCCTGGGTGTCCTGCCAAAGCTGAATTATGGTGTGCCTCGATCACCTTTTGTCGCAACTGATTTGGAACAAACAGTCTCCCTGGAGGTCCTACAGGGGCGTCCCCCTGAGCCTCCAATACCTCCTCCTCAAGTTCAGAGCATACTGCCGAGACCACCACTCCCTCCTGAAGGACCGGAACCGGGTCCTCCATATTCCCAGCCCCTGGGAAACAGCGAGATAAGGCATCCGCCTTAACATTTTTTGAGCCAGGACGATATGTGACGACAAAATTAAACCTGGTAAAAAACAACGACCACCTAGCTTGTCTGGGATTCAGACGTTTAGCGGACTCTAAATATAGCAGGTTTTTGTGATCGGTAATGACGGTGACCGGGTGGACTGCCCCCTCCAAAAAATGACGCCACTCCTCAAAAGCCAACTTAATGGCCAAGAGTTCCCTATTGCCGACATCATAATTCCTCTCAGCGGACGACAATTTTTTAGAGAAGAAGGCGCACGGATGCCATTTACCAGGGGACGAACCTTGTGACAATACTGCTCCCACCCCTACCTCGGAAGCATCCACCTCAACAATGAACGGCTGTGACGCATCAGGTTGAATAAGTATGGGTGCTGAAGCAAAACATTTTTTCAAAGAGGAAAACGCTTGACAAGCCTTGTCAGACCACTTTGAAAAATCCGTCCCTTTTTTAGTCATGTCTGTGAGAGGTTTAACTATGGACGAAAAATTACGAATGAACTTCCGGTAGTAGTTAGCAAACCCCAGGAAGCGTTGTAATGCCTTAAGATCCTCTGGCAGATCCCACTCAAGAACTGCCTGCACTTTCCCAGGGTCCATACGAAAACCGGATGCTGACACCAGGAACCCTAAAAACTGAAGTTCCTGTACGGCGAACACACACTTCTCCCATTTGGCGTACAGTTTATTATCCCGCAAGATCTGTAACACATGCCTAACATGCTCCTGATGAGACACAAGATCCGGCGAGTAAATTAAGATATCATCCAGATATATGACCACAAACTGTCCCATTAGGTGGCGAAAGATGTCATTTACAAAGTGTTGAAACACCGCCGGGGCAATACTCAGACCAAATGGCATGACAAGGTTCTCATAATGCCCCTCCGGAGTGTTAAACGCCGTCTTCCACTCATCCCCCTCCTTCATCCTAATCAGATTGTACGCCCCCCTGAGATCCAACTTAGAGAACCATTTGGCACCCACAATCTGATTGAAGAGATCGGGAATAAGTGGGAGCGGATACGGATCTCGCACCGTAATCCGATTAAGCTCACGGAAATCCAGGCAAGGGCGTAGGCCTCCATCTTTTTTTTTCACAAAGAAGAACCCCGCGGCCACCGGGGAAGATGAAGGTCTAATATGCCCCTTAGCCAGACTCTGAAATATAATCCTTCATGGCCTGTCTCTCAGGACCAGAAAGGTTATACAACCTAGATTTCGGTAACTTGGCCCAGGGAGCAAGTTAACAGAACAGTCATACTCGCGATGAGGAGGTAGTTCTTGACACCCTTTCTCCAAGAATACATCCTCAAAGTCCGCCAGAAATGGAGGTAAGGTCCTAGGAGCGACCGCCCCAATGACCGTATTCATGCAGTTTTTATTACAGAATTCACTCCATTGGCTTATCTCTCTGGATTGCCAATCAATAACCGGGTTATGCTTAGCTAACCAAGGAAGGCCCAGCACTATAGGAGTGGGAAGACCCTCCAACACATAACAAGACAACAGTTCTTTATGTAAGGCCCCCACTTGCAGATCTATGTTATGCACGGCTTGCAAAAAACTTCCCTGACCGAGAGGTCTGGCGTCGATCGAGAATATGGGGACGGGTTTAGTCAACACACTCAATCGCATACCTTGAACCCGGGCAAAGCGAGCATCCACCAGGTTAGCCCTGGACCCACTATCCAGAAGAACAGATATCCTCTCAGTTCTCGCACCCACCACCACCTCCGCCGGTACTAGAAACTGAGACGAACTTAGGGACGAAATACTTACTCCCAGATTGCCGTCCACCACACAATCTGGGATCAATAGTTTTCCGGTGACTTCTCACTCTGCAAAGGACGGGATGGACACCCCCTAATAAAATGTCCCTTTTTTCCACAGAAGAAACAACCTCCTGTTTTGTGGCGCCCCACCGATCCCCTCCCCCGGAATGATGTCCCTCCTAATTGCATAGGCTCCTCTGGACTGGCCAGGGGAAGTTCCATATAAGGGACCCTTGAGGAAGGTGGAGTCATCACAGGGGGCAAGGTTACCCCGCACCTCTCCGAAGACGTCTGTCAATACGAATAGCAAGGGCCATAGAGGCTTCCAGTGACGTGGGAGGGTCATACTGTGCCAGCACATCCTTTAATTTGTCAGATAAACCTTGACAAAACTGGCTCCTAAGAGCCGGGTCATTCCACTGGGTGTCCGTGGCCCACCTACGGAACTCCGAACAGAATTCCTCTGCCGGACGATCTCCCTGCTGGATCCTACGTAACTTAGATTCAGCAAGGGAGACCCGATCCGGGTCATCATACACAAGACCCAGAGCCGTAAAAAACCCATCCACTGACTGGAGAGCTGGGGAGCTCGGGGGAAGAGTGAACGCCCAGGATTGGGGGTCTCCCTGTAGGAGCGAGATGACAATCCCCACCCTTTGCTCCTCACTCCCAGATGACCGAGGTCGCAGCCGAAAGTACAATTTACATGCCTCCCGGAAAGCAAAAAACTTGTCCCGCCCCCCAGTGAATCTGTCAGGGAGAGCTACTTTAGGTTCAGGTCCGGCCTGCTCCGGGGGGTACAAAACCTTGGACTTAACGTCCGCCAGCTCCATGGACAAACTCTGCAACTGCCGAGCTAGACTGACTACTGGATCCATGGTGACTGGAGAAAATCTTTAGTGGTCGGTGAAAATGTCACGCTGTTACTGCATACAGGAGGTCTGGGGTCTATGCTGACCCTAAGCTGGGGTCCTGACTAATCCCTCTACCTGGAGGTACTGTTGATGGTACAGAGGTCCAGGCCGCCAGCGTAATCCCTACCTCCTGAGGATCCCTGAACCTCAGTGATCCAGTCCTGAGAAGGACCCTGATCACAACACCGGGGACTGGTAGGTATATGCCTAAACACAGTAATAAACGAACGAGACAGTACAAGGGGTAAACTAAAATCCACCTTGCATACAAA
Source organism: Oophaga sylvatica (assembly GCA_033576555.1). Classification (NCBI taxonomy): domain Eukaryota; kingdom Metazoa; phylum Chordata; class Amphibia; order Anura; family Dendrobatidae; genus Oophaga; species Oophaga sylvatica. Next base: position 102,710,781 of record JARQOD010000008.1, on the reverse strand, counting down.
AGTCATACCACAGGAAACAGAGGGGACACCAATGGGTACGGAGATAAATGATAAAGCGAGGAGGGGAAAAAAGACCACACAGGTACTCTTAACTTCAGCCTTCACCATACAACGATCCGCTCTGCTGGTCTGCATGAATGCTTTCACCGACACTTCCCCAGCAGACAGGCAGGTATTTGAAGGAAACCAATTACCACAACATTAATTGCAGCTGAGCGAGGCTGGTCTAGTCCAGCACAGAGAGAGGAAGAATTAACTCCCTCTCTGCCGAAAAACACCCAGCACCAGAAACTCAGCTGTGAGAAGTCAGGGTGTGCAATAGCGACGATCTTCGCAGCGACACACCCGTGACATCCTGCACCCAGAGACAAACACAGTAACAGTCAGCAGAGATGTAGTGATTGATGAAAACTCTGTATCACTCAAATTCCATTAAGTTACACCAGTTATTCAACCTAAGAAGCAAGAACAAGAATCTCAATCATCAAACCCAGACACCGAAAAGGAAAACACTGAAGTGTGGATAAGCACTGAAGCCACCAAGGAAGACACAGAAGAACCAAGTCAACCTCCAGTCAGGAGATCAGAAAGGCCAAACAAAGGTATCCCAGGTAGATGACTTTCTTATATGGTCAGAACACTTTCTGAACCAGAGCCACAGTCATGGCAAGAGATGCAAAAACTGCCTGTCCATGAGAAGCAGAAGTGGATAAATGCTGCTAATGAAGAGATGGAGTCACTTCACCAACTCCAAATGTGGGAGCTTACTGAGCTACCACAATGAAAAAGAAATTGCAAAGCTAGGTGAAATTCTCAACCAGTACTTTGAGACTAAGGACCTTGGAAATGTGACATTATTTGGGAATCCAAATTCAGAGAGAGGAAGATGGGAGTTTTCTTCTCAACCAAAGTTCTAAAATTTCCACAATACTAAACCAGATTGGAATGTCAGAAGCCAAAGGTGCGTCAACACCAATGTATCCATCCTACTTAAGGTTGGAAGGAGAAGAAGATCTGCTACCCAGCAATGAGAGTTACAGAGAAGCAGTGGGGGTGCTTCTTTACATAGCAATCACAACTTGTCCGGATATCACAGCCACAGTCGGAATTCTCTGCCGATGTATAAGCAAGCCACACCAAAGAGACTGGAATGCAATTAAGAGAATTCTTCAACATCTTAAAGAAACTCAAAGGCTAAATCTTAAGATATCTGCATCAGGAGATCTCACTCTCAGAGGTTATGTGGATGTAGATTGGGCTGGAGATTCAAGTGATCGGAAATCAACAAGTGGTTACTTGTTCAAGTTAGGAGAAAATTCAATTTCTTGGTCCAGCAGAAAACAAGTGTCAGCTGCATTATCTTCTACAGAAGCAGAATATATGTCTACTGCTTATGCAAGTCAAGAAGTAATTTGGTCGAAACAACTTTTGGAAGATTTCGGCAAGCTATTAGTTCAACCAACAGTTATCTATGAGGACAACAAAAGATGCATTAAATTTGCCAGCAGTGAGATTAGTGCAAGGACTAAGCACATTGATGTAAAACATCACCACTAGGGTTGAGCATTCCGATACTGCAAATATCGGGTATCGGCCGATATTGGCTGTATCGGAATTCCGATTCCGAGTTCCGATATTTTCGTCATATCGGATACCGGAATCGGAATTGTCACTGTCACTGTCAGTGTCCGTCGGTCGGGTCTGTCAGGAGTCAGCGGCACTTACCTGGCAGAAGATCTCCGGCGGTCACGTCCTGGACTGCTTGATGGCCGCAATCTTCTTTCCCCGGCGGTCACATGCAGTATCTCGCGATAACTGCAGTGACTGCTGGGTAATCCGGCCGTAAAGCAGTCAGTCCGATGACGTCACCGCCGGGGAAGCAGGTAATCAGCTGTGCTGCGTTGCGATGACAGGCTCTGCCTGTCATTGCGATGTAGCAGAGTTGGATCGTCGTGGGACTGTCGTTATGGACTGCGTCGGACAGGTGGTATACTGTTGGTTTTTTTTTTTTTCTTTTTTTACAGGAGATCGATGGCGTCGCAGGAATGAGAGTACAATAAAATTAATGAAAACTGTGTTGTCTCTTTTATTTCATTAAAATACTTTTTTCTTGCTGTGTTTTTTTTTTACACATTTAATAACTTTGGGATTAATAATGGATCGGTGTCTTATTGACACCTCTCCATTATTAACCGGGCTTATTGTCACCGTGCAATCAACGGTGACATTAACCCCTTATTACCCCGCTTGCCACCGCTACAGGGCAAGTGGGAAGAGCCGGGTAAAGTGCCACAATTGGCACATCTTTTGATGCGCCAAATGTGGGGCTGCTGTAGCCTGGTATTATCAGGCTGTTGAGGGCCAAAATCCATGGGCCTTGACAGTCTTTTAATACCAGGCCGCAGCAGTCTGCATTTTACTTGGCTGGTTAACAAAAATAGAGGGACCCCTACGCCGTTTTTTTTCGAGGGGATCCCCTATTTTTGTTAACCAGCCAAGCTAAGCAGACTGCTGTGGCCTGGTATTATCAGGCTGGCAAGGTCCATGGATATTGGATCCTTACCAGCCTGAAAAACCAGGCCTCAGCGGTCTGCTTCATCTGGCTGGTTAACAAAAATAGGGGGGACCCCACGCCAATTTTTTTCGAGGGGATCCCCTATTTTTGTTAATCAGCCAAGATATGCAGACTGCTGTGGCCTGGTATTATCAGGCTGGCAAGGTCCATGGATCTTGGCTCCTTAACAGTCTGAAAATCCAGGCCTCAGCGGTCTGCTTCATCTGGCTGGTTAACAAAAATAGGGGGGACCCCACGCCAATTTTTTTCGAGGGGATCCCCTATTTTTGTTAATCAGCCAAGATATGCAGACTGCTGTGGCCTGGTATTATCAGGCTGGCAAGGTCCATGGATCTTGGCTCCTTAACAGTCTGAAAATCCAGGCCTCAGCGGTCTGCTTCATCTGGCTGGTTAACAAAAATAGGGGGGACCCCACGCCAATTTTTTTCGAGGGGATCCCCTATTTTTGTTAATCAGCCAAGATATGCAGACTGCTGTGGCCTGGTATTATCAGGCTGGCAAGGTCCATGGATCTTGGCTCCTTAACAGCCTGAAAATCCAGGCCTCAGCGGTCTGCTTCATCTGGCTGGTTAACAAAAATAGGGGGGACCCCACGCCAATTTTTTTCGAGGGGATCCCCTATTTTTGTTAATCAGCCAAGATATGCAGACTGCTGTGGCCTAGTATTATCAGGCTGGCAAGGTCCATGGATCTTGGCTCCTTAACAGCCTGAAAATCCAGGCCTCAGCGGTCTGCTTCATCTGGCTGGTTAACAAAAATAGGGGGGACCCCACGCCATTTTTTTTTCGAAGGGAACCCCTATTTTTGTTAATCAGTTCCCTCTGACGTCACTGATTGTGTCCCTGGCTGACCTGAAGTGAAAGTGGAAAGCAATCAATTAAGCTTTCCACTTAAGGGCCCGTCTCACATAGCGATATCGCTACCGAGATCGCTGCTGAGTCACTAGTTTTGTGACGCAGCAGCGAGCTCACCAGCGATATCGCTGTGTGTGACATTCAGCGACTATCAGCCCCCCTGCTGGGTATCTCTGATCGTCGCTGAAATGTCAGGACCTTTTTTTGATCGCTGGTTTCCCGCTGACAGGCACACATCGCTGCGTGTGACAGGCGGGAGACCAGCGATCCGCTGGTAACCAAGGTACACAGCGGGTTTCCAGGCGCGGGGCTGTGCCTAGAAACCCACTGTGTACCTTGGATACCAGCGCCCTGCTGCAGGGAGCTGGTATCCAAGGTACACAGCGGGTTTCCAAGCGCTGCGCGGTGCCTGGAAACCCACTGTGTACCTTGGTTACCAGCGGATCGCTGGTCTCCCGCCTGTCACACGCAGCGATGCGTGCCTGTCAGCGGGAGACCAGCGATCAAAAAAAGGTCCTGACATTTCTGCGACGATCAGCGATACCCGGCAGGGGGGCTGATCGTCGCTGAATGTCACACACAGCGATATCGCTGGTGAGCTCGCTGCTGCGTCACAAAACTAGTGACTCAGCAGCGATCTCGGTAGCGATATCGCTATGTGAGACGGGCCCTTAAGCGATGTTACCCGCAGTGTCGCTGTCCCAGATCGCTGCCTGAGCTGCCTGTTTGGCAGCTCAGCAGCGATCATGTAGCGATACACCAGCGATCCTGACAAGTGCATATCGTTGTCGGGATCGCTGGTGTATCGTTATGTGACACCCAGCCTTTACTCTCCTGTCAGGCAGGAGAGGAACTCATTCATTTGGGGTTTACTGTGAGGCTGCAGCATTAGCTGCGGTCCCTGCAGTAAACATTAACCCTTTCTGAAGGATTACACCGTGGGACCTGACTATGCATGGGATAGGTAAGAATAATTTTGCTTTTTTATTTTATTTTTATTACAGGAAATGGTTTTTGCAGTAAAATAAAAGATGGTCAAAAACATGTGTCTTTATTTCATTAAAATGATTTTTAATTAAAGTGTGTGTGTTTTATTTTTATTTCATGCAATAGGATTAATAATTGATAGTTGTCTAATTGACAGCTCTCAATTATTAACCTGGCTTAAGGTCACCTTTCAATAGCAATGTGGCTATAACCCCATATTAACCCATTCGCCACCGCTACAGGGCAATGGGAATAGACGGGCAAAGTGCCAGAAAGGGCGAATCTAATTATAGATTTGTCTTTCCTGGGGTGTCTGGGGGCAGATGTTAGTAGCCGGGGGGGGGCAAAAATAATGGTCCCTCTCTGGGCTATTATTATCTGCCCCCACTCACTGGCTTTGTCTGTCTGGTTGCGAAAATAGGGCGGGAGCCCACACATTTTTTTTCAGCAATTTTACACCTCATATATATATATACATGTCATTGAATTTGTGACACATATATATATATATTTGTAGTTCATACACTTCTACATAGTATAATAGCCGCTAATTCAATTGCCGGCTTTTGTGAAAATGCAGAACCGACATGAAATGACACTTGGTGTACATAGGGTTAACCATGTCTTTTCATGTCCTTTGCTATCTAATTTGCACAAACAATTAAATCAGTCTATGTGTGCAAAATTTCACACCTGTAGGGGTTAATTAAAGGTGTAAATTCGTAGCAAAAAAGTCCGTTTTTTTTACAACGAATTTACACCTTTAATTAACCCCTACAGGTGTGAAATTTTGCACACATAGACTGATTTAATTGTTTGTGCAAATCAGATAGCAAACGACATGAAAAGACATGGTTAACCCTATGTACACCAAGTGTCATTTCATGTCGGGTGCTTCTGTCTTTTCACTGAAGCCGGCTTTACCCGGCAATTGAATCAGAGGATATTTTACTATGTAGAAGTGTATAAACTATACATATATGTATATATATATATGTCACAATGACATGTATATATATATATGTATTCTATGTGTGTATATTTAGTGTTTACAAGGAAAGAATGGGGTTTTTTTAGTTGCGATATTTTGTTCCCATAGACTTACATGGGACTTCCGGTATCGGTATCGGGTATCGCCGATATTTTAGTGATATCGGCGATACCATTCCGATTCCGATACTTTAGGATATCGGAAAGTATCGCTCAACTCTAATCACCACTTACGTGACTTAGTGGAATGTGATGTACTCATTTGTTTATTGCGAGTTTGACAAGATGATAGCCGATGGTATCACAAAGCCATTATCAAGAGCCAAGTTTGTGGACTTCAGAACCACAATGAGACTTGAGGTACTGCCACACTAAACGTTCCCGCTAACGATCACGATAACGACGCTATCGTTGGTGTGATTGTTTTAAGGTCGCTAGTAGCGGCCAAACTGGACGATCTCATTAACGACGCATCAGCGGTTAGCGATCTTTTTAACGACTTTGGCGGTCGTTGAGACGTGCCACACTGCATGTACTGTGAAAGATCACAACCTCCATAGGCGTGACTGAGCGCGACCTTTTGCACGCCCCTCATCACAGATTGGTGGTCACTATTTATCTCATAGATATTTATCACAGCTCTCCCGCTTTGTGATTGGATGACCGCGTCATAAAAGACGACGTATCAGCACTCCTCTCCATTGCTCTCGAGCAGAAGCGGTTCTTTCAAATCTCCAGCATCGTTCCAGTGTGTCCTGCTAGCCTTTGTAGCTACTGCGATCCATTTTGCGCCACTATTGAGGTTGCTGCGTTCCTGTCTACGGCGTTGGGTTTTTTGCGATCCAGTCTGTGGCGTTATATCCTCTGCGATCCAGTTTGTGACGCTATTTTGTTTCCCTATTTTTTTTTTTTTTTTCAAAATCACAAACAAGTTTTGTAAGGTAGGTATTTTTTTTTGTCACATTTCATTTTTTTTTTCTTTAATTTTACAGATCCATTTTTAGATCTCTGCTGTTGTTAACCATTGTCGTCCATCAATTTTTTTTTGCCATTGTTTTGGTCTGGCATTTTGTGATCCCTGCTGTTTTTTGCGTAATTGTTCATCTATGATTTTTTATTTTTTTTTGCCATTGTTTTGTTCTGGCACGCCCACCACACCACCACCATTTTATGATCCCAGCTCTGTCAATGTTTACTCCAGCTGCGCCCACAACCACCATTTTATGTTCCCTGCTGTATTCTATGTTGTAGGCTATGTAAGCATTTTATTTAACCATTCTGGCGTTCTCACATAATCATTTTTTTTATTACAGATGGCTGATAAGCAGGAATTTTTGCGGGAGTTTATCGAGCTGTACCGCTCAATGCCGTGCCTGTGGAAAATAAAGTCGGCTGATTACTGTAACAGGTTGAAAAAGAAGGACGCATACCAAAAACTTGTGGAGCTCTGCAAGAACCATTACCCAGATGAACCGGCGGATGAGTCATCGGTGAAAAAACGCATTCAGGCCCTCCGCACAGTGTACAAAAAGAGCTCAATAAAGTTATAAATTCTACCAAATCTGGAGCGGGGGCCAAAGATGTTTATGTCCCCCAACTGTGGTACTTTGATCTGTTCGCTTTTACAAGGGACCAAGAAGTACCCAGACAAGAGACATCCATGTCGGATCTAGACCCAGTGATCCAGCCGGACACCCCTGTCATACATGTAAGTACCTTTGTATTACAACACATTTTAATGTACATTCCAAAGTGGACTTAAATTTAAAAAATATTATTGTGAAATATAGATAAAATGGCAGAATATATCCCTTCATGTACTGATAATTTATGTAGCTCAACGGTTGAGGCCTATCCATTTACAAGTGTCGTTTTCACATTTTTTCCGGATATGGGTGTTATAGTGTGAAGATAAATTTCTTTGTCTTTACAAGTGTCGTTTTCACATTTTTGCTGTATACGGGTGTTATAGTGTGAAGATAAATTTCTTTGTCTTTACAAGTGTCGTTTTCACATTTTTGCTGTATATGGGTGTTATAGTGTGAAGATTAATTTCTTTGTCTTTGTGATTTACCATTTGCTTTTTGTTCATGCAGGACACAGAAGAGGCTGTCTCCACACCTCCAACTGAACAAGACAGCATGGCGTTGATCCAAGATGAAGAAGAGCCACCATCCTCATCTGTGCGGCGCCAGCTTTCACTTTCAGGAAGGAAAAGGAAGGCTCCCACCTCGGCTCCCACCTCGGCTACTCCTGAATTGGTGGAAATTGCGAAAAAAGTGCTAACGGCAGAAAAAGACCAACCTAAAATAACTGGGTTTGCATACTTCGCTAATGAGAAGCTCCCTACACTGGATCCTGTTCAGCGGCTTCATGCAGAGAGACTCATGTTTGAGGTACTGACTCAAGCGTCTTTTGGAAACCTGGATAACAGATATGTCGTCATGCCAAGACCGCAGTACCCGGACTACTCATGGCCGCACAATCCTGTGCCGAACCCAATTGGGCTAAATCCTGCAAACCCAAATGTTGGTGCTCCCCCTTATTTTTATACACCGCAGAGGCAGCGTGGTAATGGCAACGATCCATCTTACCAGCAGTTGTAGTTTTTAAAATTTTTTACAAAAGTGTTTTTGTTGTCTATATTTTTTAACATTGTTACCTTTTTTAATAAAAATCTTATTTATCTAATGAATTGTGTTCTTTTATTATTCTTATGTGATGTCAACTATTAAAATGTTGTATTTTTATTACATCTACTTGTCACACATGGGGTCATGGGAATACCAGCTATAATAGGTGTTCCATCATAGGGAAAAAATGAAATGAAAAAAAATTCAAAAATAAACATTTCTTTTAAAGGCCCCTGGTCACACTAGCGCTAAAACCTTATACTAAAAAATAATACACCACACCTGCGTAGATAAACGTTCAATATATCATATATATTTACTTCATATATATGTAAATATTTTTTTTTTTAATTAAATATAAACAAAAAACAGAAAGATAATATATTAACAAATATTAACAAAATAATTAAAAAAAAAAAAAAATTTACTCAGGGCGGCCCCGTAGTCCAGCCACTGCCCTCTCCAGTATCACCCCGTGCTCCAGCAGTGCAGCCATGGCGCTGTTCACAGCTGCCCCTGCTGTGTGCATTCTCGCCATCAGCCGGCGGTGTGACACCAACAGGTCCTGTGCAGTTGGGATTTCTGTGGAGGTAAAGGTAACAGTTAATAGTGAATTCTGTTGCAACATCAACATGTACATGTTATGTTTGTTAACACTTACGGTTTTCCTCAGAGGCCCCGCTTACTGCCCACCCAGAACCTGTTGGTCCGCCGGCTAGGGAAACACAGAAAAAAAAAATTATATCACAACAGCCATTACACATAAAGGGCCCGTCTCACATAGCGATATCGCTAGTGAGATCGGTGCTGAGTCACTAGTTTTGTGACGCAGCAGCGAGCTCACCAGCGATATCGCTGTGTGTGACATTCAGCGACGATCAGCCCCCCTGCCGGGTATTGCCGATCGTCACTGAAATGTCTGGACATTTTTTTGATCGCTGGTCTCCCGCTGACAGGCACGCATCGCTGCGTGTGACAGGCGGAAGACCAGCGATCCGCTGGTAACCAAGGTAAACAGCGGGTTTCCAGGCGCGGGGCTGTGCCTAGAAACCCGCTGTGTACCTTGGATACCAGCGCCCTGCTGCAGGGAGCTGGTAACCAAGGTACACAGCGGGTTTCCAGGCACCGCGCAGCGCCTGGAAACCCGATGTGTACCTTGGTTACCAGCTCCCTGCAGCAGGGCGCTGGTATCCAAGGTACACTGCGGGTAACTAGCGATGTTTACCCGCAGTGTCCTTGTGCTGATCGCTGCCTGAGCTGCCTGTTTGGCAGCTCAGCAGCGATAATATAGCGATACACCAGCGATCCTGATCGTTGTCGGGATCGCTGGTGTATCGCTATGTGAGACCCAGCCTTAAGACCTTACAAAGTTCTCAAACTTGTCTGAAGCTTATATAATGTGCGTTAATTACCTGATGGGGAGCCTGCATCCGTGTCACGGGGTGACACTGGAGAGAAGCCATAGAAAGGTGAGGTGCTGGATGATGACCCCAACTGTGGAGGGTGGGTTGCTGGTGGTGAAGGGGTTGAAAGGTAAGGTGATGATGGAGGTGGAGGGGTAGGTGATGGAGGTGGAGGGGTAGCCGGGGAAGGAGATGATGGAGGTGGAGGGGTAGCTGGGGATGGTGGAGCAGCTGGTGCTGCTGATGGTGAAGGTGGTGCTGTAAATGAAATATACAATTCAGACTCCCCATTATCATCATCATTGCCTCCCCATTAATATAATCATCATTGCCTTCCCATCATCATTGTCTCCCCATTAATATCATCATTAGCATTGCCTTCCCATTATCATTGCCTGCCCCATCACTCGTCCTCCTGTTACTCCCAGTACTTCCATCTATGCCTGTAAACCCCCTCACGACTGGTACTCCCAACACTGCCTTGCCCCATCACTGCCGGTACTCCCATCACTGCGGGTGCATTGATATAGGTAGATAAGGCTACTTTCACACTTGCGTTTTTTGCGCAGCGCAACTTGCGCTATCGGACGCATGCGCAATGTTCCCCTATCTTTAACATGGCGGGCGCAGGGTCTAGCGCTTGCACGCGTTCATGTGCGTTTGTCGTGCGCTGCGCATTTTCCCGGTGTGCGCCCATACGCGCTAGACGCTACATGTTTTTTTTTTTTCCGGTCAAAAAAAAAAGAGATGATTGAGACAGAGATGATGGAGACAGATGATAGAGCCAGAGATGATGGAGACAGAGATGATAGTAATGTGACACATAGACAACGCATGCGCCAAAAAAACCCGAGTGTGAAAGTAGCCTAACCCACAAAACATAACCTCTCCAGATACCCTCATCAATACTCACTCAGAGGCCTTCGTAGCTGGGCCCGGATGCTGGCGACCCTATCGCGTGAGCGGTATCGCAGGTCCGCCAGCTTCTTGCGGATCTGTGCTCTGGTCCGCCGCACATTGAAGCGCCTTTCCAGGCCCCGCCGGATTCTCTGCAGGCATACCCTTTTGTGACGCATTGGATGCGCCACAGGTAACCTGCAGTAATAATCCCAACGGTCCGTTTTTTTAATTAAAAAACGGACCTCTTCGTCCGACCATTTAGGCCCGCGCTGTCTCGCCTGTCTCGCCGCCATTGCCGCCATTACAAACAACAGCGCATTGGGCGACGCCAGCGCCATGACGTCACAGCGTGCGCATGTTACGTGCGGCCGCACTCGCGACGCAAAACGGTTTTGCGATTGAAAAGTGACCGCAGCAGCCATGCGCCAGCCAAGCACAGATATGAAATGCTGTTGCGATCGCAATACCACTGTTCCAAGCTAGGCGATCACAATGGCGTCTCATGTCTTTATGGCTGGGGCTCGTGACAATCTTCACCTTGCAAATCACAATGGCTTCACATATGTGAATGCATATCTGTAATAGCTGGAGCTCGTGAGGTCACATTGCGATCACAATGGCGTCGCATATCTGTATGCATATCTGTATAGCTGGAGAGCGTGAGGGTAGTCACATTGCGATCACAATGGCGTCGCATATCTTTATGGCTGGGGCTCGCGAATCACCTTGCAATCACAATGGCTTTGCATATCTGTATGCATATCTGTGTAGCTGCAGTGTGTGAGTAGTCACATTGCGATCACAATGGCGTCGCATATCTTTATGGCTGGGGCTCGCGAATCACCTTGCAATCACAATGGCTTTGCATATCTGTATGCATATCTGTGTAGCTGCAGTGTGTGAGTAGTCACATTGCGATCACAATGGCGTCGCATATCTTTATGGCTGGGGCTCGCGAATCACCTTGCAATCACAATGACTTTGCATATCTGCATGCATATCTGTATATAGCTGGAGCTCGTGAGAAGTCACATTGCGATCACAATGACGTCGCATATCTGTGAATAGCTGATTCCCTGGTGAATGTTGACCTTTACCTCCCCAAGAATTTTCAAATATATTTATAACAATTTTTTAATCTTTCATATATGACTAAAATTATATATTATATATTTAACCCCTTCACCCCAAGGGTGGTTTGCACGTTAATGACCGGGCCAATTTTTACAATTCTGACCACTGTCTCTTTATGAGGTTATAACTCTGGAACGCTTCAACGGATCTTCGCGATTCTGAGATTGTTTTCTCGTGACATATTGTACTTCATGATAGTGGTAAAATTTCTTCCATATAACTTGCATTTATTTATGAAAAAAACGCAAATATGGCAAAAATTTTGAAAATTTTGCAATTTTCAAACTTTGAATTTTTATTCCCTTAAAACAGAGAAATATGTCACACAAAATAGTTAAGAAATAACATTTCCCACATGTCTACTTTACATCAGCACAATTTTGGAAGCAAAATTTTTTTTTGTTAGGAAATTATAAGGGTTAAAAGTTGACCAGCGATTTCTCATTTTTACAACAAAATTTACAAAGCCATTTTTTTTCGGGACCACCTCATATTTGAAGTCACTTTGAGGGGTCTATATAGCAGAAAATACCCAAAAGTGACACCATTCTAAAAACTACACCCCTCAAGGTACTCAAAACCACATTCAAGAAGTTTATTAACCCTTCAGGTGCTTCACAGGAGCTGAAGCAACGTGGAAGGAAAAAATGAACATTTTACTTTTTAGTCACAAAAATGATCTTTTACAAACATTTTTTTTATTTTCACAAGGGAAAAAGGAGAAAAAGGACTGATAAAGTTGTTGTGCAATTTCTCCTGAGTACGCCGATACCCCATATGTCAGGGAAAACCACTGTTTGGGCACACGGCAGAGCTCGGAATGGAAGGAGCGCAGTTTGACTTTTCCAAACCAAAATTGGCTGGAATTGAGAACAGACGCCATGTCGCGTTTGGAGAGGCCCCGATGTGCCTAAACAGTGGAAACCCCCCACATGTGACCCCATTTTGGAAACTAGACCCCCTAAGGAACTTATCTAGATGTGTGGTGAGCAGTTTGAACCCTCAAGTGCTTCACGCAAGTTTGTAATGTAGAGCCGTGAAGAAAAAAAATCATATTTTTTCCACAAGCATGATGTTTTAGTCCCCAAATTTTTATTTTCCCAAGGGTAAGAGGAGAAATTGAACCACAAAAGTTGTTGTCCAACTTGTCCTGAGTACGCTGATACCCCATATGTGGGGGGAACCACTGTTTGGGCGCACGGCAGGGCTTGAAAGGGAAGGAGCGCCGTTTGACTTTTCCAAACCAAAATTGGCTGGAATTGCGAACGGACGCCATGTCGCGTTTGGAGGGCCCCTGATGTGCCTAAACAGTGGAAACCCCCCACATGTGACCCCATTTTGGAAACTAGACCCCCTAAGGAACTTATCTAGATGTGTGGTGAGCACTTTGAACCCTCAAGTGCTTCACGCAAGTTTGTAATGTAGAGCCGTGAAGAAAAAAAATCATATTTTTTCCACAAACATGATGTTTTAGTCCCCAAATTTTTATTTTCCCAAGGGTAAGAGGAGAAATTGGACCACAAAAGTTGTTGTCCAACATGTCCTGAGTACGCCGATACCCCATATGTGAGGGGGAACCACTGTTTGGGCGCACGGCAGGGCTTGAAAGGGAAGGAGCGCCGTTTGACTTTTCCAAACCAAAATTGGCTGGAATTGCGAACGGACGCCATGTTGCGTTTGGAGGGCCCCTGATGTGCCTAAACAGTGGAAACCCCCCACATGTGACCCCATTTTGGAAACTAGACCCCCTAAGGAACTTATCTAGATGTGTGGTGAGCACTTTGAACCCTCAAGTGCTTCACGCAAGTTTGTAATGTAGAGCCGTGAAGAAAAAAAATCATATTTTTTCCACAAACATGATGTTTTAGTCCCCAAATTTTTATTTTCCCAAGGGTAAGAGGAGAAATTGGACCACAAAAGTTGTTGTCCAACATGTCCTGAGTACGCCGATACCCCATATGTGGGGGGGAACCACTGTTTGGGCGCACGGCAGGGCTTGAAAGGGAAGGAGCGCCGTTTGACTTTTCCAAACCAAAATTGGCTGGAATTGCGAACGGACGCCATGTTGCGTTTGGAGGGCCCCTGATGTGCCTAAACAGTGGAAACCCCCCACATGTGACCCCATTTTGGAAACTAGACCCCCTAAGGAACTTATCTAGATGTGTGGTGAGCACTTTGAACCCTCAAGTGCTTCACGCAAGTTTGTAATGTAGAGCCGTGAAGAAAAAAAATCATATTTTTTCCACAAACATGATGTTTTAGTCCCCAAATTTTTATTTTCCCAAGGGTAAGAGGAGAAATTGGACCACAAAAGTTGTTGTCCAACATGTCCTGAGTACGCTGATACCCCATATGTGGGGGGGAACCACTGTTTGGGCGCACGGCAGGGCTTGAAAGGGAAGGAGCGCCGTTTGACTTTTCCAAACCAAAATTGGCTGGAATTGCGAACGGACGCCATGTTGCGTTTGGAGGGCCCCTGATGTGCCTAAACAGTGGAAACCCCCCACATGTGACCCCATTTTGGAAACTAGACCCCCTAAGGAACTTATCTAGATGTGTGGTGAGCACTTTGAACCCTCAAGTGCTTCACGCAAGTTTGTAATGTAGAGCCGTGAAGAAAAAAAATCATATTTTTTCCACAAGCATGATGTTTTAGTCCCCAATTTTTTATTTTCCCAAGGGTAAGAGGAGAAATTGGACACCAAAAGTTGTTGTCCAACATGTCCTGAGTACGCCGATACCCCATATGTGGGGGGGAACCACTGTTTGGGCGCACGGCAGGGCTTGAAAGGGAAGGAGCGCCGTTTGACTTTTCCAAACCAAATTTGGCTGGAATTGCGAATGGACGCCATGTCGCGTTTGGAGGGCCCCTGATGTGCCTAAACAGTGGAAGCCCCCCACATGTGACCCCATTTTGGAAACTAGACCCCCTAAGGAACTTATCTAGATGTGTGGTGAGCACTTTGAACCCTCAAGTGCTTCACGCAAGTTTGTAATGTAGAGCCGTGAAGAAAAAAAATCATATTTTTTCCACAAGCATGATGTTTTAGTCCCCAAATTTTTATTTTCCCAAGGGTAAGAGGAGAAATTGGACCACAAAAGTTGTTGTCCAACATGTCCTGAGTACGCTGATACCCCATATGTGGGGGGAACCACTGTTTGGGCGCACGGCAGGGCTTGAAAGGGAAGGAGCGCCGTTTGACTTTTCCAAACCAAAATTGGCTGGAATTGCGAACGGACGCCATGTTGCGTTTGGAGGGCCCCTGATGTGCCTAAACAGTGGAAACCCCCCACATGTGACCCCATTTTGGAAACTAGACCCCCTAAGGAACTTATCTAGATGTGTGGTGAGCACTTTGAACCCTCAAGTGCTTCACGCAAGTTTGTAATGTAGAGCCGTGAAGAAAAAAAATGATATTTTTTCCACAAGCATGATGTTTTAGTCCCCAATTTTTTATTTTCCCAAGGGTAAGAGGAGAAATTGGACACCAAAAGTTGTTGTCCAACATGTCCTGAGTACGCTGATACCCCATATGTGTGGGGGGAACCACTGTTTGGGCGCACGGCAGGGCTTGAAAGGGAAGGAGCGCCGTTTGACTTTTCCAAACCAAAATTGGCTGGAATTGCGAACGGACGCCATGTCGTTTGGAGGGCCCCTGATGTGCCTAAACAGTGGAAACCCCCACATGTGACCCCATTTTGGAAACTAGACCCCCTAAGGAACTTATCTAGTGTGTGGTGAGCACTTTGAACCCCAAGTGTTCACTAAGTTTATAATGCCGAGCCGTGAAGAAAAAAAATATATTTTTTTTTCCACAAAATGATGTTTTAGTCCCCAATTTTTTATTTTCCCAAGGGTAAGAGGAGAAATTGGACCCAAAAGTGGTTGTCCAATTTGTCCTGAGTACGCTGATACCCCATATGTTGGGGGGATACACTGTTTGGGCACACGGCAGGGTTTCGAAGGGAAGCAGTGACGTTTGAATGTCAGACAATTGATGGAATGGTCTGCGGGCGCCATGTTCCGTTTGCAGGCCCCTGATGTGCCTAAACAGTGGAAACCCCCCACATGTGACCCCATTTTGGAAACTAGACCCCCTAAGGAACTTATCTAGGTGTGTGGTGAGCACTTTGAACCCTCAAGTGTTTCACTAACGTTTATAATGCCCTGGCGTGAAAAAAAAATATATTTTTTTTCCACAAAAGTGATGTTTTAGTCCCCAATTTTTTATTTTCCCAAGGTAAGAGGAGAAATTGGACCCCAAAAGTGGTTGTCCAATTTGTCCTGAGTACGCTGATACCCCATATGTTGGGGGGATACACTGTTTGGGCACACGGCAGGGCTCGGAAGGGAAGCAGTGACGTTTTGGAATGCAGACTTTGATGGAATGGTCTGCGGCGTCATGTTCCTTAGCAGAGCCCCTGATGTGCCTAAACAGTGAAACCCCCCACATGTGACCCCATTTTGGAAACTAGACCCCCTAAGGAACTTATCTAGGTGTGTGGTGAGCACTTTGAACCCCAAGTGTTTCACTAACGTTTATAATGCCCTGGCGTGAAAAAAAAAAATAATATTTTTTTTTCCACAAAAGTGATGTTTTAGTCCCCAATTTTTTATTTTCCCAAGAGTAAGAGGAGAAAAATTGGACCCAAAGTGGTTGTCCAATTTGTCCTGAGTACCTGATACCCCTATGTTGGGGGTTACACTGTTTGGGCACACCAGGGCTCGAGGAGCGTGACGTTTTGGAATGCAGATTTGATGGAATGGTCTGCGGGGTCAGTTCGTTAGCAAGCCCCTGATGTGCTAAACAGTGAAAACCCCCCAATGACCCTTTTGGAAAAGACCCCTAAGGAACTTATCTAGTGTGTGGTGAGCACTTTGAACCCCAAGTGTTTCACTACGTTATAATGCCCTGGCGTGAAAAAAAAAAATTTTTTTTTTCCACAAAGTGATGTTTTAGTCCCAATTTTTTATTTTCCCAGAGTAAGAGAAATTGGACCCCAAAAGTGGTTGTCCAATTTGTCCTGAGTACGCTGATACCCCATATGTTGGGGGGATACACTGTTTGGGCACACGGCAGGGCTCGGAAGGGAAGCAGTGACGTTTTGGAATGCAGACTTTGATGGAATGGTCTGCGGGCGTCATGTTCCGTTAGCAGAGCCCTGATGTGCCTAAACAGTGGAAACCCCCCACATGTGACCCCATTTTGGAAACTAGACCCCCTAAGGAACTTATCTAGGTGTGTGATGAGCACTTTGAACCCCCAAGTGTTTCACTAAAGTTTATAATGCCCAGGTGTGAAAAAAAAAAAATCCTACTTTTTACCTCACACAAATGATGTTTTAGTCCCCAATTTTTTATTTTCCCAAGGTTAAGAGGAGAAATTGGACACCAAAAGTTGTTGTTCAATTTGTCCTGAGTACAATGGTACCCCATATGTGGGAAAAAACTGTTCGGGCACAATTTGGGGCTCAGAAGGGAAATTGTGACGTTTTGGAAGCAGACTTGATGGAATGGTCTGCGGGCGTCATGTTCCGTTTGCAGAGCCCCTGATGTGCCTAAACAGTAAAAAAAACCCACAAGTGACATAATTTTGGAAAGTAGACTCCCAAGGAACTTTTCTAAATGTGCCCCCCTTCTGGAACTAATCTTTCCTGTAAAGTAAATTAGTAGTGCATTGAGGTGTGGTACAATTTGAAACAATCCTTCATACACAGGCCAGGTTTTTCGGGGCAGGTGTCGCATTGGTAAGTGGTGTCCTTGCGTATTCCCCTTTTGTAACACACTCGGCACCTTTTTTGTGGCTTACCTTTGCTTCCAGTTGGCGGGACCACCCCCGGGAAATGCTGACCTGGTATGATACGAGCACCTTCAGTTCCGGAAGTACTGGGGCCCGCTGTTTCCTGAGCGCCAAACATCAGGGCCTTAACCACTACCTCCTGAAACTGAAGGTACGTCGTATCGCTGTTGCGTGCACATCGTGACAGCAGGAAAGCGTTGAGCATTGCCATTTGGACGATGTGCACGGACAGCTTCTTGTACCACACCTTGGCCTTTCTCAAAGCACTGTACGGTTGGAGGAGTTGATCAGAGAGATCAACACCCCCCATGTATTTATTGTACCCCAGTACACAGTCCGGTTTGCGGACCTGTGTAGAGGTACCCGTACAGTGCTGAGGGCGCTGCCATCACCATGTATGGTGGTCAAGAGAAGGACATCCTCTTGTCCTTGTACTTGACCACCAACAGGTGGTCGCTACATTGGGCTCTGCTCTCACCCTTTCTGAGCATCTGCCCAAGTAGCGTCTTCGGGAGGCCTCTCTGATTTTTGCGGACGGTACCGCAGGCTGCGGTACCTCGCGCAGAGAGGGATTTGTAGAGTGGGATGCTGGAATAAAAGTTATCAGTGTAAAGGTGATAACCTTTATCCAGCAGTGGGTGCACCAAATCCCACACAATTTTCCCACTCACTCCCAGGACGGGGGGACACTCAGGGGGTACAATCCTGGTGTCCTTTCCTTCGTAAACTCTAAAGCTGTGTGTGTACCCTGAGGTACTCTCACACAGCTTGTAGAGTTTGATTCCGTACCTTGCCCTCTTGCTGGGCAGGTACTGGCGGAATGCGAGCCGTCCCTTAAAATGAACCAAGGACTCATCCACGCAGATGTCCCTTTGGGGCACGTACACTTCAGCAAACTTTTTGTTGAAGTGTTCGATGACCGGCCGAACTTTGAACAGGCGGTCAAAGTTGGGGTCATCTCGTGGGGGACACTGTGCATTATCATTATAATGCAGGAATTTGTGGATGGCCTCAAAACGCGTCCGAGCCATGACCATTCGGAACAGTGGAGTGTTGTATAAAATATCAACACTCCAATATTGCCGAATTTCTGGCTTCTTCAGGATCCCCATATGGAGGACCAGGCCCCAAAACTGCATCATTTCAACTGCGTCTACAGGAGACCAGTTGGAAAATGATGAACGGGGGTTTTGCGCCAAAAATTGCCGAGCGTACAAATTTGTTTGCTCCACCATGAGGTTAATTAAATCCTCAGAGAAAAAGACTTTGAAAAAGTCTATTTCTGTGAAGCCGGTGGAGTCAAACCTGATTCCTGATTCTGCCACAAAATCAGGAATCAGTGGCTCGTAATTTTCGGGGGCCGGGGTCCATACGGGGTCCGAAGAGGGGTGCGCTGGTTCATTTTCAGGGGCGGGCGCTGCCTCATGTTCTGTCCTGGGGCGTCTGCGTGGCGGTTCCGCAGGACCCGAGGAGGAAGATGAGGAGGAAGAAGAATCTTCATCTGAAAAATAAAGAAATGTGGGATCCTCTCCCTCGCTATCAGTGTCGGAGGCAAGGATAGCGTATGCCTCCTCCACTGAATAGCGCTGTTGGGATGAGCGTGACGGGCGGGACATTTTTTTTGTGAATGTGGTGCTTTGTGTGAACTTTATTTATAACTGTGTGTGTGTGTGGGGGGGGGGGATAGTGATTGGTGTAAACTAAGCTGAAAAGAAAAAGCTAAAAGAAAAGAAAGCGAATAGGGAAAAAAAAGGCCTGTGAAAAAAAGTCTAAACCAGCAGGCACGAGCTCTGATAAGTGACCGGTGTCACTTATCAAAGTTCCGCGGCTGCTGGATGTGCGCACGGGGGTGGCGGAAAGGGGGGTGAAAAAAAAAAAAACTGGCAGGCACGAGCTCTGATAAGTGACCGCTGTCACTTATCAAAGTTCCGCGGCTGCTGGATGTGCGCACGGGAGTGGCAGAAAGGGGGGTGAAAAAAAAAACTGGCAGGCACGAGCTCTGATAAGTGACCGCTGTCACTTATCAAAGTTCCGCGGCTGCTGGATGTGCGCACGGGAGTGGCGGAAAGGGGGGTGAAAAAAAAAACTGGCAGGCACGAGCTCTGATAAGTGACCGCTGTCACTTATCAAAGTTCCGCGGCTGCTGGATGTGCGCACGGGAGTGGCGGAAAGGGAGATGAAAAAAAAACAAAAAACAGCAGGAACGAGCTCTGATAAGTGACTGGTGTCACTTATCAAAGTTCCGCGGCTGCTGGATGTGCGCACGGGAGTGGCGGAAAAGTTGGTGGGAAAAAAAAAAAAAAAAACAGCAGGAACGAGCTCTGATAAGTGACTGGTGTCACTTATCAAAGTTCCGTGGCTGCTGGGTGTGCGCACGGGAGTGGCAGAAAAGTTGGTGAAAAAAAACAAAAAAAAAACAGCAGGAACGAGCTCTGATAAGTGACTGGTGTCACTTATCAAAGTTCCGTGGCTGCTGGATGTGCGCACGGGAGTGGCGGAAAAGTTCGTGAAAAAAAACAAAAAACGGCAGGAACGAGCTCTGATAAGTGACTGGTGTCACTTATCAAAGTTCCGTGGCTGCTGGATGTGCGCACGGGAGTGGCGGAAAAGTTGGTGAAAAAAAACAAAAAACGGCAGGAACGAGCTCTGATAAGTGACTGGTGTCACTTATCAAAGTTCCGTGGCTGCTGGATGTGCGCACGGGAGTGGCGGAAAGGGGGGGTGAAAAAAAAAACGGCAGGCACAAGCTCTGATAAGTGACCGCTGTCACTTATCAAAGTTTGCGGCTGCTGGATGTGCGCACGGAGGGGGGTGCGAAAGTGTTGATGGGTGAACTGCGTCACCAATCAACGCTCGGCGGCGCAAAGGGGGGGTAAAAAGAGGGGGAAAGGGGAGGGGGGAATGGGGGGATTGGGGTGGATCGGGCAGGGATCGGGGCTCAAAAACTCACGTTTGTAGTCTTTTCTTTCTTTTCTCTTCTTTCTTCTCTCTTCTTTCTTCTCTCTCTTCTTTCTTCTCTCTTCAGCAGGAGTTGTGGTGTCACAGGCTACTGTGGCACCACAAGGCCCAGCACAGGAGGAGATCTGGCAGTGTGACCGCACAGCAGGAATCCTCAGCAAGTGTGAGGACCCCTGCAGTGCGGTCAGACAGGTCAGATCTAGTTTGCAGACAGGTCACAGAGCGGTCACATCGCTGCTGTGACCTGTCATTGGTGGGATCGATGATCACATCGATCCCACCAATCAAAGGAGACCCCTGCATTGCCGGTTGCTAGGCACCGGCCTAGTAATCGGAGCTCACAGCTCCGATTCCTAGGCAGGTCACCGGCAGGTCACCTAGCAGGGCACAGAGCGGTCACACCGCTGCTGTGCCCTGTGATTGGCGCGATCGTCGATGACATCGATCGCGCCAATCAGCTCCTTCATGCCCTACAGGCCCTGGCCTAGGATCGGTGCTATTACTGCACCGATCCAGGCAGGTACAGGCAGGGCACAGCGCGGATATACCGCGGCTGTGCCCTGCGATTGGCGCGATCGATGTGATCGGCGATCGCGCCAATCCGGGGGGGGTCTGGACTTTCCTAGGCCCAGGCCTAGGATCGAGTACATCGGTACTCGATCCTAGCCTGCGATCTCACTGTTTTAGCCGCTCTGATTGGCTGAAACAGTGAGAAAGGCTGTGATTGGCTGTTCAGAATTCAACAGCCAATCACAGCGATCGGGAGGCCTGAGGGGGGAGGACGCAGCCCGGGATGCCGACGCCAACTTCCAAGAGGTAAGCTGGCGTCGGAATTTTAATGCGATCACCGCTACTTAAGTCGCGATGTCGCATTAAAGGGCATGACGTACTATCCCGTCCATGGTCAGAATGGCACGGGTTTTATGGACGGGATAGTACGTCTAATGTCAGAGAGGGGTTAAACTTTATATATGCAGCTGTGGTGTATTATCTGTTATATATAATTATAATGTTTGAACGCTAGTGAGACCATAGGCCCTTAAAATAATTGTAAATATTTGAAACTTTTTTCTTTATTTTTTTAACAATTAACTCCTATGACTGATGGTACTCCCATGACCACGTGTGTGACAAGTAGATACAATGTAAAACAAAAAATAGACAACAAAAAAGCCTTTGAAAAGATTTTAAAAACTGCAGCTGCTGGTAACATGTCTCTTTGCCATCCCCATTACTCCCTCCCCACATCTCACCCATCATTAGCCCTTCTCCCATATTGGTAAAATAATTGAAAAAAAACACGAATGCATTTTTAAAATAAAATTTTTTTATTATAAAAACATTGTTAAAAAAAGGGTAAAGTCAAACATTATCAAAATCAAACTAGACCTGATGCTGCCAACTCACTGCACCAGGCCCATTAAAGTATTGGCAGTACTTGTCTCGGCCGGCCTTCGCATCGTCCTTGCTTCTGCCTTGATTGACAGGTTGAAGGCCTGCAATAGCGGGATCATTGTCACGCCATTCTCCAAGCACCACGTCACCATTGCTGTCAGAGTCCATGAAGCCTGGCGGACTGTAAGTACCAGCATCGCGTTTTCGTAGAAAATTGTGCAGCACACAACAGGCCAACACCACAGAGTCTATGGATTCCAGCTTCATGTTGATTGGAGTGTGGAAAACCCTGAAGCGGTTGTCCATTATGCCGAAGGCATTCTCCACAACGCGCCGTGCCCTAGACAGTCTGTAGTTAAAAATCCGCCTTTTCCCTGTCAAAGTCTTTTGTGGATATGGTTTCACAAGATGCTCATGAAGGGGGAAGGCTTCATCGCCCACAAACACAAAGTTTAGGTTGGCGGTGGTGTCCATGTTGGTTGGCAAGTTAAGTTTATTATTAAACAACCGTTCACCAAAAGTTGTGTGCTCCAAAACGCCACCGTCAGAAACCCTTCCGTTCATGCCAACATCAACGTCAATAAATTCATAATTGCCATTAACAAGGGCCATGAGGATCACACTGAAGTAGCCCTTGTAGTTATGAAAAAAGGATCCGCTGTTGGATGGTTGCGTGATCCGCACATGTTTGCCATCCAAGGCACCACCACAGTTTGGGAACTGCCAAATCCTTTCAAAATCAGAGGCAATAATTTGCCATTCCGCCACTGATTTGGGAAAAGGCATGTAGCTCCGTAAACTGCGGACGATGGCGTTGCATATCTCCGCAATTAGTTCTCCAAGCAGCGACCGAGAAATTGCAGCAGAATATTGCAAATCCTTCATTGAACGTCCGGTTGCCAGAAATCGCAGAGTTACTGCCAAACGTTCCTCTGCTGAAACAGCTGCACGCATTCGGGTATCCTGCCGTTCAATGAGTGGCCTCACAGCTTCCAGTAGGAGCTTGAATGAATCCTCCGACATCCGTAGATAATTCCGGAAATCCTGCGGATTCTTCTCCTGCAACTCCCTCACTAGATGCATGTGGGAGAATTTGGACCTCTGCTCCAGCCATTCCCTGGTCCACATGCGACGCTTTCGCTTGGAGCGCCTCTCTTCCACCCGCGCCTCTTCTTGTCGATCTGCCTCCATAGATAGTGCAACTGCCACAATCATACGCTCCGCGGTGGACAGGTTCATTATGTGCAAACTGTACGGTAAAGAAGAGAAAAGTTAATTACTAATTAATTACTATTACTAAACTGTTTAAACAAAATAAAATAAAGAATAAAATAAAAAATATATAAAAAAAAATAAATTAAACTTTTCAGTTAACATTTAATATACGGTTTACAAATGTCTAAAATGGTGGGGAGGTGTAAAATAAATAAAGCAGACAAAAAAAAAATAAGGTCAGGGGTGTAAAATAAATAAAGCAGACGAAAAAATAAAAAAAAATAAGGTCAGGGGTGTAAAATAAATAAAGCAGACGAAAAAAAAAAATAAGGTCAGGGGTGTAAAATAAATAAAGCAGACGGGGGGAAAAAAAAAAAAAAAGAAAATAAGGTCAGGGGTGTAAAATAAATAAAGCAGACGAAAAAAAAAAAATAAGGTTAAAAACCATTATCAAACAACATCACAAACAATATTTATCTTGAATCCAAATATCCCGAAGATCCAAATCCAAATGGGGATGGATGGTGCTCTAGCAACTCAGACAGGATCGCAAAAACCCACCACTGCGCCACAAACAGGATCGCAAAACTCCGCCACACGATACTATCCTCGCAACAACGCAAAAAGAGACCCATAAAGTGCTCTGGAAACAATGGATGGGGGCGCAGTTATTAAAGCTGAGGTGATGTTGTGTGGTCACCAATCGGAGCTGAAGGGCGTTAACGAAAGAAAACAAAGTCCCGCCTGCGCTGCTGACTAATGCGTCGTCAGCGAGGTCGCACATCGTTCACAAAAGGTGCCAAACACAGCGATTCAGGCTCACCAGCGGGACGCCAACGATCAAAATACGGTCCAGAACTCTAGTGAACGATCAACGAGATCACAGCAGGGGCCATGTCGTTGCTACATGCCACACACAACTACGTCGCTAACGAGATCGCTAAATAATGACGTATTTTAGCGATCTCGTTAGCGATCTTGTTTAGTGTGGCATACCCTTAACAGGATAAGTAGTTGCTGAGTGGGGGTGTTGGAATATGTTTATATCCACCTGAAAAAGCACCGCAGAAAAGCCACAAAAAAAAAAAAAAAAAAAAAAAAAAGGGCACAAAGCAATATCAAAACAACATTGCTGTACCCATGTTTCTACTTATACCACTTCTTTTAAACATTTCTGGGTTCGGAAACACTAAAACAGTTAAGAAGTGACAGGCTCATTCTTCGGGTGGCTTCTGCTCAGAAGCTTCATGCTGTTTATACTTAAAGGGGTTTTTCCAACAAACAAAAGTTGATTTTAATCAATAGATCCTGGAATAATAATAATTTCCTCAATTGGATGTGTTTAAATAAAATGTTCCGTTGCTGAGATAATCTTATAAATGTGCCCCTGCTGTGTACTGTGTAATGGCTGTGTCTGACTGCGCAGGAACATGGTTTGATCATACCACAGCTCCTGGAAAGTGGTGGAGGGCGGGAAGAGTATACAGACAAGACAGCATGTGATCACAGCTGATTCTTTCTTTGAAGTAAAACTTGTTTTAAAAACAGTCAGGGAAATGTTTTACCTCAAGAAAAGAATCAGCTGTGATCCCTGCTGTAATGTCTGTATCCACTTTTGTGTCCTCCCTGCCCAGGAGCTGTGGTATGATCAGACCATGTTTCTGCACGGTCAGACACAGCCATTACAAAATACACAGCAGGGGCACATTTATAAGATTATCTCAGCACAGGGACATTTTATTTAAACACATCCAATTGTGGAACTTATCATTATTCCGAGATCTATTGTTTAAAATCAACTTTGTGAGTGGGAAAACCCCTTTAAGGCCGGCGTCACACACAACCACAAAAAATCGGTCCGTTTTAGACGGTCGATTGTCGGATCAAAATGCAAACATCACACATCCTTCTGGCATCCGATTTTCCTTCAAAGATGCGATTTAGTCGCATGTGTGTGTACCTTGTAACATCCGATTTTCATCCGACTTGCGAGATTTTCTCGCAGGCTTGCAAAACTGACATATAATGGATCCAAAAGAATAGTATTTCAATCACAAAAAAAGAATAGATATATACACATAGAACACATATTATATATATATATATATATATATACATGTCATTGTGACATGTATATATACATATATTTATAGTTCCTAGACTTCTACATACTGTTATAGCCGCTAATTCAATTGCCGGCTTCTGTGAAATCACAGAAGCCGACATGAAATGATACATTGTTTCCACACAGTTAACCATGTAATTTCCTGTATTTTGATATTTGTTTAGAACTTACAATTACATGAGTGTATTTGTGCTAAATTTCAGACATGTAGGGGTTAATTAAAGGTGTAAATTCGTTGACAAAAAATGCGTGGGCTCCCGCTGTATTTTCTCCACCAGACAGACAAAGCAAGCGAGTGGGGGCAGATAATAATAGCCTAGGGAAGGTACTTTTTTTTGTGCCCCCCTGACTACTAACATCTGCCCCCAGACACCCCAGAAAGGGCAAATCTATAATTAGATTCGCCATTTCTGGCACTTTGCCCGTATATTCCCATTGCCCTGTAGCGGTGGCGAATGGGTTAATAATCTCACCTTACTGTCACCTTAGTATTGAAAGGTGACCTTAAGGCAGGTTAATAATTGAGAGCTGTCAATTAGACAACTATCAATTATTAATCCTATTGAAGTAAATTAAAAAACACACACACATTAATAAAAATTTATTTTAATGAAATAAAAACACATTTTTTTGACCATATTTTATTTTACACTTAATCCGTGCGAAGCCATTGATCTCCTAAAATAAAGAAAAAAAAATAAAAAAACATTATTCTTACCTATTCCGCTGATCTGTCACGTCCCACGCTGTAATCCTTCACAAAGGGTTAACTAGCTTTGAGCCAAGCAGTGCAAGTAATCTTGGTGCTCAGCTCAAAGCTCCTGAATGAATAAGTTCCTCTCCTGGCGACAGGAGAGGATGTGTTTCATGAATGAAGCTTAATTGATTGTGTCCACTTTCCCTTTAGGTCAGGTCACTAAAGTTAAATTGCCAATAAATCAATTAAGCTCCATTCATGAATCACTTCCTCTACTTTCTGTGGTAGAGGAACTTATTCATTCAGGGGGATACAGCTAGGAGACAGAATTATCTCCCTGCTAACTGTAACCTCTTAACCCTTTCTGATGGATTACAGCGTGGGACCTGACTGTACATCGGATTGGTAAGTATAATTTTGCTTTTTTATTTTATTTTTATTACAGGAAATGGTTTTAGCAGGAAAATAAAATATTGTCAAAAACTGTGTGATTATTTAATTAAACTTATTTTTTATTAAACTGTGTGTGTTTGATTTTTCTTTCATACAATAGGATTAATAATTGATAGTTGTCTAATTGACAGCTCTCAATTATTAACCTGCCTTAAGGTCACCTTTCAATACTAAGGTGACAGTAAGGTGAGATTATTAACCCATTCGCCACCACTACAGGGCAATGGGAATAGACGGGCAAAGTGCCAGAAAGGGCAAATCTAATTATAGATTTGCCCTTTCTGGGGTGTCTGGGGGCAGATGTTAGTAGCCAGGGGGGGCACAAAAAATGTACCCTCCCTAGGCTGTTATTATCTGCCCCCACTCGCTTTGCTTTGTCTGTCTGGTGGAGAAAATACAGCGGGAGCACACGCATTTTTTTTCAACGAAATTACACCTTTAATTAACCCCTACATGTCTGAAATTTTGCACAAATACACTCATGTAATTGTAAGTTCTAAACAAATATCAAAATACAGGAAATGACATGGTTAACTGTGTGGAAACAATGTATCATTTCATGTCGGCTTCTGTGATTTCACAGAAGCCGGCAATTGAATGAGCGGCTAATACAGTATGTAGAAGTGTAGAAACTATAAATATATATATATATATATATATACATGTCACAATGACATATATATATATGTATTCTATGTGTGTATATGTATTGATTCGATTCTTTATTAAAGCTGTCAGTGTGATTTTACAGTATAGGCAGGGAATGAATTGCCGGCTTTTCTAAAGGACACCGATGCGATTTCATCGCAAGTCACACAGTGTGGTCCGTTTGTAATCCGATTTTTCATCGCTCCCATAGACTTGCATTGGCGATTGTCGACCGACAATCGGTGACAATCGCAGCATGCTGCGATTGCACACGGACGTTTAAAACGGACCACAAAAAATCTGATACTGGGAGCTGCTCCATAGATTAACATAGGTCCGACTGCAATGCGATTTTTCATCGCATTGCAGTCGTCCGATTCTGTCGCCAGTGTGACGCCGGCCTAACAGTATAGGGGTAAGCAGTCAGCGAGGCCATCTCAGGAAAGTGACCAAAAGTTGTTTCCTGAAGCATCTTTGACTGAAGAAACTTGGCGGCTGCACGAACATCTAAATGTCGTCAGGTGCACATTTCCTAAATATGGATATCAATTTGCCAAGTAAAAAATCAATCTCAAATAGAAATTGACATCTTACCTCAAGTATATGACTGTACGGTTCCTTTACTGTATGTCTGACCTCAAATGTTCTCTGCAAAGTTTTAGGTTGAGGCAAGCCTTTTCCAAACTTGCAATATTAGCAGCTCCAGAGAATAGGTTTCAAAGTTTCACCAGAAGGCTCCTCTGTTCCTATATCTCATTTTACAAACTATAATATTTGCTGGCTCCCTGGCAATGATAATGCATTGTTTGGCCACCAAATATAGCAACTCCCAGATCCATTTTCTTTTCAGTACCTGAGAACATGTATTTTGCCTCTGGGTTTTTGCGGCCCAAATGCATGAATTTGCACATATTTACATTGAAATACTTCCATTTCCTGGGAATTCTTCTTTCTGCTCTCACTATATTTTTCAATTTTCAGAAATACTAATCTCACAGTACTGACAATAGTCGGATTTTATTTCACCCAAGCACATATTTAGGTATGCTTTTGTGTGTATAGTTACTGCTATCACTGGAAGACTAAATTCACACATCTATGTGTTACCATTAGTGTTGAGCGATACGATACCGCAAGTATCGGGTATCGGCCGATATTAGCTCTATCGGACTTTCGATACTTAGTTCCGATATTTTTGTCTTATCGGATACCGGAATCGGATTTGTCACTGTCACTGTCAGTGTCCGTCGGTCGGGTCTGTCAGGAGTCAGCGGCACTTACCTGGCAGAAGATCTCCGGCGGTCACGGGCTGGACTGCTTGATGGCCGCCATCATCTTTCCCCGGCGGTCACATGCAGTTTCTCGCGATAACTGCAGTGACTGCTGGGTAATCCCGGCCGTAAAGCAGTCAGTCCGATGACGTCACCGCCGGGGAAGAAGGTAATCAGCTGTGCTGCGTCGAGATGACAGGCTCTGCCTGTCATTGCGATGTAGCAGAGCTGGATCGTCGTGGGACAGTCGTTACTATGGACTGCGTCGGACAGGTGGTATACTGTTGTTTTGTTTTTTTTCTTTTTTTACAGGAGATCGATGGCGTTGCAGGAATGAGAGTATAATAAAATTAATGAAAACTGTGTTGTCTCTTTTATTTCATTAAAATACTTTTTTCTTGCTGTGTCTTTTTTTTTATACATTTAAAAACTTTGGGATTAATAATGGATCGGTGTCTTATTGACACCTCTCCATTATTAACCGGGCTTATTCTCACCGTGCAATCAACGGTGACATTAACCCCTTATTACCCCACTTGCCACCGCTACAGGGCAGTGGGAAGAGCCGGGTAAAGTGCCACAATTGGCACATCTTTTGATGCGCCAAATGTGGGGCTGCTGTAGCCTGGTATTATCAGGCTGTTGAGGGCCAAAATCCATGGGCCTTGACAGTCTTTTAATACCAGGCCGCAGCAGTCTGCATTTTACTTGGCTGGTTAACAAAAATAGGGGGACCCCTACGCCGTTTTTATTTCGAGGGGATCCCCTATTTTTGTTAACCAGCCAAGCTAAGCAGACTGCTGTGGCCTGGTATTATCAGGCTGGCAAGGGCCATGGATATTGGATCCTTACCAGCCTGAAAAACCAGGCCTCAGCAGTCTGCTTCATCTGGCTGGTTAACAAAAATAGGGGGGACCCCACGCCAAATTTTTTTCGAGGGGATCCCCTATTTTTGTTAACCAGCCAAGATATGCAGACTGCTGTGGCCTGGTATTATCAGGCTGGCAAGCAGGGTCGGAGTGAGGCACCGGGACACCGGAGAAACCTACGGTGGGCCCCAGCTCCTGCGTGGTGGGCCCTGATTTGAAAGGATAGGTCGCGGGGCAGAGGGGGCGGTGGCCCCGGGTCCCGCGCTCTGAGGGGGCCCACCCGGAGCTACGATACAGTTACATTCTGCGGCAGAGCAGGGAGAATCGCTCTCCCTGCTCTGCCGCCCGGAAGCTATGGGGCCTGAACAGGCGTTGGGGGGGCCCGGTGCCAGCAGTGGGCCCCCACCCGTCATCGGAGGGTCAGCTGTATCGGCATCCAGCCGATAAAGCTGACCGCATGGAGAGAGAAGGAGCGAGCGCTCCTTCTCTCCCATAATCCCCCTCTCAGCGTATGACAGCGGGCGCAATAACATCACCTGCCGGCGCCCGCTGTCAGACGCTGAGAGGGAGAACAGTGAGCAGCACAGGAGCCGGGAGGTGAGTTTTTTTTTTATTTTTTTTTTTAATGGGGGTGCAGTCGAGTCCTGGCTGGAGAAGTCGTCATGTCGGTGTGGGCCAGATGGAAAAGACATGAAAAGTGAACAATTCCATTAGAAAGAACATCAGCGGTAAGTCATCTGTACCTGTGCTGTAATCTATTATATGTTCTGTAGGACTGGTATTATTTAACACAGACCATATGGCGGTAATATCAATATTGGTCTTGTTATATATAGATTATTTTGGCCAACAGCGCGGTCATTTGCTGAGGTTCTCTGATGATGGGCCCACTCAGAAGTTTTGCCCCCACTAAACCAAAACCCTAGCTACGCCTATGGCTCTCTCTCTAGTCTTTCTTTCTCGCTCTCTGTTCTTTCCTTCTCGCTCTCTGTTCTTTTTTCTCTCTGTTCTTTCTTTCTCTCTTTTCTTTCTTTCCTCTTTCTTTCTCTGTTTGTTCTTTCTCTCTCGCTGCTCTTTCTTTCTTTTCCTCAGTACCAGCCACTGTGCCCTCATTACCAGTCAGTGTGATCAGCAGTGCTAAATGGTTACGCTTGGGGCGAGGATATGGGTGTGATTAGCTGTGAAATGGATGTTGTCGGGGCGTGGCCTAAAATTTTCAGCGGCGCGCAACACACGCCGCAGCCTTTAATCCTCTTTCCTGTCTTCCAAATTTGGGAGGTATGCTGTATGACATCCCTACAACTTCTGGCCATGCTCCTGATGAGCGCGACGGATGGTCTCGTGAGGGATCTCCTCCCACACCTGGACTAAAGCATCCACCAACTCCTGGACAGTCTGTGGTGCAACGTGGCATGGTCTAAAATTTGCTGCAACAGGCACAGCGTGCCACAGCCTTTGTCCCTCTTTCCCTTCTTCAAAGGTTGGGAAGTATGATGGTGGGCTGTTATGTTACGGTAGCTGAGGAGTGCAGGTAAAAAAGGAAATACACCAGAGCAGTTGGAATCTATGAGATTGCAGTACCCTGACTAACCACCACAACTAGAGGCAGCCGTGGAGCGTTCCTACGATGGTCCTAGACGCCTCGTCACAGCCTGAGAAACTAACTACACCTAAAGATAGAAATAGGAAAGCTATCTGCCCCGGAGCAGAACCCCAAAGATAATAGAAAGCCCCCAAACATGTAATGGCGGTTAGACAAGAGGAAATACTGACACAGAAAGAAAATAGTATGAGCAAACGCTGGGGCCCAAACTATCTAAATAGAAAAGGACAGGAAGGACACTTACTGCAATCCCAGAAAACCCTGAAAAACACCAACTCTACTAATTTCAAAATCACCTGAGATCACACGACCTCTACCACCTAAATTAGTTCTCTGGTGTAACAAAAACAGCAGCCACTGAAAAAACTGCAAAAAGCAAAAGTACAAAACACAGTGGCTGGACTAAACTGAGAGGGCAAAAGCCCCCGGAGGGGACCCAGAAGGCCCCCACAGAAGTGCAGGACAAAATGCAAAAATATAGCAAAAACACAAAATAAGAAATTGTCTTATCTGATAGCAGGAGATGCAGACACGACACAGCAGGATACAAGGGAAACTGGAAAGAAGGATTCAGACCAGAACAATTGATCACCGGCAACCCTGATGGGAAAATGATTCCCTTAAATAAGACCAATCAGTAACACCTGATTCCCAATCCTCACTAGTACCGCTTGTAACCACCAGAGGGAGCCTCTGCTCAGAATTCATCTCAAACCCATTCACAACAGTGGGCCCCAAGAATAATTTTTCTCTGGTGGGCCCAAGGTACTCCAGTCCGACGCTGCTGGCAAGGTCCATGGATATTGGCTCCTTAACAGCCTTAAATACCATGCCTCAGCAGCAGGGGCGTACATATAAATCATGGGGTCCCATAGCAAAAGTCTGAATGTTCCCCACCCCCCCCAAAAAAAAACCCAGAGGCATTGTAAATGTAAAGTCCCAGCACAGTGAGGGAAGTTGAGTCGCACAGAGACAGGGGTTTTGTTGGTACTCGGCACCGATCACGTCGACTTCTATGGGGGATGTCACGAGTAGCACAGCTCGGTCCGTGACCTGGGCGATCACTGGAATGTGGGATATTTCCAGGGGATGATAGAATGTTCGTGTAGTTTGTCGTGACGCCACCTGTAGTACCTGGTCAGGGTGTCCAGCTCTGCTGTTATGTTTCGGTAGCTGAGGAGTGCAGGTAAAAAAGGCAATACACCAGAGCAGTTGGAATCTATGAGATTGCAGTACCCTGACTAACCACCACAACTAGAGGCAGCCGTGGAGCGTTCCTACGTTGGTCTTAGACGCCTCGTCACAGCCTGAGAAACTAACTACACCTAAAGATAGAAATAGGAAAGCTATCTGCCCCGGAGCAGAACCCCAAAGATAATAGAAAGCCCCCAAACAAGTAATGGCGGTTAGACAAGAAGAAATACTGACACAGAAAGAAAATAGTATGAGCAAACGCTGGGGCCCAAACTAACTAAATAGAAAAGGATAGGAAGGGTACTTACTGCAATCCCAGAAAACCCTGAAAAGCACCAACTCTACTAATTTCAAAATCACCTGAGATCACACGACCTCTACCACCTAAATTAGTTCTCTGGTGTAACAAAATCAAAACAGCAGCCACTGAAAAAACTGGAAAAAGCAAAAGTACAAACATCAGTGGCTGAACTGAACTGAGAGGGCAAAAGCCCCCGGAGGGGACCCAGAAGGCCCCAACAGAAGTGCAGGACAAAATGCAAAAATATAGTACAAAAACAAAAAGAAGAAAATGTCTTATCTGTTAGCAAGAGATGCAGACACGACACAGCAGGCTACAAGGGAAACAGGAATGAAGGATTCAGACCAGAACAATTGATCACCGGCAACCCTGATGGGAAGGTGACTCCCTTATATAAGACCAGTCAGTAACACCTGATTCCCAGTCATCACAATCTTCACTGAACAGACCAGTACCGCTTGTAACCACCAGAGGGAGTCTCTGCTCAGAACTCATCTCAAACCCATTCACAACAGTACCCACCCCTTGAGGAGGGGTCACCGAACCCTCATTTAAGCAACCAGGTCAGTCAAGATGAGTTCTATGATACGCATGGATGAGTCTCCTAGCATGGATGTCCGAAGCAAACACCCAAGAATTGTCCTCCTGACCATAACCTCTCCACTTAACCAAATACTGGAGTTTCCGTCTAGAAAAACAAGAATCTAATATTTTCTCAACCACATACTCCAGATTGCCCTCAACCAAAACAGGGTCAGGAGGCACAGCAGCAGGAACCACTGGCTCAACAAACCTCTTCAACAAGGACTTGTGGAACACGTTATGGATCTTAAATGTCCCTGGAAGAAGCAAACGAAAAGAAACAGGATTAAGAATCTCAATGATCTTATAAGGTCCAATGAACCTAGGCTTAAATTTAGGAGATGCTACTCTCATAGGAATATTCTTTGAGGACAACCAGACCAAGTCCCCCATTTCAAACCGAGGACCATCAGTCCTATGCCGGTTAGCAAACCGCTGGGCCTTCTCCTGAGAGAGGGACAACCTCTCCACTACCTGGTCCCAAATCTGTTGCATACGCTCCACAACAGAGTCAACACCTGGACAGACAGAAGCCTCCGTCTGTCCTGAAGAAAATCGAGGGTGAAACCCAGAATTACAGAAAAACGGAGACATCAAAGTGGCAGAGCTAGCCCTATTATTAAGAGCAAACTCAGCCAAAGGTAAAAAAGAGACCCAGTCATCCTGATCAGCAGACACAAAGCATCTTAGATAAGTCTCCAATGTCTGGTTTGTTCTCTCAGTTTGACCATTGGTCTGAGGATGAAATGCCGAGGAGAAAGACAATTGAACACCCAGTTTAGAACAAAAAGTCCTCCAAAATCTGGAAACAAACTGGACTCCTCTGTCAGACACAATGTTCTCAGGAATGCCGTGTAAACGAACCACGTGCTGAAGGAACAACGGCACCAATTCAGAGGAGGAAGGCAACTTAGGTAATGGCACAAGATGTATCATTTTGGAAAACCTATCACAAATTACCCAGATGGTGGTCATTCTCTGAGAAACAGGAAGGTCGGAAATAAAATCCATAGAGATATGGGTCCATGGTCTCTTGGGCACAGGCAATGGCATCAACAAACCACTAGAGCGAGAGCAAGGCTTGGAGCGAGAGCAAGTCCCGCAGGACTGCACAAATTCCCTGACATCACGAGACAAGGTAGGCCACCAAAAGGACCGACTAACCAAGTCTCTGGTACCAAAAATTCCGGGATGCCCAGCCAATGCGGAACAATGAATCTCAGACATCACACTCTTTTTCCACTGGTCCGGGACAAACAATTTTCCAACAGGGCAGCACTCGGGCCTATCCTCCTGACACCCCTCCAGAGCAAGTCTCAAATTGGGCGAGATGGCGGAAAGAACTACACCCTCTTTCAAAATAACAGAAGGATCAGATAACTCAGGAGAGTCCGCAAGGAAACTCCTCGAGAGGGCATCCGCCTTAACATTCTTAGTGCCAGGAAGAAAGGAAACCACAAAATTAAAACGTGTGAAAAACAAGGCCCACCTGGCCTGTCTAGGATTGAGTCGCTTGGCAGATTCCAGATAGACCAGATTCTTATGGTCCGTAAGGACCACCACCTGATGTTTGGCTCCCTCCAGCCAATGTCTCCACTCTTCAAAAGCCCACTTCATGGCCAATAACTCCCGATTACCCACGTCATAATTACGTTCAGTAGGAGAAAATTTTCGAGAGAAAAAGGCACAAGGGTTACTTTTAGAGGTCTCTGGATCTTTTTGGGACAAAACGGCACCTGCCCCAATTTCAGAGGCATCAACCTCCACCTGAAATGGCAGAGAAACATCAGGCTGCCGTAGAACAGGGCAGAAGTGAATCTCTGCTTAAGTTCCTGAAACGCAGAGACTGCCTCAGGAGGCCAATTCACCACATCAGAACCCTTTCTGGTCAAATCAGTTAATGGTTTAACAATAACCGAGAAATTACCAATAAATTTACGATAAAAATTGGCAAAACCCAAAAATCTTTGAAGAGCCTTTAATGAAGTAGGTTGGACCCAATCACAGATGGCCTGAACCTTGACCGGGTCCATTTCAATAACAGATGGGGACAAAATGAATCCCAGAAATGAGATCCTCTGTACGCCAAAAAGACACTTTGATCCCTTCACATACAGGGCATTCTCTCTCAAAATCTGGAACACAGTTCGAACATGTTTCACATGAGAGTCCCAGTCATTAGAAAAAATCAAGATATCATCCAAATAAACAATCAGAAATTTGTCCACAAAATCCCTGAAAATGTCATTCATGAAGGACTGGAAGACGGAAGAAGCATTAGTGAGCCCAAAGGGCATCACTAGGTACTCAAAATGCCCTTCAGGGGTATTGAATGCCGTCTTCCATTCATCCCCGTGCTTAATGCGAATAAGGTTATACGCCCCCCTGAGGTCAAGCTTGGTAAACCAAGTAGCGTTTTTCACCCTGGAAAACAGGTCAGAAATCAAGGGTAACGGGTATTGATATTTCACAGTAATATTGTTCAAGAGACGATAATCAATACACGGCCTTAATGAACCATCTTTTTTGGCCACAAAGAAAAAACCGGCACCTAAGGGTGAAGAGGATGGTCTGATATGACCCTTCTCCAATGATTCCTTGATATAAGACCGCATAGCGTCATGTTCAGGTACAGACAAGTTAAAAAGGCGACCTTTAGGGAATTTACTACCCGGCACTAATTCAATAGCGCAGTCATAGCTCCTATGGGGAGGCAAGGATGCAGATTTACTTTCGCTAAACACATCAGAAAAATCAATCAAAAAGTCAGGAACATCCTGAGCCTGGGGGGAGGCAGAAAAAACAGGAGTGTTGGTATTAACACATTGGCAGCCCCAACTGGTTACAGACACAGATTTCCAATCCAAAACAGGATTATGAGACTGTAACCAAGGGAAACCCAGCACGATAATGTCATGCAGATTATACAGAACCAAAAATTTGCAACACTCCTGGTGATCAGGTTCAACCCTCATTATCACCTGAGTAGAAAACTGGGGTTTATTCTCAGCCAAAGGGGTAGAATCGATCCCCAGTAGGGGAATAGACTTCTGTAGGGGTATCAAGGGAAACCCACAACGTTTAGCAAAATCATAATCCATCAGGTTAATAACTGCTCCAGAATCAACGAAAGCCTGAGCAGAAAATGAGGACAGAGAGCATATCAGAGTGACAGTTAATAAAAACTTAGTCTGAACACTACCCAAGACAACTGAGCGTGCAAAACGTCTTCCCCGCTTAGGGCAGACTGAAATAGCATAAGAGGCATCACCACAGTAGAAACATAACCCATTGCGCATTCGAAACTCATGACGCTGTGCCCCAGACACCACTCTATCACACTGCATGGGTTCAGAAGCTGATTCACAAGGCAACACCATTCCACGCATACTTCTCCGCTCACGCAAACGTCTGTCAATTTGAATCGCTAATGACATAGAATCATTGAGACCATAGGGGACAGGGAATCCCACCATAACATCCTTTACATTATCTGACAGACCCTTCCGGAAAAGGGCTGCCAAAGCGTCGTCATTCCATTTGGTCAGGACTGCCCACCTACGGAATCTCTGACAGTATAACTCAGCGTCATAAGGCCCCTGATTTAATGCCAACAAGGCTTTTTCAGCTTGATCAGTGACATTAGGCTCATCGTACAATAACCCCAAAGCCTGAAAAAATGCATCAACATCACTCAAAACAGGATCCCCAGGTGTCAGGGAAAAAACCCAATCCTGAGGATCGCCGCGCAGGAGAGAGATGATAATTTGAACCTGCTGCGCTGCGTTCCCTGAGGACTTAGATTTTAAGGCAAAAAACAATTTACAATTATTTTTGAAATTCTGAAACTTAGCTCGATCCCCCAAAAACAAATCTGGCATGGGGATCCTAGGTTCCACAACAGGCAACCTAGCAAGATATGCAGCAATACTCTGAACCTCAGTGGCAAGCTGATCCACACGGCCAGACAACCGTGCAAACTCCATTGAGAGAAAAGATCCTCCCCAGCACCCAGAGATACAGAGGAAAAAAAAAATGCAACAAACAGAAAAATATCTCTGACAACCTTTTTTCTTTCACAATATATATATTTTTTTTCCCTTCTGTGAGTACCATACAATTTTCAATTTTTAGGCCGGTGATACTGTTATGTTTCGGTAGCTGAGGAGTGCAGGTAAAAAAGGCAATACACCAGAGCAGTTGGAATCTATGAGATTGCAGTACCCTGACTAACCACAACAACTAGAGGCAGCCGTGGAGCGTTCCTACGTTGGTCCTAGACGCCTCGTCACAGCCTGAGAAACTAACTACACCTAAAGATAGAAATAGGAAAGCTATCTGCCCCGGAGCAGAACCCCAAAAGATAATAGAAAGCGCCCAAACAAGTAATGGCGGTTAGACAAGAAGAAATACTGACACAGAAAGAAAATAGTATGAGCAAACGCTGGGGCCCAAACTAACTAAATAGAAAAGGATAGGAAGGGTACTTACTGCAATCCCAGAAAACCCTGAAAAGCACCAACTCTACTAATTTCAAAATCACCTGAGATCACACGACCTCTACCACCTAAATTAGTTCTCTGGTGTAACAAAATCAAAACAGCAGCCACTGAAAAAAACTGGAAAAAGCAAAAGTACAAACATCAGTGGCTGAACTGAACTGAGAGGGCAAAAGCCCCCGGAGGGGACCCTGAAGGCCCCCACAGAAGTGCAGGACAAAATGCAAAAATATAGTACAAAAACAAAAATAAGAAACTGTCTTATCTGTTAGCAAGAGATGCAGACACGACACAGCAGGCTACAAGGGAAACAGGAATGAAGGATTCAGACCAGAACAATTGATCACCAGCAACCCTGATGGGAAGGTGACTCCCTTATATAAGACCAGTCAGTAACACCTGATTCCCAGTCATCACAATCTTCACTGAACAGACCAGTACCGCTTGTAACCACCAGAGGGAGTCTCTGCTCAGAACTCATCTCAAACCCATTCACAACACGCTGCTGTGCAGGTCCTCTGGAAGGGATGGTGTAGTGCAGCTAGGTGAAAAGTCTTCTACAGGTAACACGCTATCCTTCCAGGGCAGATAGATGTGAGATAGAGCAATGGTGCAAAGTGATGTAGCAGAGTGGACTATGCGACGTAGTAAGAAAGCAGGAAACACTTCAAGTTAAACGTTGCATAATAAAATTTTTAATAATAACATTACAAAAGTGCAAATGGCTTATATTATGTGACATGTTTTGTTACTGTTCATACCCTTGATATGTGTTATACATGTGTGTTAATAAATACATATTCAACAAAAGTGCAAATAGCATTAGTGCCGAAGTTCGTGGAGACTTCTTAGGACTACCCCCACCGGGGTAACTTCACAGTGTCCTTTACTTGTGCTTGTGGAGGACCCGCTCCAAACCTCCAACTGTGGTCTTGGGTGGGCTGCAAGACTTTCCTTGAGCAGACCTCACTTTCGGCCACACCAAACGGGTTTTTAGTTTCTGAGGTAGTTGAAAATAGTGCACAGTTAAGTTTTTTGTAAAACCAAGATGGAGCACCTAAGTGCCAACTATTTACAGAAAAGTTTGTGAGCCAGTACAGTTCATGGCTTCAAAGTTCAACATTTTGATTACAGTGAAACACCATTACCCAACCTGGGTATATTAAGGCAACAATAAACTTGTTCTTCTGAACATTCACCCGTCCGGGTACATCAAACCATTACCCAACCTGGGTATATTAAGGCAACAATAAACATCTTTTTATGAACATTCACCCGTCCGGGTACATCAATAATTTAACTATTTACATACAGAGACCCTGTCCAGGTTATTTAGACTTCTTTGGCTGGCCTCTTACAGGTACCACCTGGTACTCTTCTGGAGCTTGCCAAACATCCGTGACAGGAGGGTCCACCCAGACCTGATGACGTCGTGTGGCCTGTACAGTGACGTCGTGACCCGCTATCTGGGTCTGTGTGGCCACCTCTTTCATCTCCCTCCGGGTCTGGACCCCTATGTCCCGGACTGAACGAACCCCAGGGGGCCTAACAGGCGCCGGGTACGGGCCAGCTATCATTATCATGTCCATAGCTGGGGCTGCTGAGGAGACCACTGAGGGAGGCTGGGGAGATTTACGGCGTGGGGTGGGCACTTGTGCAGAGGCCTGGTTGGGGGAGGCTGAAGGCTCGTAGGGTCTGTCAGTTTCCTGACACTCTGGGGAGTAGGGGTCGCACCTGGTAACATTTAGGGCGTACCATCCATTGTAACCCCAGTGTCGGGTGTAAGTCATCAAGTCTCCTGGCAACAGGTTCCTCCCTGGGTGTCCTTCTGGGAGGTGAGCCTCCACGTCCCGCCGGGTTACAAAAACTTCTAAATAAAGTCCAGGCTCCTGGATGAAGCCCCAACCACCTTTTAACTTAAAGTTCCGTACTGCACCCTTACGCCGCGGCTCCCTCACCGTACTTTTATCCTTTCTCATACGTGCCTTCTCTGCCAGGTCCTTCTCCAGGTGACGTTGCCGAAGCTTTTGGGATTCTCGCTGCTCCCTTTGTCGCTCTGCTTCCTGCTCCCGACATCTCCACTCTTCCTCCTGACGCCGGTTGTAATTCTCCTCCACCAGCATCTCCATGTCTCCACCATCAAACGCCAGCTTACGATGTACGGTTTGCGGCAGCTCTCCTGGTGCCCGCCAGTCCTGGCGGCGCTCACCTGTGGCGGAAGCAGCCGGCTCTGGAACAGATGAGGGTCGGGGCTCCGGTACAGGCAGGTAGAGCTCTGGTGCCTGCGCGGCGTCCTCCATGAGGACGGGTGTCGCTTCTTCTGCCTCAGCGATGGGGGCAGACAGCGGGATCTGGGGTGCTGGTGCGGCGTTTTCTGCAGGAACGGGTGCCTCCACTGTGATACTGGCAACCGGTTCAGATTGCGAGGGCTGGGATGCCCGCACGGCCTCCTCTACTGGAACGGGTGCCTCCACTGAGATACTGGCAACCGGTTCAGATTGCAAGGGCTGGGATGCCCGCACGGCCTCCTCTACTGGAATGGGTGCCTCACCTTCCGGTACAGACACTTCAGGGGGTAAGAGGGATTGGCGCCGCTCCAATTGTAGTTTTAGGGCCCGCCAGCTCGCTTCCATCCTGGCGACCTCCTCCCGGTGCCGGGCCAGGTCTCTCAGGGTATCCTCCGCTTCTTCCAGCGTAGGAGGGTTTCCAGGCCGGGTGCCAAACGGTGGCTCCGTGGCGATCGGGTCGCTTCCGTGGGGGAAGAGCTCTGACTCCTCCATCCCTTCCCACTTCTGCTCACGTCCATTCGCCATCTCTGCCAAGTCACATGTGTCATTAGCATCAGGAGAGGCGACATCTTTTGTAGGGAGGCGGGACCTTCGCGTTCGTTTCCGCCCACTGAGGAGGATGAGGAGGCGGAACTCCAGAGCTGTGGGGCACGATCTTACATTGCAGTAACATTTAGAGTGTGCGGACATCGTTTTCGCGCCACGGAGTGAGTGTACGCCCACGAGAGCACGCCCTTATTCTTCACCTGTGCCTCGTGGCGCAGATATGCCTTAAAAATGGCAAATACAGTCTATGATGATTTTTGCAATTCTCAAGCAAAAAAACAGTTCAATTAAGGCACACAGGACTCGCTTATAGCGAGCTTCTGAATCCTGTTTGTGACGCCAAAGTTGAGTCGCACAGAGCCACAGGTTTTGGGGGTACTCGGCACCAAGCCCGTCGACTTCTATGGGGGATGTGACGGGTAGCACAGCTATGTCCGTGCCCTGGTCGCTCACTGGAATGTGGGATATTTCCAGGGGATGATAGAATGTTTGTGTAGTTTGTCGTGACGCCACCTGTAGTACCTGGTCAGGGTGACCAGCGCTGCTGTGCAGGTCTCTGGCAGGGATGGTGTAGTGCAGCTAGGTGATAAGTCTTGTACAGGTAAGACGGTATCCTTCCAGGGCAGATAGATGTGAGATAGAGCAATGGTGCAGAGTGATGTAGCAGAGTGGAGTATGCGACGTAGTAAGAAAGCAGGAAAGGAAACAATTCTTACTACAAAGACATGCAGCATAAGGCTGACTCAACCCCTCCCATCCAACTAGCTACACCTGTTCTAACCAGCCTGAGCTAGACCATCCCATTGGGTCCGCCTACACTCAGCTGGCATAGTGTACTGTTGAATGCAGTGGTTGGAGTCAATGGGGTGTTTCCTCCTTACCTGAGAGTAAGTTGTCACACCGCTGGGTGCGATGCAACATCTCTGTGGCGACTGGACCCTCGGGTGCTTCTGTCTTTTCACAAATGCCGGCTTTACCCGGCAATTGAATCAGAGGCTATTTTACTATGTAGAGGTGAATAAACTATAAATATATGTATATATATATATGTCACAATGACATGTATATATATATATATATATATATATATATATATATATGTATTCTAAGTGTGTATATTTTGTGTTTACAAGGAAAGAAAGTGTTTTTTTAGTTGCGATATTTTGTTCCCATAGACTTACATGGGACTTCCGGTATCGGAATCGGATATCGCCGATATTTAGTGATATCGGCGATACCATTCCGATCCGATATTTTTAGATATCGAGCAGTATCGCTCAACACTAGTTACCATCCAAGAGAAAATGAACAATTTTTTTTACAGGTCTGCAAAACGAATGAGAATACGTCATGCTCTGAGGCTCACGGATCCCTTTCTAACACCTTCATGACCTTGGACATATAGGTACGTCCAAGGTTGTGTTTCTGAATATATTGTGGGTTCCATCAATGAGCCTGCATGTTTCCTTCCACATTACAGCTGATCTGATCAGCTGTTATGTGCATCTAACAGCCACAGATGGATTCACAATCCACCCATAGCTGTTAACTAATTAAATGCCACTGTCAATCTTTTATAGTGGCATTTAACTCATTCTGAGTGAAAGTGCGTAACAAGACACGCCCATTGGCACCTCTGTCACATGATCATAGGACTTATGGGTTCCATAAAAAACAAAAGGAGCAGCATCCAATCCAGGTGAAATTAAACAAAAATCCTTTATTCTGCCATTGTCAAATACTATGGGTATTGGATGCTGCTCCTTTTGTTTTTTATGGAATTACTGATTCATTTGGATCCGTGGACTTGAAGTGTGCATCCCTCAAGAACCTCCATAGTGCTGTCGCTGCCTTTTCACAAGGACTTATGGGTTGTCATGACAGATGGCGGTCTGTAGAAGACCCTGTGCTTGTCATTATTAATCTCCTATTAACGCAGCTGAGTGGCTGGCATTCAGAGGAGATCGTGATTTATGCTGACGCCCTGCTATGTGTAGCACAGGCTATCAGATGACTACACCCTCAAGTCTCCTAAGGGGACTATTGAAACAAGTAACAAAAATGTTTTAAAAAATATGTAAAAAATGAAAAAATTTTAAAACGTTCAAATCACCTTCCTTTTGCCTTATTCAAAATAAAACAATAAAAAATATATACATATTTGGTATCGCTGTGTTCAGAAATGTCCAATCAATCAAAATATAAAAGTAAATTCATCTGATCGGTAAACGGCGTAACAAGAAAAAAATCAAACACCAGAATTACGTTTTTTTTGGCAATTAAAAAAATCTTATTTTCCACAACAATAGTATCATTAAAAACATCAGCTTGGCGCACAAAAAATAAGCCCTCACAAAGCCCCAGATCCCAAAAAAATGGAGATGCTACAGGTCTCAGAAAATGGCAAGTTTTTTTCTAACAAACTTTGTATTTTATTTTCACCACTTAAATAGAAAAGAACCTAGAGATGTTTGGTATTTGAAAACTCGTAATGACGTTGTTAGGGTCTGCGGAACGCACCAAATATAAGATGTGGAGAGGTGCATTCGCAGCCCGGGGTCCACCGTGCAGACGGAGCCTGCTGCTAGTAAAATGGCGCAAGAAGCGAACTCTGTTATCCCGCAGAGTCGCCAAAATAAACGCCGTAACGCGCTGTGGCAATATGTGCGAACTCTGTTATTCCACAGAGCCGCTAGAAGGAGTGCCGCAGCGCTATATGGCGATGTTTGCGAACTCACTTAACACAACTGAGTTGCAAAATAAACACGCTAGGGCGCTGTCTAGCGTTGAAAGCGAACCCTGTTACGTCTCAGGGCCGCTGAGACAAACTTCTGTGTCCTGTCAGGCACCCAGGTACACAGTGAACAGCTAAGCGAACATAGAACGTGATCATGCGCTAATGTCCTCGAGGGAGTCACCCGCAATCTATGGCGTCTGAACGCCAGGCCCTAAATACGGCAATCAAACTCCTCACCGGTTATGCCGGCAATCTAGGGCATCTAGGACACCGACCCTGACCAGCTAGCATACCAAACTCCTCACCGATTAAGTCGGTATTCTAGGGGCTTATTTCGGCCGGGCCCTAACCACACACACGCATGACCACACTGGCGCTAAGCATACAATGATTGATATTAGCGCATGGCGGCCCAGCCATGCCACCCTTTTATAGCAACAGCTACAGGACCTGCCAGAAACAAGGACCAATGAGAAACTGTTCCAAACACATGTAGTTTCATGACCTTCCTGGCGGACCAATAGGAGCTGCTGCAGTAGCTGAACATGTGACCCCAGATCTCCAATGAGAGATCTTACCCTGGGCATGCTCAGAAGGGGAAACGCAGGACTTCGTTCCAAAGACGTCTGCTCCAGTACTGGCTATAATAGCAGATCCAGGAGAGGCAGCAGCAAGTCTCTGCACAGTACTGGAATGGGCAAGACGCTGGGACTGACGTCTCTGCTGAGCAGGCTCCACTGCGGCCGGAGATGAATGGGGGACCGCAGCGGGACCTGTTCGAGACTCCCCTTGTGCAGCAGCGGGAACTCAAACCCTAACAGACGTGAACAATAAAATTGGTATGTCAGTTTTAGCATTTAATGAACATAGTAAATAAAAAAAAAAAAAAACAATTGTGGAATTGCATTTTATTTTGCAATTTAAACCCACTTGGAATTTTCTCATTTTCTAGTGCACTATATGGTAAAGTCAATGATATCATTCAAAAATACAAATTGTTCTGCAGAAAAACAAGCCCTAATATGGCCATACTGATGGAAAAATAAAAATGTATGGCTCTGGAAAGAAGAGTAGCAAAATGCAAAAATGGAAAATTGCCCAGGGGTGAAGGGGTTAAAACAGATGTGTGCATGGATCAATTAAACTCTCTCGGTAAGTGTGCTGGAGAATCCTTACAGTACATTCTATGTGAGATGTCAGGATACAAGTCTGCAGTCACATACAGAGAGACTGCAGAAGTTTGTGGCAAATCTTGACAACTCCTTTAAATCAATGTAGTTACCTTACCTACCTTAACCGTTTAATCATCTTGGCCTTCTTCAGTTGAAATTTTGTAGGTTTTTTTGCATTAAAATACATCAGATTTTATGTTTCTGTTATCCTAACAAACCAACGGATGCTATGTTTGCCATTTGTCCCCCTGAGGAAACAGCA
The DNA here is from genome assembly GCA_033576555.1 of Oophaga sylvatica. Lineage (NCBI taxonomy): Eukaryota > Metazoa > Chordata > Amphibia > Anura > Dendrobatidae > Oophaga > Oophaga sylvatica. Next base: position 102,666,689 of record JARQOD010000008.1, on the reverse strand, counting down.
TGCGAAACGAGAAATGGTTAGTACAGTAAAGTGCAGATAAAGGTCTTTGTTATGTCTTGGTAGCTGAGGAGAGCAGGCAAAAACGGCAATATACCAGAGAGGTTGGAATCTACTGGATTGCAGTACCCTGACTAATCACCACAACTAAAGGCAGCTGTGGAGCATTCCTATGTTGGTCCTAGACGCCTCGTCACAGCCTGAGAGGTTAACTACACCTAAAGATAGAAAGAGGAAAGCTATCTGCCCCGGAGCAGATCCCCAAAGAACATAGGAAGCCCCCAAACATGTAATGGCGGTTAGACAAGAGGAAATACAGACACAGACAGAAAATAGTATGAGCAAACGCTGGGGCCCAATCTGCCTAGACAGAAAAGGATAGGAAGGATACTTACTGCAATCCAAAAAAACCCTAAAAAAAACCAACGCTACTAATTGCAAAAACATCTGAGATCACACGACCTCTACCACCTAAATTAGTTCTCTGGTGTAACAAAACTAAGCCGCAGCCACTGAAAAAACTGGAAAAGGCAAATGAACAAACAACAGTGGCTCCAGAGGAACCGAGAGGAGCCCAAGCCCCCCGGGGAGGGGAACCTGGCCAACCTCACAGAAATGCAGAGAAATATGCAAATGGCAAGCACAAAAACAAAAAAACAGAAAATATCTTATCTGAGAGCAGAAGAGGCAAGACTCAGCAAGCTTCCAAGTGAACCAGGAAACAACGTTGAGACAAGAACAATTGATCACCGGCAACCATGATGAGGGGAAACCTCCCTTATATCCAGCCAGTCTGTGATTCCTGATTGCCAATCCTCATTGAATGGATCAGTACTGTTTGTAACCACCAGAGGGAGCTTCTGCTCAGAATTCATTTCTAAAACATTCACAACAGGTCTTATTCAGATGTCTGTTTTTATTGGATACAAGAAAGAATTGACTGCTTTTCATCACCGTTACTGGATCCAATTTTCATACCTGCACGAGTCTATGGTGCCTAATGAAGGGGACAGTGACTGTATGGGTTTATTAACTTGAATGTTTTTGCCCCTCTCTAATTGTTGAACCATAGGGCTCCTTAAAGGCTGGGTTTTTAGGTGGGGGAGAGCAGAATGGGTGTAAAAGCATCAGTGACATATGCTGCTTTTATTCTGCCATATTGGTGAGAGGAACACTCACCTTCCCTCTCTTTCCTTTGTTTTTTTTAGGTGCTGATTGTTGGTATTTAACCTTATATCGCAGTTTGTTGTCGCAGCTTGATGTGTTTTTATATTTAATGCCCAAGATTTAAGCTCAGCTCCACTATGCCCAATGTACAACATCAGCTGTCCATTTCTCAGACCTTTTTTTGGCATTAAAGAGCACATGCGCTTTCAATTTTTTGCTTTTGCAAAAAAAGAAACATGTTTTCCAAACTTCTCCTACTCATCAAACAGTTTATAGCAAATATCAGTTGGAGGACAAGTGGAAGACTTCTGAGGGCTATCCACCTTTTAAATTATTTCAAATTTGATCCAAAAATCAGATAAAAAAGCACATATATATGCCTCAGCCCTGCTCTGTGTAGCAGAAATGCTCACTCAATATGAGAGCTGACCGCTGGGCGGCGCTCATAGCTATCCATCTATAACAACCAAAGGGGTCTGTGTTATGTTTCGGTAGCTGAGGAGTGCAGGCAAAAAAGGCAATACACCAGAGCAGTTGGAATCTATGAGATTGCAGTACCCTGACTAACCACAACAACTAGAGGCAGCCGTGGAGCGTTCCTACGTTGGTCCTAGACGCCTCGTCACAGCCTGAGAAACTAACTACACCTAAAGATAGAAATAGGAAAGCTATCTGCCCCGGAGCAGAACCCCAAAGATAATAGAAAGCCCCCAAACATGTAATGGGGGTTAGACAAGAAGAAATACAGACACAGACAGAAAATAGTATGAGCCTGGTGTAACAAAATCAAAACAGCAGCCACTGAAAAAACTGGAAAAAGCAAAAGTACAAACATCAGTGGCTGAACTAAACTGAGAGGGCAAAAGCCCCCGGAGGGGACCCTGAAGGCCCCCACAGAAGTGCAGGACAAAATGCAAAAATCAAGCACAAAAACAAAAAGAAGAAAATGTCTTATCTGTTAGCAGGAGATGCAGACACGACACAGCAGGCTACAAAGGAAACAGGAATCAAGGATTCAGACCAGAACAATTGATCACCGGCAACCCTGATGGGAAGGTGACTCCCTTATATAAGACCAGTCAGTAACACCTGATTCCCAATCCTCACAATCTTCACAATCTTCACTGGACAGACCAGCACCGCTTGTAACCACCAGAGGGAGCCTCTGCTCAGAACTCATCCCAAGCCCACTCACAACAGCTCTGCTGCAGTCTCCAGGTTTTCAGGCCCACCAGTCGGTGACACGGGGGCCGATGGGCGGGATAAGTGACGCGCTTCCGGAGTGATCATGTTAAATGCCGCGTCAGAGATTGACAGCGGCATTTAACAGGTTAACAGCCATGGAAGCATCACGATTCCACCTGTGTCTGTTAGGGGCACTTGTCAGCTGATGAAATCAGCTGCCATGTGCCCAAAAAGATGTGGGCTCAGCGCCACAGCCCACATCAAAGGGGGAGACCTGACGTGCGCCGTACATGTATGTCGCATGTTGTGAAGTGGTTAAATACGGCTGCTTTATTTTTGATACTTTCTTATAGATGTTTTTGAACAGTTTCCACAGTGTAAATACATTAAAGTGCATGTGCATATTTTACCTGTGGATTTTCCGGATCTAAATTAATTCTATGGGGAAAATCTGCTTATAAAACTCAGCGTACCCGCAAGAGAAATTGACATGTTGCGGATTAGAAACACGAACCGCAGTTCAGTTTACAGTGAGTAAAAGAAAAGCCCAGTGGGCAAGAGATTTCTATAAATCCTATCCACTCTACTGGAACTGTAAGACGCTACGTTTTTGGCCAAGTGAAAACACACAGTGTCAAAAACGCCCCAAAAACTCATCGCGGGTGCCTAGCCTAAATGGTTTGTGTGGTTTTGTACATAAACTGTAGTCAAATCTGCAAAATCATTTAATCTATCTAACCAAAATATTGTCACTTAAAAAATGGACTTATATGAGGTTGTTCCTGTCTATTTCATAACATATATTTTCAATTTTTTTGTTTTATATTTTTCCAGAGTATGACAGCTCTAACCATGACATATTCATATGTATAAATGCAAAAATGCAGGCAAGACATGTTCCCAGCACATAGCAAACTATGACCATATGTTTTACTGGTCATTTAAGGCAAAAGAAAATACCTATTAACAAGAAATATTGTGTTAAATCTGACAGAAATGTGGAAAACCGTGATGTATTGGACATTACAGATAGATGCTGTGTGAAATATGGATGAGAAGTGAACAATAGTCTTAGAAAATAGAAAACATTGGTGGGAAATCTCCTCACAAGACGTGATGGTCATCATTAAAGTGAATGTCCTTACAATGTTCGGAGCTTTGTTTTTCTTATAAAGGGCCCCAACCCTCCTGCACAGACATAGATTTAAAAATAACATTCTAGACCCCTGCAGCCGTCACTAGAGGCAGCAAACTGCTTACTATTTTTATAGGGGCATGTGAGCTGAATTTTCAACTAATCTCAACACCATGTTACGTGGCTCTTTAACTGTCCTCCACAATTCAGAGTAAAGTATATAAAAAAAAAATAAAAAAAAAAAAAAGAAACGAAAACTTGAAAGTTCAAACCACACGCCTTTTCCCATTTTGAAAATAAAAAGATAAAGCTGAATGAAAAATAAACACATTTAGTATTATCAATATAAAAATGCCTTGATGTCATGCATCAGACAAAAAATGTAACAAAAAACAGTCAAATAGTCATATACTGTATATACTCCATAATTATATCAAAACTATCGCTTCCGCTACGCAAAAAAAATAATAGTTTGCACAAATTTCCATTGAAGGAAAAAAATAAGATGTGGGTCTCAGAATTGGTGACACAAACAAAATAAAATAAAAAAAGTTTAGAATGTTCCAAAGTAGTGAAAAATAGCAGAAAACTCATTTGATGTCATCGCAATCATTTTGATGTACCGAAAAACGCTGTCAAGTCACTATTACCGGCAAGGGAATGGTATAAACAAGAAATCAAAGCAATAATTGTGAAATTATATTTTTTTCAAAATTTCGTCCCATCTAGATTTTTTTTTCCATTTCTCCATATATTAAATGATAAAATGAAAGTGCCAAAAAAATGCACCTTCTGTGCTCCTTCAGAACTATAAATAAATAGAACCCGTACGTTAAAAGCAGATGACTGAATGAGATCGAAACCAGACTCCCATATCTTTAATTTAGATCAATGTTATTCTTCAAATGCTCATTGATTTTGTAACAGTGTAACGATGTGTCACACGACCCAACGGATGGTTGGTCAGCTGACGGCACAACTCAAACACAACGGGATGGGAAAGCAGGACATGAGGAACCTGGGACCCTGAACTGCCCCTCAGACTAGACCCTCCTGGGTGGGGGTTGGGGGTTTAGCTCAGGGTTAAACAGGAGATAGGGACAGGTCGGTGACTTGGGCTTCCCTACCATCCAGGGTACCCCCAAGTTAAGGAAAGACAGGGCTCCCCTTAGTCTGAGGAGCAGTTCAGGGGCCCAAGTTCCTCACCTCCTGTTTTCCCAGTGCTCCCCATGACAAATGGTTTCAGAAGGCTTCAAATTTAGGAGTAATTTTTCTTATTTTTTCAAGGGCATTAACAAATTTTATTTTTTACGGTTTTATTCAAATTTGAAGGGACATTGAGGGGGCTATATATTGGAAAACCCCCAAGAAGTGATATTTTAAAAAGTGCACCCCTGACTTCTGTCAGGAAATGTGTTAAAAAAGGGAAGACAATTAATTTTCCTGTGGGGCCACATGAGAAACTCTGGCTGTTGTGTAGGGCTGAACCAATAGCCTGAAATTAATTCTGCTCAATATCCCCCTGTATACCATATGAGCCCATACACAGCCCTTTATATAACGAATGAGCCTGCACACAGCCGCCTATATACTGTAAGAGCCCCCACAGCTCCCTATGTCTGTGTCGGCCTCAACAGAGCTGGGTTGTAATGGCAGCCAATGGTCATTGTGTTCTCGCTGGCCGGTGGTTTGTCCTCAGCAGAATAAAAAGGGAGAAGTTATGGAAGGGATGCAGGATCAATCCGTCTCAATAAGCAATGTAAAGACCTCAACAGGAAACAAGTTTTCTTTTACTTGAGCTGTTGATGATGATGATGATTACAGCTCTCCACAATTATTCAGTACACTGAACTAACAGCCCCTCATGGTGTGATGACCCCAGCTCTTTTTCTACAATGTCTAGCAGCTCTCCTCACTCGCGCTGCGTATAGCACTATACGGGCACTAAAACATCTCATGCTAGACCTTGGCATCCATGGCTCCTCTGCAGCATCTTAGGCTTGCAAGAAAGTACCTCAGCTCTCTCCCCACTGCTGGCAATTAAGGATCTGATCCCTAACTGGCATTGTCTAGCAGTTAGGCACTTCCTGAACTTCACAGGACACTATGTTTCATGCAGCTGTATTGATTTCACTGATTTCACTGTAGTCCCGACAGCAACTACAGCGAAGGTACTGGATGGCCGTCTTGATCTCCAGCACCACTCAATCCCAGGGGTGCAGGGTTGCTTCTCCTGGGCTTGGTAGTTCTCCTGTAGGGCTGCTATCCACAAGACTTTGCTCTAATTACATTTGTGTTTGTAAAACGACTAACGAGCTGGCTTCTCACACCTTCAAAGTTCACAGACATTTGTGGCAGGATGCCACATCTATATACTGTAAGAGCCCCCACATACCATCCTATATACCGTATGAGCCACCACCTAGTCTCCTATAAACACTATAAACCCAATATAGCCTCCTATATACAGTATGAGCGCCCACATAACCTCCTACATACAGTATGAGCCCCCATATAGCCTCCTGTTGTGAATGGGTTTGAGATGAGTTCTGAGCAGAGGCTCCCTCTGGTGGTTACAAGCGGTACTAGTGAAGATTGTGAGGACTGGGAATCAGGTGTTACTGACTGGTCTTATATAAGGGAGTCATTTTCCCATCAGGGTTGCCGGTGATCAATTGTTCTGGTCTGAATCCTTCATTCCAGTTTCCCTTGTAGCCTGCTGTGTCGTGTCTGCATCTCCTGCTACCAGATAAGAATTTTTCTTCTTTTGTGTTGTTGCTATATTTTTGCATTTTGTCCTGCACTTCTTTGGGGGCCTTCTGGGTCCCCTCCGGGGGCTTCTGCCTTCTCAGTTTAGTTCAGCCACTGAGTTTTGTTCTTTTGCTTTTTCCAGTTTTTTCAGTGGCTGCTGTTTTGATTTTGTTACACCAGAGAGCTAATTTGGGTGGTGGAGGTCGTGTGGTCTCGGGTGATTTTGAGATTGGTAGAGTTGGTGTTTTTCAGGGTTTTCTGGGATTGCAGTAAGTAACCTTCCTGTCCTTTTCTATTTAGATAGTTTGGGCCCCAGCGTTTGCTCATTCTATTTTCTTTCTGTGTCAGTATTTCCTCTTGTCTAACCGCCATTACATGTTTGGGGGCTTTCTATTATGTTTGGGGTTCTGCTCCGGGGCAGATAGCTTTCCTATTTCCATCTTTAGGTGTAGTTAGTTTCTCAGGCTGTGTCGAGGCGTCTAGGACCAACGTAGGAACGCTCCACGGCTGCCTCTAGTTGTGGTGGTTAGTCAGGGTACTGCAATCCCATAGATTCCAACTGCTCTGGTGTATTGCCTTTTTTACCTGCACTCCTCAGTTACCGAAACATAACAGTATCACCGGACTAAAAATTGAAAATTGTATGGTACTCACAGAAGGGAAAAAATATTGTGATAGAAAAAAGGTTGTCAGAGTTGTCAGAGATATTTTTCTGTTTGTTGCATTTTTTTTTTTCCCTCTGTATCTCTGGGTGCTGGGGAGGATCTTTTCTCCCAATGGAGTTTGCACAGTTGTCTGGCCGTGTGGATCAGCTTGCCACTGAGGTTCGGAGTATTGCTATCTATCTTGCTGGGTTGCCTGTTGTGGAACCTAGGATCCCCATGCCAGATTTATTTTTAGGGGATCGAGCTAAGTTTCAGAATTTCAAAAATAATTGTAAATTGTTTTTTGCCTTAAAATCTAAGTCCTCAGGAAACGCAGCGCAGCAGGTTCAAATTATCATCTCTCTCCTGCGCGGCGATCCTCAGGATTGGGCTTTTTCCCTGATACCTGGGGATCCTGTTTTGAGTGATGTTGATGCGTTTTTTCAGGCTTTGGGGTTATTGTACGATGAGCCTAATGTCACTGATCAAGCTGAAAAAGCCTTGTTGGCATTAAATCAGGGGCTTGATGACGCTGAGTTATACTGTCAGAGATTCCGTAGGTGGGCAGTCCTGACCAAATGGAATGACGACGCTTTGGCGGCCCTTTTCCGGAAGGGTCTGTCGGATAATGTAAAGGATGTTATGGTGGGATTCCCTGTCCCCTCTGGTCTCAATGATTCTATGTCATTAGCGATTCAAATTGACAGACGTTTGCGTGAGCGGAGAAGTATGCGTGGAGTGGTGTTGCCTTGTGAGCCAGCTTCTGAGCCCATGCAGTGTGATGGAGTGGTGTCTGGGGCACAGCGTCATGAGTTTCGAAAGCGCAATAGGTTATGTTTCTACTGTGGTGATGCCTCTCATGCTATTTCAGTCTGCCCTAAGCGGGGAAGACGTTTTGCACGCTCAGTTGTCTTGGGAAGTGTTCAGACTAAGTTTTTATTAACTGTCACTCTGATATGCTCTCTGTCCTCATTTTCTGCTCAGGCTTTCGTTGATTCTGGAGCAGCTATTAACCTGATGGATTATGATTTTGCTAAACGTTGTGGGTTTCCCTTGATACCCCTACAGAAGTCTATTCCCCTACTGGGGATCGATTCTACCCCTTTGGCTGAGAATAAACTCCAGTTTTCTACTCAGGTGATAATGAGGGTTGAACCTGATCACCAGGAGTGCTGCAAATTTTTGGTTCTATATAATCTGCATGACATTATCGTGCTGGGTTTCCCTTGGTTACAGTCTCATAATCCTGTTTTGGATTGGAAATCTGTGTCTGTAACCAGTTGGGGCTGCCAATGTGTTAATACCAACACTCCTGTTTTTTCTGCCTCCCCCCAAGCTCAGGGTGTTCCTGACTTTTTGTTTGATTTTTCTGATGTGTTTAGCGAAAGTAAATCTGCATCCTTACCTCCCCATAGGAGCTATGACTGCGCTATTGAATTAGTGCCGGGTAGTAAATTCCCTAAAGGTCGCCTTTTTAACTTGTCTGTACCTGAACATGACGCTATGCGGTCTTATATCAAGGAATCATTGGAGAAGGGTCATATCAGACCATCCTCTTCACCCTTAGGTGCCGGTTTTTTCTTTGTGGCCAAAAAAGATGGTTCATTAAGGCCGTGTATTGATTATCGTCTCTTGAACAATATTACTGTGAAATATCAATACCCGTTACCCTTGATTTCTGACCTGTTTTCCAGGGTGAAAAACGCTACTTGGTTTACCAAGCTTGACCTCAGGGGGACGTATAACCTTATTCGCATTAAGCACGGGGATGAATGGAAAACGGCATTCAATACCCCTGAAGGGCATTTTGAGTACCTAGTGATGCCCTTTGGGCTCACTAATGCCCCTTCCGTCTTCCAGTCCTTCATGAATGACATTTTCAGGGATTTTGTGGACAAATTTCTGATTGTTTATTTGGATGATATCTTGATTTTTTCTAATGACTGGGACTCTCATGTGAAACATGTTCGGACTGTGTTCCAGATTTTGAGGGATAATGCTCTGTATGTGAAGGGATCAAAGTGTCTTTTTGGCGTACAGAAGATCTCATTTCTGGGATTCATTTTGTCCCCATCTGTTATTGAAATGGACCCGGTCAAGGTTCAGGCCATCTGTGATTGGGTCCAATCTACTTCATTAAAGGCTCTTCAGAGATTTTTGGGTTTTGCCAATTTTTATCGTAAATTTATTGGTAATTTCTCGGTTATTGTTAAACCATTAACTGATTTGACCAGAAAGGGTTCTGATGTGGTGAATTGGCCTCCTGAGGCAGTCTCTGCATTTCAGGAACTTAAGCAGAGATTCACTTCTGCTCCTGTTCTACGGCAGCCTGATGTTTCTCTGCCATTTCAGGTGGAGGTTGATGCCTCTGAAATTGGGGCAGGTGCCGTTTTGTCCCAAAAAGATCCAGAGACCTCTAAAAGTAACCCTTGTGCCTTTTTCTCTCGAAAATTTTCTCCTACTGAACGTAATTATGACGTGGGTAATCGGGAGTTATTGGCCATGAAGTGGGCTTTTGAAGAGTGGAGACATTGGCTGGAGGGAGCCAAACATCAGGTGGTGGTCCTTACGGACCATAAGAATCTGGTCTATCTGGAATCTGCCAAGCGACTCAATCCTAGACAGGCCAGGTGGGCCTTGTTTTTCACACGTTTTAATTTTGTGGTTTCCTTTCTTCCTGGCACTAAGAATGTTAAGGCGGATGCCCTCTCGAGGAGTTTCCTTGCGGACTCTCCTGAGTTATCTGATCCTTCTGTTATTTTGAAAGAGGGTGTAGTTCTTTCCGCCATCTCGCCAATTTGAGACTTGCTCTGGAGGGGTGTCAGGAGGATAGGCCCGAGCGCTGCCCTGTTGGAAAATTGTTTGTCCCGGACCAATGGAAAAAGAGTGTGATGTCTGAGATTCATTGTTCCGCATTGGCTGGGCATCCCGGAATTTTTGGTACCAGAGACTTGGTTAGTCGGTCCTTTTGGTGGCCTACCTTGTCTCGCGATGTCAGGGAATTTGTGCAGTCCTGCGGGACTTGCTCTCGCTCCAAGCCTTGCTCTCGCTCTAGTGGTTTGTTGATGCCATTGCCTGTGCCCAAGAGACCATGGACCCATATCTCTATGGATTTCATTTCCGATCTTCCTGTTTCTCAGAGAATGACCACCATCTGGGTAATTTGTGATAGGTTTTCCAAAATGATACATCTTGTGCCATTACCTAAGTTGCCTTCCTCCTCTGAATTGGTGCCGTTGCTTCTTCAGCACGTGGTTCGTTTACACGGCATTCCTGAGAACATTGTGTCTGACAGAGGAGTCCAGTTTGTTTCCAGATTTTGGAGGACTTTTTGTTCTAAACTGGGTGTTCAATTGTCTTTCTCCTCGGCATTTCATCCTCAGACCAATGGTCAAACTGAGAGAACAAACCAGACATTAGAGACTTATCTAAGATGCTTTGTGTCTGCTGATCAGGATGACTGGGTCTATTTTTTGCCTTTGGCTGAGTTTGCTCTTAATAATAGGGCTAGCTCTGCCACTTTGATGTCTCCGTTTTTCTGTAATTCTGGTTTTCACCCTCGATTTTCTTCAGGACAGAAGGAAGCTTCTGTCTGTCCAGGTGTTGACTCTGTTGTTGAGCGTATGCAACAGATTTGGGACCAGGTAGTGGAGAGGTTGTCACTCTCTCAGGAGAAGGCCCAGCGGTTTGCTAACCGGCATAGAACTGATGGTCCTCGGTTTAAAGTGGGGGACTTGGTCTGGTTGTCCTCAAAGAATATTCCTATGAGAGTAGCATCTCCTAAATTTAAGCCTAGGTTCATTGGACCTTATAAGATCATGGAGATTATTAATCCTGTTTCTTTTCGTTTGCTTCTTCCAGGGACATTTAAGATCCATAACGTGTTCCACAAGTCCTTGTTGAAGAGGTTTGTTGAGCCAGTGGTTCCTGCTACTGTGCCTCCTGACCCTGTTTTGGTTGAGGGCAATCTGGAGTATGTGGTTGAGAAAATATTGGATTCTCGTTTTTCTAGACGAAGACTCCAGTATTTGGTTAAATGGAGAGGTTATGGTCAGGAAGACAATTCTTGGGTGTTTGCTTCGGACATCCATGCTAGGAGACTTATCCGTGTGTATCATAGAACTCATCCTGACCGACCTGGTTGCTCAAATGAGGGTTCGGTGACCCTCCTCAAGGGGGGGGTACTGTTGTGAATGGGTTTGAGATGAGTTCTGAGCAGAGGCTCCCTCTGGTGGTTACAAGCGGTACTAGTGAAGATTGTGAGGACTGGGAATCAGGTGTTACTGACTGGTCTTATATAAGGGAGTCATTTTCCCATCAGGGTTGCCGGTGATCAATTGTTCTGGTCTGAATCCTTCATTCCAGTTTCCCTTGTAGCCTGCTGTGTCGTGTCTGCATCTCCTGCTACCAGATAAGAATTTTTCTTCTTTTGTGTTGTTGCTATATTTTTGCATTTTGTCCTGCACTTCTTTGGGGGCCTTCTGGGTCCCCTCCGGGGGCTTCTGCCTTCTCAGTTTAGTTCAGCCACTGAGTTTTGTTCTTTTGCTTTTTCCAGTTTTTTCAGTGGCTGCTGTTTTGATTTTGTTACACCAGAGAGCTAATTTGGGTGGTGGAGGTCGTGTGGTCTCGGGTGATTTTGAGATTGGTAGAGTTGGTGTTTTTCAGGGTTTTCTGGGATTGCAGTAAGTAACCTTCCTGTCCTTTTCTATTTAGATAGTTTGGGCCCCAGCGTTTGCTCATTCTATTTTCTTTCTGTGTCAGTATTTCCTCTTGTCTAACCGCCATTACATGTTTGGGGGCTTTCTATTATCTTTGGGGTTCTGCTCCGGGGCAGATAGCTTTCCTATTTCTATCTTTAGGTGTAGTTAGTTTCTCAGGCTGTGACGAGGCGTCTAGGACCAACGTAGGAACGCTCCACGGCTGCCTCTAGTTGTGGTGGTTAGTCAGGGTACTGCAATCCCATAGATTCCAACTGCTCTGGTGTATTGCCTTTTTTACCTGCACTCCTCAGTTACCGAAACATAACAGCCTCCTATATACAGTATGAGCCCCAGCATTGCCTCCTATATCCAGTATGAGTCCCCACATAAGCATCCTATATACATCATAAGCCCTCACATAGCTTCCTATATACAGTAAGTGCCCTCACATAGCCTTTTATATAGAGCATGAGACCCCACAGAAGCATCCTATATGCAGCATGAGCCCCCACATAGCCTCCTATATTCATCATGAGCCCCCACACAGCCTACTATATACAGATTGAGCCCCCACATAGCCTCCTATATACAGCATGGTCAAAAGCTAATGTTTGATTATACGGAAAAACTTTGTCAATCTAAATTATATGGATACTTTATTTGGAATGAGCTGTAAAGGTACAAATATTGCGTGGACTAATGTGTAAGTAAGCAAATGAATTCTAGCTTTTTTCTAAAGTTCTATAAAGTTTACAAATTTAGTAAGGAATGGTCATGCTAGATGCTATATTTAATGCAGCAACATTTATAAAAGAGGATGCCAACTGGGTGTTTTATTACATTACACAATTTACAAATACATACAAAGGTGATGTCACTAGTGTTTTTAACACCTTAATGCTGATTGACAGATATATCCATGCTTTAATGCTTTATGAAGGATGCTTTCCCACTGATACAATCAGCTGTGGGAATCTGAGTGTTGCACACAGCCACTTGGACTGGCATTTTCATCGACCCAGGCTTTTTAACTCCTCATATTCCACTTTCTAGAGTGACAGCGGCACATGATGAGTTAAGCAGAGAGTACTCAATCCCTCTATCAGCCCATCGGCTCCCCTGCACTGCGATTACAGGTGCTCCTGTTGGGTTCTGACAACGGCCTTTGGGTCTGCCATACATCACAGCCAATCAGATTATTCTGGGGCGGGTCCTGATTGGTTACCTGTCAGTCAACTACTGAAGTGTAATGTAATACACTGCTAAAGGGATTGCTGAGCTGATTATTACTAATGTGATCATGATATTGCATGTTAAAGTCTCTTGAGGGGCTGATAAAAATTGTAAATATAAAATAAAAAAATTGTAAATGTGAAAAAGAAGTACACACACCCTGCTCAAATCACAGTTCCAAACCCCCCCACCAAAAAAAAGTTTTGATCTGAAAATAAATAAATCTGGCTAAAAAAAGTCACATTTTATATAGTCACGTATGCAATGACACGTCTTATCACACCATATCTGTATTAATCCCGTACCAAGGTCACAGAAAAATGCTTTCAAATTTGCCATTATTGTTTAGTTAGCCTCAAAAAAAGGTGTACAAAAGTGAACGAAAAGTTTTATGTATTCAAAATAGTGCCAATAAATAATAAAGTTTGCTAAGCAAAAACAAGTCTTTATATAGCTCTGTAAATGGAAAAGATAAAAGTGATTGCTCTCAAAACATGATGGAAATTAAAAAAAATATTAAAAAAAAATACTGTTGTTAAAAAGATTTTCTTCTACAAAAATAATAAATATAAAAAAAATATTAAAAAATGGGATTTCACTGAATTCATATTGACATATAATATAAAATGTTGCTGTTATGTATCCATGTGGTGCACGATGCAAGAAAAAAATATAAATTTTTTTTCCAGAATTGATGAATCCAGCCTTAAAAAAAAAGAATTAGAAGGTGATGAAAAAACGATATATATTCCCAAAAATGGCACCAATGAAAACTGCATCTTGTCCTACCAAAAAATAACTGTATCTCCATTGACTGAAAATTGTAAAATTTATGGCTCTTAGAATATGGTGACAAAAAATAAATGATTTTTTTTTAAATAATGTATTTATGGTACAAAAGTAGTAAAACATGAATAAAACTACAGTACAGACCAAAAGTTTGGACACACCTTATCATTTAAAGATTTTTCTTTATTCTCTGAGTCATGACTATGAAAATTGTAAATTCACACTGAAGGCATCAAAACTATGAATTAACACATGTGGAATTATACATTACACTTTACAAAAAAGTGTGAAACAACTGAAAATATGTCTTATATTGTAGGTTCTTCAAAGAAGCCACCTTTTGCTTTGATGACTGCTTTGCACTCTCTTGGCATTCTCTTGATGAGCTTCAAGAGGTAGTCACCGGGAATGGTTTTCACTTCACTGGTGTGTCCTGTCAGGTTTAATAAGTGAGATTTCTGGCCTTATAAATGGGTTTGGGACCATCAGTTGTGTTGTGCAGAAGTCTGGTGGATACACAGCTGATAGTCCTACTGAATAGACTGTTAGAATTTGTATTATGGCAAGAAAAAGCAGCTAAGTAAAGAAAAACAAGTGGCCATCATTACTTTAAGAAATGAAGGTCAGTCAGTCCGAAAAATTGGGAAAACTTTGAAAGTGTCCCCAAGTGCAGTTGCAAAAACCATCAAGCGCTGCAAAGAAACTGGCTCACATGAGGACCGCCCCAGGAAAGGAAGGCCAAGAGTCACCTCTGCTTCTGAGGATAAGTTTATCCGAGTCACCAGCCTCAGAAATCGCAGGTTTACAGCAGCTCAGATTAGAGACCAGGTCAATGCCACACAGAGTTCTAGCAGCAGACACATCTCTACAACAACTATTAAGAGAAGACTTTGTGCAGCAGGCCTTCATGGTAAAATAGCTGCTAGGAAACCACTGCTAAGGACAGGCAACAAGCAGAAGAGACTTGTTTGGGCTAAAGAACACGAGGAATGGACATTAGACCAGTGGAAATCTGTGCTTTGGTCTGATGAGTCCAAATTTGAGATCTTTGGTTCCAACCACCGTGTCTTTGTGCATCGCAGAAAAGGTGAACTAATGGACTTTACATGCCTGGTTCCCACCATGAAGCATGGAGCAAGAGGTGTGATGGTGTAGGGGTGCTTTGCTGGTGACACTGTTGGGGATTTATTCAAAATTGAAGGCATACTGAACCATCATGGCTACCACAGCATCTTGCAGCGGCATGCTATTCCATCCAGGTTGCATTTAATTGGACCATCATTTATTTTTCAACAGGACAATTATTATTATTATTCATTTTTATAGCGCCATTTATTCCATGGCGCTTTAAATGTGAGAGGGGGTGAATATAGACAAGTACAATAAATATGAGCAATACAGGACACGCATAAGTACAGAAGGAGAGAGGGACCCTTCCGTGAAGGCTCACAATCTACAGGCAATGACCCCAAACACACCTCCAGGCTGTGTAAGGGCTATTTTACCAAGAAGGAGAGTGATGGGGTGCTACGCCAGATGACCTGGCCTCCACAGTCACCAGACCTGAACCCAATCGAGATGGTTTAGGGTGAGCTGGACCACAGAGTGAAGGCAAAAGGGCCAACAAGTGCTAAGCATCTTTGGGAACTCCCTCAAGATAATTGGAAGACCATTTCCGGTGACTACCTCTTGAAGCTCATCAAGAGAATGCCAAGAGTGTGCAAAGCAGTAATCAAAGCAAAAGGTGGCTACTTTGAAGAACCTAGAATATAAGATATATTTTCAGTTGTTTCCCACTCTTTTGTTAAGTATTTAATTCCACATGTGTTAATTCATAGTTTTGATGCCTTCAGTGTGAATGTACAATTTTCATAGTCATGAAAATATAGAAAAATCTTTAAATGAGAAGGTGTGTCCAAACTTTTGGTCTGAACTGTATATAAACTTGGTATCGTCATAATCTTGCTGACATACAGATTAAATTTGTTGCCTTATTTCTGCAGCACATGAATAGTCGCAAATGTAGAACATTAAGAAACAACACCGGATTGGTTTATCTTTTCAATTTCTCCCCATTATAAATTATTAAAAAATAGGTAATCAGTTATGTGAACATAAAATGCCGTCACTGACACATACAGCTTATCGTAACAAAAGCAAGTCCTCGTATAGCTACAAAAAATGACATAATATGACTCCTGGAATGTGAGAATGAGTAAGTGAAAAATTAGCATGGACATTAAGGCTCAAAACTTGCAAGTCCCAAATTTATATATTTTTCCTTACATTGTTACTGTTAAAATAAAGTTGTCATATGGACAGATGCATTTCATAAACTATTCATACAGTATTTAAAGATATACTGGACATATTAGTGCTAAAATATGAAAAAAATGGTAATTTGATTTATTTTTGGGTTTTTAAAGCACCACCCCGGCGTTTTTTTTATTGCACCTCTGGAGTGGTGTTTTAAATTTAAGTCCACTTCCCCTGTATCATGGTCACGTGCCACCAGCTTCATTATTTTACAGCGTTGCTTCCAAAAAGTGACCTGCCGGCAGCTCTGGTGTTTTGTGGAGGTCACTTTTTCAATTCAAGTCTATAAGAGCGGTGTTCTGGCCTCATTCTGGCTCTCATAGACTTGATTTGAGAGCTTGTGAAGTAGCTTCTGACATCTGGCCAATCAGAAGCTACTATCACAAGATGGCACCTCGAGACCGGAACGGTGTCGAAAAATAGTGAAGATGCCGGTGGTTGAGTATGGGACCAGGGTTTGGGGACTTATATTTAAAGCACCACTCCAGTGCTGAAAAAAAATTGCTGGAGTGGTGCTTTAATTAAAAAAATACAAAACCTAGAGGCCTTATCTTGCAATATAAATATTGAACAATATGTTACAAAATTAACAATGTAATAATTTACTTGGATACATAAAACTGTTACAGAATTATTATTAAATGCTGTCGCACACACAGAGATTTTCTAAATCTGGCTCGGTCATTAAGTGAGAAATGGGACTGGTCCTTGAAGGGTTAAATAAATTCTGTTACACGACAATGTTTAGGAATAAATACAGTAGTCTGTGTCTATATATCGCACACGCTTTCAGGTGGATGAAATCTACAGCCTCCCCTCGATATTCCGACACCGTCATTACCGGGCTGCTCGTGCAGGACCAGATGCAGATGTCTTTATTTAAGTAGGAGAATGTTATTCAGAGCAAAGTTAGAAGCGAATCAGGGAAACGAAGTACAATAAATTGAAGTAAGTGTGTATAAACTAACATACAAAGTCTCCACATGTGAACCAGTAGGCTGATTGTAAGCAATTACTTCTCATATGACTGCAACCAATTAGTCATAGTTCAGATATTAACCTGTAAGTAATAATGTCTGGGACTCGAAGGAAGGGAGGAAGTCTACTGGTAACATGTATCAGTCTCACACTCTAAGGACGCTCAATTCCCAAATCAGATTGTTTGAAATAACTTAGTTACCCCAGAGCAGATGCATTAGTGACCCCACAAGCGGGAATGGCTGCCCCCACTTTCCGCCTCAAGTGTTCTCTACCGTCACAGGACGCTGATTCAGAAATTCTTCAGATAACTATCAAAAAGCTACTTGTGTTTGCACTCCTTAAGGTTCAGCCAAAAGTCCTCTGGCAGTGACATAAAAAAAGGGGAGCTGCCGGGTGGGGGCTTCGCATATGATTATGAGGAATGGACCTCAGCGCTGTCAACTAATTTAAAGGACCCTTCAGTGATCATTGAGAATATGAAGAAAGACGTTTGCCCATCAATGAGATGCCAATCTCTATTTACAAATGAAACTTTAGCGTAAAGATTCCGTTGAGGATTTTTACTCTTTCTTTAACATGCTGTTGTCGATTCAGTTTTCTAGTGCACGGGTATACTGTCGGCGTGAATTAGATCTATATTAAATTAATTACATGGCGACAGTATAAATATTACATTGAAAAAGCTGTAAAATACATTTCTTTTTTCTTTCACGTGTTCAGTCAATATATTTGACATAAAATGCTCATGATTTCTCTCCATTTGTTAGACCTTATCAAGCTGGATTTGATGTATTATTGAAATGCATTCATTGTGAAATGCAAAACTGCTACACGTGTCACAGCAAAGCGAACATTTCCTGCTGTAGACAGTTTGCTAGAATGTTAATGAACCTTGCAGAACCTTTTGAATTTCTGCATAAATTTGAGCGCAAATTGAGAATCCAACATGGTAAATAATAAACAAATATTACAGTGTATATTTTCTAATGAAGCATTTATTTGTTAGTTAAACCTTTCCTCTAAATGGACGTAACTTTATATTTATTTTAGCAGTGCTTTCCTGAAATGGGCAGTTTCATCCGGTGGATGGCACGGGCACAGTGATATAGAGCCGGTGTCCCGCTGCAACAGTCATGATCGTAGCTGTCTACATATTTAAGTAAACCCAAAGATTGTTCCAGCAGTCAAAGGAACACATCATAATGACCCAAATAATAAAGAGAGCATGTTATTCAAATCACAGGATTTTTTCTCTTCTAGTCTCTTAAAAACAAATAATAGCTAATCAATTAATTACATGTATCCGAAAATAGTTATAATAAAAATTGATGTCCCATTCCTGAAAAACATGCTGTCAAAAAGGTACATTATGTGGAAAATAGAAAACATTTTGTTAAGGCCAGGGTCACACCTGCGAGTGCAATGCGAGAAACTGCCGTTATAATTATCCAGATTATTGTGAGTTCACAGATACTAAACATGTGTAGGTTCTTTTTTATTTAAGTGGTGAAAAAAGAATCCCAAATTTGTAAAAGAAAAAAATGGCGCCATTTTCTGAGACCCCATAAGTCACCATTTTTCGGGATTTTGGGCTGGGTGAGGGTTCATGTTTTTGCACACTGAGTTGACATTTTTATTGATATTATTTCAGGAATCGATGTGATATTTTGATCACCTGTTATTGCATTTGTAATGTCGCAGAGAACAAAAAAAACATAATTCTGGCGTTTTTATTTTTTTTCTCATTATCACATTTATCAGTTGGATTAATTTAGTCTATACTTTGATAGATCAGGCGATTCTGAACACAGCTTTTTATTGCTTTATTTTGAATGAAGCAAAAGGGGGGTGATTTGAACTTTTATTTTTTTAATTGTTTTTATATTTTTTAAAAGATTTTTTTACTTTAAATTGCTTCAATAGTCTCATATGTGCCATGTGTAGCAGAAATTTTCATCGCCTATGAACAGGGAGTTATGGGGCAAAAAAGGGGTAATTTTTAAGTTTTATATTTTTTAAAATTGTTTTTATATTTTTAATTTTTTTTTATTTTTAACTTGTTTCAATAGTCTCATATGTGCTATGTGTAGCAGAAATGATCATCTCCTCATAGGAGATATGTAATGACAAGCATGGGGGTCTTTTGCAGATCCCCGACTGTCATGTCAACCCATAGCCTCCCGCAATCATGTGACAGGGGCACCGATGGGTGGGATTTGTGACCCGCTTCCAGTAAATGCTGGAAGTTAACAGCCATGGGTGGATCGCGATTCCACCTATGGCTGTTAGGGGCACATGACAGCTGATCGAATCAGCTGTCATATATCTGAAAAGATGAAGGCTCAGCGCCGGAGCCCATATCAAATGAAGGGACATGACTTATGATGTACCTATATGTCATAGTCTGTGAAGGGGTTAATAATGTGGTTTTTACTTAGCAGTAACACAGGCAAAAAAAAAAATATATATTTTTTTAACAACCTTCAGCTTGATCTCGAGGCATGGTGACTTGTTGGATGAATAATCTGTAGCAAGATCAATCTTGTGCAAGCCTAGATAGGTCCACCAGGGTCTTCTCCACCATTATCTTAATAGTGCCACGCCATCGGGTCGTTGGTCTTCCTCCTCTCCTTATTCCTTCTATTCTTCCGACCATGATGTCCTTCTCCAATAATTGCTCTCTTTGTATGATGTGTCCAAACTAGGCAATATGTTATAAAATACATTTAGTATCACCATAACTAAACCGAAACATTAGAAAGCAGACGTGTTATTTGTGCCACAGGGAACTATGCAAAATTTAAGATCCATTAAAGAGAGCATACACTCCAGAAACTGTATGAGGAGCTGTAAATTGTGCCCTAGATATACATGCCCCAAGCACTATGCCAACTCCAGTTCGAGGATGGAGAACCACAGATGGAGCACAGGAAAACCCAGGCAGGGCAACTAACTGCTCCTTAGGTAGTATACATACAGTATCACTAACAGTGCGAACATTGTACACTTTAGAGAAAAGTTACCCATTCCGCCCATTGATGTGTGTCCCAGCAGTTGGACACCCACTGATCAAGAAGTTATAACCTATCACTCAGATAGGTGATAAACATTTTCTACCTGGCAACTCCTGTAACCAAATCTTAATTCACTCAAACGTTAACCCAAGGAAGGTAGAAATATCCTTATCATTCTTATGGCGTTTGTAAATACAGGGTTGTTTTAATGCCCTGGATTTAGATCTGTGCCTGAAATGTGAATGACTGGAGCTAAAATATTACTTGTTACATGAGAAACAGGTCTGGTCACTCTGATGAATGTTTGTGGATAGGAGTCTTCGTAATCCCGATATTTGCATTAAGTGGGAGATTTCTTCCAGCACAGCTCGCAAATTGTCTAGATGCTGAAAAGTTTTTTTCTCTTGCCTCAGGTCTGAATTTTAACACGACAATCACACTTTCTTGGTAAAGAAGAGAGATAGATGGAGTGAAAATGATATGCACAGCAAACGCGTGTTTGAAAAAGCATAGAGACTGAAAGGTGGCTGGACGACTCAGGTTTCCAAGAGAACAGAGAAATATCAGGGTCTATTGATAGATGGAGGGGAGGAAAGCCAAGTCTTGAATCAAATGGGGTGATAATTTCAGGCAGCTGGGGAGTGGATTAGAACAGCAAGGTGCTAATCGAATGCAGTGTAAAGTTTGGAAGACAGGGAACGTGAGAGAGGAGTGAAGGAGCTTCGAGAAGGGGAATGTTGGAAATTCTACACTCCGGGGGGGAAAACCTCAAGAAAGATGGCTTTTCTGAGGCTGATGGGTAACAGACTCAAGCCGAAGCTGAGATGTAAGATGTAGACCCCACTGAGATGCTAGAATGCGCAGCTTGCATGCAATGGAATTAGCCTGTGGCCAAGACAATGTCGCCTCTTTCAGACAAGAGACGTGGCGGTTGCTGCATGTGCTAGCCACAATACCTGACGGCTTTCGGTAAAATCATCTCTCACTTGAGTAAATCACAATGTTGTAAGGAATATATGAGCTCTATGCAGAAAAATAAACCTAATTAAGATGAATGTATATTAGCAATACAACTGTTTAGTATGTCTGTCTGATATCACATTTTAACTGGCCATATAAAGAGATGGTTGTCACTCACATAAGCATTTAGCCGACAATAACTTCCCCCTTACACCGATATATTTCATGCTCTAGACAGCACTGACGGTACTTATATCCCAGGGCAACACAGTAACAGGCATGCTGAAATCCACAATGGGCAATCCTTCTTCCATTGCCACTATATTGCCCCTATACTGTGTTATGCTGCCATACACTGTACATTATTGGTTTATCAACAGGTTTAGACAACATTCATTTCTATTCATTCTATAGAACACAAGGACTGACTGACCATGAAATAGAAAAGTAATGAATTTATGATGTTCTTACCAACAATTCTCCTTATAATCCTATAGCACTTCTGCTTTCAAAACGGCTGTTGGTGAAGCATGAGATCTAACTTGCCCATCAGCCTCCTCCAAATGAAAAACAACTTTCTGATTGGCAGTGTGTTAGGGTTCGAGTTCCCGCTCCTGCACAAGGGGAGTCTCGAACCAGTGCCACTGCGGTCTCCCATTCATCTCCGGCCGCAGTGGAGCCTGCTCAGCAGAGACGTCGTTCCAAGCGTCTTGCCCACTCCACTACTGGGCAGTGACTTGTTGCTGCCTTTCCTGGATCTGCTATTATAGCCAGTTCTGGAGCAGACGTCTTTGGGATAAAGTCCTGCATTTTCCCTTCTGAGCGTGCCCAGAGTGAGATCTCTCATTGGAGATCAGGGGTCACATGCTCAGGTACTGCAGCAGCTCCTATTGGCCCGCCAGGAAGGCCCTGTTACTACTAGTCTTCTGAACAGGTTCTCATTGGTCCTTGTTCCTGGAAGGTCCTGTAGCTGTTGCTATAAAAGGGTAGCATGGCTGGGCCGCCATGCGCTAATATCAACCATTGTATGCTATGCGCCAGTGTGGTCATGCGTGTGTGTGGTTAGGGACCCGGCTGAAATAAGCCACTAGAATACCGACTTAATCGGTGAGGAGTTTAGTGTGCTAGCTGGTCAGGGTCGGTGTCCTAGATGCCCTAGATTACCGGCATAACCGGTGAGGAGTTTGATTGCCGTATTCAGGGTCTGGCGTTCAGACGCCATAGATTGCGGGTGACTCCCGCGAGGACATTAGCGCATGACCACGTATTATGCTCGCTTAGCAATTAACCGTGTGCCTGAGAGCCTGACAGGACACGGTGTTTGTTCTCAGCGGCTCTGTGACGTAACAGGGTTCGCTCTCGACGCTAGACAGCGCCCTAGCGTTTTACTTTGCGGCTCACTGAAGCTAAGTGAGTTCGCACATATCGCCATATAGCACTGTGGCATCCCGTTAGCGGCTCTGTGAATTAACAGAGTCTGCACTTACTGCCACAACGCGCTACGGCGTTTATTTTAGCGACTCTGCGGGATAACAGAGTTCGCTACTTTCGTCATCTTACTAGCAGCAGGCTTTGCTTGCACGGTGGACCCCGGGCTGCGAACGCACCTCTCCACTTTATATATTTGGTGCGTTCCGCAGACCCTAACATAATATTAGCGCCAGGGTCTGGCTAGTAAAATGGCGGACGAACAGCGTCTATTGCAGTACATCCAGCAGCTGAAGGGTAGGTTGGAGGCTCTTGAGAGCACAACCTCAGCTGTGGATGTTACCGCAGTCGCTGTTCAGGCTGCTAGCGTGGCTGCAGCCAGTTTGTCCTCTGCCACCTCTGCCCCTACATTATCCCACCTCCCGCTTCCTGACAAGTTTGCCGGTGATAGCAAGCAATGTCGGGGATTCGTGAGTCAGTGCTCTATACATCTCGAGCTTCTGGCTGCACGTTTTCCCACGGTTCGGGCACAAGTGGGTTTTGTACTTTCTCTACTCTCAGGCAGAGCGTTGGAGTGGGCAACGCCGCTGTGGGAGCGCGATGATCGTGTGGTGCAGAGTGCTCCTCGTTTCTTGGAGGCTCTTAAAAAGGTCTTTTTAGGACCCCAGGTCACCCACGATGCGGCGCTACAACTGCTGGCATTGACACAGGGTTCGTCTTTGGTCAGTCAGTTTTCCGTCCAGTTTCGGACTCTGGCTGCTGAGCTAGATTGGTCTGATAAAGTTCTTATTCCTATTTACTGGCGGGGACTGGCTGACCATGTTAAAGACGCTTTGGCTACCAGGGAGATTCCCGCCACACTGGAGAAGCTTATCTCCATATCTACCCGCATTGACCTCCGTTTTCACGAGCGGAGGTTGGAGCGGGCCCAGTGTAGGCAGAGGTTTCGGTTGGCTCCTACCTTTGCCAAACCTCTCGAATTCCCCGATCTGGCGTCCGAACCTCAAAAGGCCACAGAAGTTCCTCATGCAGGACCTAAGTCTCGGTCCGTCCGAGTATCCGTGGTTTGTAACCATTGTCAGCAGACAGGACACTATGCCAACAGATGTCCACAGCGATCGGGGAAGCGATCGCGTCTAGTGGCCCTGGGAGGAGGTTCACTAGAGACAGCGGCATTTTCCTCCAAGATAACATTTAAAGGGACAATCACTGTTGGTACTTCCATTCTCACCGCCGACCTTTGCGTGGACTCAGGAGCAGAGGGGAATTTCATGTCCTCTAGCTTTGTTCGCCGTCATGCAATACCTCTGGTGGCGCTTGACAAATCAGTGACTGTTCGGGTAGTGAATGGGTCGTCATTGCCCTCACAAATTACACACCAGACTGTCCCACTTGCATTGTCTGTATCTCCTTCCCATCAGGAATTTATTTCCCTACTCGTCCTTCCCGAGGGAATAGACGAGATCCTACTAGGTATACCTTGGCTCCGTTTCCACTCCCCACATATAGAGTGGACTTCGGGTAGGATACTGGGTTGGAGTGATGCATGTACAGGCAGATGTGTCAGAAGTTGCGTTCAGGTTACCACTACTGAGTTACCCGCAGATCTTACTCCACTTCCCAAGCACTACTGGTCATATGCAGACGTGTTCTCCAAGAAGGCTGCGGAGACTCTTCCGCCTCATCGCCCCTATGACTGTCCTATCGACCTCTTGCCTGGCGCAGAACCTCCTCGGGGAAGGGTCTATCCCTTCTCTCTTCCTGAGACAGAGGCCATGTCGCAATATATTCAGGAGAACCTGGCAAGAGGGTTTATTAGGAAGTCGGTGTCACCGGCAGGGGCGGGATTTTTCTTCGTGCAGAAGAAAAACGGAGAATTGCGTCCGTGTATTGATTACAGGGGTCTTAACGCCATCACCGTTAAAAACAAGTACCCGTTGCCCCTGATCTCTGAGCTATTTGATAGGCTTCGGGGAGCAAGGGTATTCACTAAACTAGATCTGCGCGGTGCTTATAACCTGATTCGCATCCGTGAGGGGGACGAATGGAAGACGGCTTTTAATACCAGGGATGGGCATTACGAATATCTGGTGATGCCCTTTGGGCTCTGTAATGCTCCAGCCGTTTTCCAAGACTTTGTCAATGACATCTTCCGGGATATGCTCTCCACCTCGGTCGTAGTCTATCTGGATGATATACTCATCTTCTCTCCAGATATTGACTCCCACCGGAGGGATGTTGGCAGGGTCTTCGACCTCCTACGGGCAAATTCCCTTTACGCAAAGTTGGAGAAATGTGTGTTTGAGCAGGAGTCCTTACCTTTCCTGGGCTATATCATCTCCGCCCAGGGATTGGCTATGGATCCTGCCAAACTACAGGCGGTGATGGACTGGCAAGAACCCCACTCTCTAAAGGCGGTGCAGCGCTTTATGGGGTTCATTAATTACTACCGTCAGTTCATTCCCCACTTCTCAACTTTGGTAGCTCCCGTGGTTGCCCTTACCAAAAAGGGAGCTAATCCCAAATTGTGGTCTGAAGAGGTCTCCAAGGCCTTCACGTCTATTAAGTCTCATTTCGCTAGAGCTCCCATCCTACATCGCCCCGATGTTGATAAGCCATTTATATTGGAGGTGGATGCCTCGTCCGTTGGTGCTGGAGCAGTCCTCTTCCAAAAGGATGCTCAAGGTCGGAAGCATCCATGCTTCTTTTTCTCCAAGACCTTCACACCAGCAGAGAGGAATTATTCCATCGGGGACAGGGAGTTGCTAGCAATGAAGTTGGCCTTCTCGGAGTGGAGACATCTGTTGGAGGGAGCTCGCTTTCCCTTCCAAGTCTTTACGGATCACAAAAACCTGGTATATCTTCAGACAGCCCAGCGGCTTAATTCTCGCCAAGCCAGATGGTCCTTGTTCTTCTCCCGGTTTCATTTCACACTGCATTTCCTCTCGGGAGAGAAGAGCATTCGTGCCGACGCTCTCTCTCGCTCTGTGGTGTCCTCGGAGGAGGAGGTGGAGGAGCCTCGGCTTATCGTCCCCACAGAGAGCCTGAGAACAGTGGCCCCGGTTTCGCTAGAGTCTGTGCCCCCGGGCAAGACTTTTGTGCCTACTAATTTGCGACCGGAGGTACTCTCTTGGGCACATTCGTCCAGGGTGGGTGGACACTTTGGGGCAAAGAGGACATCTGAATTGCTGGCGAGGACATATTGGTGGCCGCATATGGTCCGTGATGTTGGAGACTATGTTCGGGCGTGTGTCTCCTGCGCCAAAAATAAGTCTCCACGACAACGGTCAGCTGGGTTACTTTACCCTTTGCCGGTGGCAGACAGGCCCTGGGAGATGGTTGGGATGGACTTTGAGGTGGGCTTGCCCAAGTCTCGGGGTTGCACCATCATTTGGGTAATCACCGACCATTTCTCTAAAATGGTGCATCTGGTGCCACTGCCACGGTTACCTTCTGCACGGGCTCTGGCAGCGTTGTTTGTTAGGCACATCTTCCGTTTACACGGCATGCCGGACAAGATTGTCAGTGACCGAGGTCCCCAGTTTGCCTCTCGGTTCTGGAGAGAGCTTTGTCGTCTACTCAGTATTGCGTTAAATCTCTCTTCAGCGTACCATCCTGAGACTAATGGGTTGGTAGAGAGGGCCAATCAGACCTTGGTCACCTATCTACGACATTTTGTCTCAGCCAGGCAGGATGACTGGGCATCCTTGCTACCATGGGCTGAGTTTGCATTAAACAATGCTGTGGCTGATTCCACCGGACAGACCCCATTCCTCCTGAACTAAGGTCAGCATCCGCGGGTACCAGTGCCTATGCCCGTGTCTTCCGCCGATTCCAGGGTGGCAGACTGGGCTGTGGAGGCACGGGACATTTGGGACCGCACGCAGGATGCCATTCAGGCCTCCAAAGAGAGGATGAGGTCTTCGGCCGATGCCCATCGGCGCCCCGCTCCTACATTTGCTCCTGGGGATTTGGTGTGGCTCTCCGCCCGTAACATCAGGCTGCGAGTTGAGTCCACTAAGTTGGCACCCCGCTACCTGGGTCCTTTCAAGGTCCTCGAGCAGGTTAACCCTGTGGTATACCGTTTAGCTCTTCCACCACGCCTGGGTATCTCCGACACCTTTCACGTGTCCCTCCTGAAACCCGTGCTCATGTCCCGGTTTTCTGAGTCATCTGCCGGGACATCGGGTTCATCTGCGGATGACCATGAGGTGAACGCCAACGTGGGGTGTAAGGTGGTACGGGGCAAAAAGTTTTATTTGGTGGACTGGAGTGGCTATGGGCCTGAGGATAGGTCTTGGGAGCCTGCCGAGCATGTTCACGCTCCGCAGCTCATCGCTGCCTTTGAGCGCAGCGAGGCCCAAAAAAGGGGGGGCCCTAGGAGGGGGGTAATGTTAGGGTTCGAGTTCCCGCTCCTGCACAAGGGGAGTCTCGAACCAGTGCCACTGCGGTCTCCCATTCATCTCCGGCCGCAGTGGAGCCTGCTCAGCAGAGACGTCGTTCCCAAGCGTCTTGCCCACTCCACTACTGGGCAGTGACTTGTTGCTGCCTTTCCTGGATCTGCTATTATAGCCAGTTCTGGAGCAGACGTCTTTGGGATAAAGTCCTGCATTTTCCCTTCTGAGCGTGCCCAGAGTGAGATCTCTCATTGGAGATCAGGGGTCACATGCTCAGGTACTGCAGCAGCTCCTATTGGCCCGCCAGGAAGGCCCTGTTACTACTAGTCTTCTGAACAGGTTCTCATTGGTCCTTGTTCCTGGAAGGTCCTGTAGCTGTTGCTATAAAAGGGTAGCATGGCTGGGCCGCCATGCGCTAATATCAACCATTGTATGCTATGCGCCAGTGTGGTCATGCGTGTGTGTGGTTAGGGACCCGGCTGAAATAAGCCACTAGAATACCGACTTAATCGGTGAGGAGTTTAGTGTGCTAGCTGGTCAGGGTCGGTGTCCTAGATGCCCTAGATTACCGGCATAACCGGTGAGGAGTTTGATTGCCGTATTCAGGGTCTGGCGTTCAGACGCCATAGATTGCGGGTGACTCCCGCGAGGACATTAGCGCATGACCACGTATTATGCTCGCTTAGCAATTAACCGTGTGCCTGAGAGCCTGACAGGACACGGTGTTTGTTCTCAGCGGCTCTGTGACGTAACAGGGTTCGCTCTCGACGCTAGACAGCGCCCTAGCGTTTTACTTTGCGGCTCACTGAAGCTAAGTGAGTTCGCACATATCGCCATATAGCACTGTGGCATCCCGTTAGCGGCTCTGTGAATTAACAGAGTCTGCACTTACTGCCACAACGCGCTACGGCGTTTATTTTAGCGACTCTGCGGGATAACAGAGTTCGCTACTTTCGTCATCTTACTAGCAGCAGGCTTTGCTTGCACGGTGGACCCCGGGCTGCGAACGCACCTCTCCACTTTATATATTTGGTGCGTTCTGCAGACCCTAACACAGTGTTTCTTCAATTGGAGGAGACTCATGGCCAGATCTGGTTGCATGCTCTCCATCATTAGCCATTTTGAGAACAGGAGAGCAGTGCAATCTTCAATGTGCAAGAACAATGTATGGGCCCTTTGCAACCTAATACCTGATCATAATACACAATTCCACCTGCTTTAGAGGTGGATGTGGCCCCCTTAACTCTTGGATCCCTATGTTGCTGCACCATTGGTACTGTATGTACATTCCTAGTGGATACATTTGAAGCGTCAAAGAACAAGTATCTCATTCTTAGATTTAATATATCAAAAGGGTACAGTGTTTACAAATTAGATAAACTGACAAAACATTCTACAAACAAGGCAAAAACAGTATAGAAACAAAAAAGGATAAACATAGGAACTTCTTACAGATTGGATTATTTTGATGTTTTCTCCTGGATCTGACAATGAGTTTTTCCTGGATGAAAGATTTTAATGGTTCCCATCCACACCCCTCCCTCCTCCTCCTGGTCAAGTAAAAGGAGGATGGCTAATTGTACTAATTATATGCAAGGAAAAATGTGTGCATGACATAATTGTAATGTACAGTCATGGCCAAAAGTTTTGAAAATGACACAAATATTATATGTTCACATGATCTGCTGCCCTCTGGTTTTTATGTGTGTTTGACAGATGTTTTTATCACAGACAGAAATATAATAATTGCAAACATATGAGTAACAAAAGCTTATATTGACAGAATGAGTTAATGCAGCAAGTCAATATTTGCAGTGTTGACCCTTCTTCTTCAGGACCTCTGCAATTCTACCTGGCATGCTCTCAATCAACTTCTGGACCAAATCCTGACTGATAGCAGTCCATTCTTGCACAATCAATGCTTTCATTTTGTCAGAATTTTTAGGTTTTTGTTTGTCCACCCGTCTCTTGATGATTGACCACAAGTTCTCAATTTCGATTAAGATCTGGGGAGTTTCCAGGCCATGGACCCAAAATCTCTATGTTTTGTTCCCTGAGCCATTTAGTTATCACCTTTGCTTTATGGCAAGGTGCTCCATCATGCTGGAAAAGGTATTGTTGATTGCCAAACTGCTCTTGGAGGGTTGGGAGAAGTTGCTCTTGGAGGACATTCTGGTACCATTCTTTATTCATGGCTGTGTTTTTAGGCAAGACTGTGAGAGAGCCGATTCCCTTGGCTGAGAAGCAACCCCACACATGAATGGTTTCAGGATGCTTAACAGTTGGCATGAGACAAGACTGTTGGTAGCGCTCACCTTGTCTTCTCCGAATGAGGCGTTTTCCTGATGTCCCAAACAATCGAAAAGGGGTTTCATCAGAGAAAATAACTTTACCTCAGTCCTCAGCAGTCCACTGCCTGTACCTTTTGCAGAATATCAGTCTGTCCATGATGTTTTTTCTGGAGAGAAGTGGCTTCTTTGCTGCCCTCCTTGAGACCAGGCCTTGCTCCAAGAGTCTCCGCCTCACAGTGCGTGCAGATGCACTCACACCTGCCTGCTGCCATTCCTGAGCAAGCTCTGCACTGCTGGTAGCCCGATCCCGCAGCTGAAACACTTTTAAGAGACGGTCCTGGCGCTTGCTGGCCTTTCTTGGGCGCCCTGAAGCTTTTTTGGCAACAATGGAACCTCTCTCCTTGAAGTTCTTGATGATGCCATAGATTGTTGACTGAGGTGCAATCTTTCTAGCTACGATACTCTTCCCTGTTAGGCCATTTTTGTGCATTGCAATGATGACTGCACGTGTTTCTTTAAAGATAACCATGGTTAACAGAATAGAAACAATGATGCCAAGCACCAGCCTCCTTTTAAAGTGTCCAGTGGTGTCATTCTTACTTAATCATGACAGATTGATCTCCAGCCATGTCCTCATCAACACCCACACCTGTGTTAATGGAGCAATCACTGAAAAGAGGTTAGCTGGTCCTTTTAAGGCAGGGCTGCAATGATGTTGAAATGTGTTTTGGGGGATAAAGTTCATTTTCTAGCCAAATATTGACTTTGCAAGTAATTGCTGTTAAGCTGATCACTCTTTATAACATTCTGGAGTATATGAAAATTGCCATTAAAAAAAGTGAAGCAGTAGACTTTGTAAAAATTAATATTTGTGTCATTCTCAAAAATTTTGGCCATGACTGTATGTCACTTTTTTTCCAACAGGGACCTCGTAGTGGAATATTAAAACACCATATTTCTGAGCATACTTTCACCATAAACATAACTATAATATATCCATAATTTGGGTTTATATTACACTTCTATGATTTCTCGAAATCGAAAATCCTGGCACTTAGAACTGTAGAACTGTTAACATCAGACTGTTGTAACTATGGGATGAAATTATTTCATTTCCATGGTGCCAATGTAAGGAGGTGAAAGTGTATTAACCCTTTAAGGTTTCATCCCCTTTAATTGTGTTTATCTATGTAAATATATGCTTTGCATATATTATGTCTATATATGTGGGGTTTGAGTGATAGGTAGTACATCCTAGGGGTCACTAGAGGAGGGCACTAGGAGGATAGTGTATATTTTCATGAGTTAACTGTAATTTGCGACGGATCACTAATGAGGCCACGTTATAGATCCAGTTAGAACGTTAGAAAAGTAGTCAAAACAGTTATGAGGTTTGGACGCATTGAGCCCATCCGTTCGAATAGGGACAATAGTTAGGGACTTGTTGCTAGGGAGAGATTGCCTCCAAGTTGGAATCTGTCAGGAAGACTTCCTCTTAGTGGGAGTCAGTCTGGGGTGGACCTTGCTAGTGTGAGGATGTCCACATTCCTGGGCCCTGAGCATAGGGTAGGAAGAAGAGGGGACCAGCAACCCCTGAAGAAACGGGTGAAGGATTCACTGTGGGAAACGTGAGCCCAAAGAGAGTGGGTGTAGCCCAGTGGAAGAACCACTGTGGGAACGCTCAGCAGAAGAGGTCGTGCATGAACGTAGAAGCGAGTGGGCCATCAGAAGTATCCAGGCAGTGGTGGACGAACTAGTAGATGTGTCTTTCTTATGCTGGATTGAAGTGTCTCCAGGGGAAGAAATCGAAGTGCCTTTTTCACCGGGCTCCTTGTCCCGTCAATACTTATTGGTCCATTCTGATGTGGCAGCGGAGAAAAAGTAGACTTGTGAAGAATGTATTGCTGGTATCGTGTAAGAAGTGCTTATGGTGTCTTGGACGTGCTTTGCCCAGAGGAAAATAAAGCAGAACTGTTTGACGTGATTCTGGACTCTGTCTCTAATTGCTCTGTATGCTCCCTCACGGGAGGGGAAAACCCTAGAACAATTTTTTTTCATATGTTGTACTTGGGGGTAGCTCCCCCTGGTTTGCACCTATTCACATTAACCTCAAAAAATTACGGATTTACATAATTACTAACCGCAAAAAAAGTGTTCCAGCAAAAAAAATATTAAAATATTACCTTTATTAACATATTACATACAAATATAAAAACAATAAAATAACAAAAACTGTTATCATTCACTTACAGAGTGGGTATTCATCTTGTTGGATATAGCTTCGTGGCATATTATCAATGCCAATACTTACATACTAGGGCGTCCTTATTTTAGGTGTTTTTTGATTTAGGAAATTTTTCTCATACATAGCTCCTATATACTGGACCAGTGATATACAAATTTATTGATGTGGTAATACGTTATATACCTCCTACTGGGCATTTTTGTTATTTTATTGTTTTTATATTAGTGCATTGGCCCCGCGGTCATCCCTTTACACCATTGTGACATACATTTACATCATATGTTGTGTACCAGACATTGATGTGAGCTCACCGGCAAATAATGTCATGTCACATGTGTCTTTAACAGCCGTGGGTGAGGAACAGCTCCACCCATGGCTGTTAACCTGTCAATATTAAAATGCCAGAATTATGTTTCTTTGTCCGCCGCAACATTATAATAAAATGCAATAAGAGGCGAGCAAAACATCATATCAACCCAAAAATGGTGTCAGTAAAAAATATTAGCTCAGAGCACAAAAAATATCGCTCACACAGCCCCAGATCCCAAAAATTGAAAGTGTTACGTGTCTCGGAAAAAGGCGACAAGGGTTTTTTGTTTTACAAATTTCTGAATTTAAGTTAAAAAAAACTATAAATGTTTTTTATCTGCATAATCAAACTGACATGGAGAATCATATTATCAGGTCAGTTTTACATTACAGTGAACATAGCAAATAAAAAGATTATGAAATTGCACTTTTTTTGCAATTTTAACGCACTTGGATTTTTTTCCCCATTTTCCAGTGTATCACATGATGAAATTAATGAAGTAATTCAAAAGTACAACTTGTCCTTAAAAAAAAATAAGCCCCCATATGTCTATATGGCAAAAAAAAATGTATGGCTCTTGAAAGAAGTGGAGGAAAAATGAAAAGAACTCAAAATTGCTCTGGGATAATGGGGTTAAAATGAACTTGGCTAAAAAGCGTTATTTAATGCTTCATCATCACAGTTTTGAAAAAAAAATTGAGATTTCACCTACTTTGTAGCATTTATATTGCTTGGTTCCTATAATATGGTGGAGGAACATTGGTCTCCAACACGCACAAGGATCAAGTTTCGCTGCCACTAGACTTAAACATAAATTAGTCAATGAATGTGTAGGATATACAGGGATGTCTCTATTTCATTGTTCTTTAGCTTAATGGTGGTGTCTGGTGCATCTATAATGACCACGGACAAGATAAAGATCCCCAACTCACATCAGGACTACAAGATACCAGGTACTTTCAGCTGCATCACATCTAATGTGGTGTACCTCATTATATGTACTAAATGTCCAACTGGGGTCTGTATGTGGGGGAGACTGGGCAAAAACTGAGAACAAGGATGAATTCTCATCGCCACACAATAAGAGAAAAAAGAATGGATTTACCTGTGGCAAAACACTTTTGTATTCCCGGCCATAGCGTGATGGATATGGAATTACTTGTATTAAAATCTAACTTCAAATCTGAGAAAGATAGAAAGGTTTGGGAATATAAACTTATGATGACCTTTGACACTCTTAGTGCTGGAATGAACGTGTCACATGGATTTATGTCTTTCTATATCAATTAAGGAATCTGCTTCTCTGACCTTCTAGGGCATCAAAACACAATGGCAGACTTCAATCAGAGGGCAATAAAACTTTCTCTCCTTATCTATGAACTGTTCCAATATTTATGTTCATCCCTCTGCCATAATGACAGTTCTGCTTCACGTCACTTGTCTTACCTATTGCATTATTCCTGTGTCCTGTTGTGTATATAAATATGTGATTCTTCAGATTTTGTATTAGTCTAGCCTGATGAAGAGACCTGAGTAGTCTCGAAAGCTTGCAATTTGTTACCATCTTTTCAGTTAGCCATTAAAAGGTATCAACCACTGAGGACTCTCAAGTCTAAATATTTTTCTATCTACTGGCTAACACGGTACGAAGATACACATCTTTCCTGTATCAAAATGGAGGATACCAGAATGTACCGCATCTTTATGGAACTAAAACCACTTCTGAAGAAACGCGCACAAATGGACAGCGACATTTTTTTCTTATCTAAATGCAAAAAGGAGAATCTAATTCCCAAAGGACTCTGGATTACAAACCCAATTCTTCACACCTACAATACCCATTATGCACAAAACCTTTGTCACAGGACTTCTGAAAGACTAAGGAACCATCTTTTGCATGTCTGATACAGCATAAGGAGTAAAGTCCAAGGGCAATTTGAAACTCTGAGGAAAACACTTACAGAAAGCACAGAGCAAAAATTACAACAATACTGTAACAAACTACGGACCTTTCTGATTCATAACAAGGAAAAGAAACTACACAGACTGCGCCTCAATTGCGGACTATATACAAACAGATACAAAACAAAACCAAAACCTGACAACTCTGACAACCACTCCATTCCAGACACAAAAGCATCTAACTGTGTCATCAATCTCTCAGATTACAAACCCAACAAAGTGGAGCTTGCCGTGCTTTCTAGAGGACTCTCATTTTGTCCCACTAAGGCCCTGGATAAAACCGAACTCTGCAGTGATATGGAACATTTTTTCAGGAGACTGCGCCTGAGGGAATACTTCAATGATACAGAAGATTCAGAAAACACTCGGACTGAAGGAAAAGGGATCCCAACAACCAAGAAGAGGTCAGACTGGACACCTCCACCTGGACGTAACCCTCATTTGGATAAATATATAGACTCATTCAGACATTTGATAAAATCCACCATCATAGCCACCAACAAGAGACAAGCATCCAACATCAGTGCCCAGGAGAGAAAGGCCATACAGTCTCTGAAAACCAACAAAGAAATCATCATTAAACCTGCTGACAAGGGAGGTGCAATAGTCATGATGAACACATCAGACTACAGTCATGGCCAAAAGTTTTGAGAATGACACAAATATTAATTTTTACAAAGTCTACTGCTTCACTTTTTCTAATGGCAATTTGCATATTCTCCAGAATGTTATAAAGAGTGATCAGCTTAACAGCAATTACTTGCAAAGTCAATATTTGGCTAGAAAAGGAACTTTATCCCCCAAAACACATTTCAACATCATTGCAGCCCTGCCTTAAAAGGACCAGCTAACCTCTTTTCAGTGATTGCTCCTTTAACACAGGTGTGGGTGTTGATGAGGACATGGCTGGAGATCAATCTGTCATGATTAAGTAAGAATGACACCACTGGACTGTTGTGAATGGGCTTGAGATGAGTTCTGAGCAGAGGCTCCCTCTGGTGGTTACAAGCGGTACTGGTCTGTCCAGTGAAGATTGTGAAGATTGTGAGGATTGGGAATCAGGTGTTACTGACTGGTCTTATATAAGGGAGTCACCTTCCCATCAGGGTTGCCGGTGATCAATTGTTCTGGTCTCTATCCTTGATTCCTGTTTCCCTTGTAGCCTGCTGTGTCGTGTCTGCATCTCCTGCTAACAGATAAGACAATTTCTTCTTTTTGTTTTTGTGCTTGATTTTTGCATTTTGTTCTGCACTTCTGTGGGGGCCTTCAGGGTCCCCTCCGGGGGCTTTTGCCCTCTTAGTTTAGTTCAGCCACTGATGTTTGTACTTTTGCTTTTTCCAGTTTTTTCAGTGGCTGCTGTTTTGATTTTGTTACACCAGAGAACTAATTTAGGTGGTAGAGGTAGTGTGATCTCAGGTGTTTTTGAAATTAGTAGAGTTGGTGCTTTTCAGGGTTTTCTGGGATTGCAGTAAGTACCCTTCCTATCCTTTTCTATTTAGTTAGTTTGGGCCCCAACGTTTGCTCATACTATTTTCTGTCTGTCTCCGTTTTTCTGTAATTCTGGGTTTCACCCTCGATTTTCTTCAGGACAGACGGAGGCTTCTGTCTGTCCAGGTGTTGACTCTGTTGTGGAGCGTATGCAACAGATTTGGGACCAGGTAGTGGAGAGGTTGTCCCTCTCTCAGGAGAGGGCCCAGCGGTTTGCTAACCGGCATAGGACTGATGGTCCTCGGTTTAAAGTAGGGGACTTGGTCTGGTTGTCCTCAAAAAATATTCCTATGAGAGTAGCATCTCCTAAATTTAAGCCTAGGTTCATTGGACCTTATAAGATCATGGAGATTCTTAATCCTGTTTCTTTTCGTTTGCTTCTTCCAGGGACATTTAAGATCCATAACGTGTTCCACAAGTCCTTGTTGAAGAGGTTTGTTGAGCCAGTGGTTCCTGCTGCTGTGCCTCCTGACCCTGTAAGGGTTGAGGGCAATCTGGAGTATGTGGTTGAGAAAATATTAGATTCTCGTTTTTCTAGACGGAAACTCCAGTATTTGGTTAAGTGGAGAGGTTATGGTCAGGAAGACAATTCTTGGGTGTTTGCTTCGGACATCCATGCTAGGAGACTCATCCGTGCGTACCATAGAACTCATCCTGACCGGCCTGGTTGCTCAAATGAGGGTTCGGTGACCCCTCCTCAAGGGGGGGTACTGTTGTGAATGGGCTTGAGATGAGTTCTGAGCAGAGGCTCCCTCTGGTGGTTACAAGCGGTACTGGTCTGTCCAGTGAAGATTGTGAAGATTGTGAGGATTGGGAATCAGGTGTTACTGACTGGTCTTATATAAGGGAGTCACCTTCCCATCAGGGTTGCCGGTGATCAATTGTTCTGGTCTCTATCCTTGATTCCTGTTTCCCTTGTAGCCTGCTGTGTCGTGTCTGCATCTCCTGCTAACAGATAAGACAATTTCTTCTTTTTGTTTTTGTGCTTGATTTTTGCATTTTGTCCTGCACTTCTGTGGGGGCCTTCAAGGTCCCCTCCGGGGGCTTTTGCCCTCTCAGTTTAGTTCAGCCACTGATGTTTGTACTTTTGCTTTTTCCAGTTTTTTCAGTGGCTGCTGTTTTGATTTTGTTACACCAGAGAACTAATTTAGGTGGTAGAGGTCGTGTGATCTCAGGTGTTTTTGAAATTAGTAGAGTTGGTGCTTTTCAGGGTTTTCTGGGATTGCAGTAAGTACCCTTCCTATCCTTTTCTATTTAGTTAGTTTGGGCCCCAACGTTTGCTCATACTATTTTCTGTCTGTGTCAGTATTTCTTCTTGTCTAACCGCCATTACATGTTTGGGGGCTTTCTATTATCTTTGGGGTTTTGCTCCGGGGCAGATAGCTTTCCTATATCTATCTTTAGGTGTAGTTAGTTTCTCAGGCTGTGACGAGGCGTCTAGGACCAACGTAGGAACGCTCCACGGCTGCCTCTAGTTGTTGTGGTTAGTCAGGGTACTGCAATCTCATAAATTCCAACTGCTCTGGTGTATTGCCTTTTTTGCCTGCACTCCTCAGCTACCGAAACATAACACTGGACACTTCAAAAGGAGGCTGGTGCTTGGCATCATTGTTTCTCTTCTGTTAACCATGGTTATCTCTAAAGAAACACGTGCAGTCATCATTGCAATGCACAAAAATGGCCTAACAGGGAAGAGTATCGCAGCTAGAAAGATTGCACCTCAGTCAACAATCTATCGCATCATCAAGAACTTCAAGGAGAGAGGTTCCATTGTTGCCAAAAAAGCTTCAGGGCGCCCAAGAAAGGCCAGCAAGCGCCAGGACCGTCTCTTAAAAGTGTTTCAGCTGCGGGATCGGGCTACCAGCAGTGCAGAGCTTGCTCAGGAGTGGCAGCAGGCAGGTATGAGTGCATCTGCACGCACTGTGAGGCAGAGACTCTTGGAGCAAGGCCTGGTCTCAAGAAGGGCAGCAAAGAAGCCACTTCCCTCCAGAAAAACATCATGGACAGACTGATATTCTGCAAAAGGTACAGGCAGTGGACTGCTGAGGACTGGGGTAAAGTTATTTTCTCTGATGAATCCCCTTTTCGATTGTTTGGGACATCAGTAAAACGCCTCATTCAGAGAAGACAAGGTAAGCGCTACCACCAGTCTTGTCTCATGCCAACTGTTAAGCATCCTTAAACCATTCATGTGTGGGGTTGCTTCTCAGCCAAGGGAATCTGCTCTCTCACAGTCTTGCCTAAAAACACAGCCATGAATAAAGAATGGTACCAGAATGTCCTCCAAGAGCAACTTCTCCCAACCCTCCAAGAGCAGTTTGGCGATCAATAATGCCTTTTCCAGCATGATGGAGCACCTTGCCATAAAGCAAAGGTGATAACTAAATGGCTCAGGGAACAAAACATAGAGATTTTGGGTCCATGGCCTGGAAACTCCCCAGATCTTAATCCCATTGAGAACTTGTGGTCAATCATCAAGAGACGGGTGGACAAACAAAAACCTAAAAATTCTGACAAAATGAAAGCATTGATTGTGCAAGAATGGACTGCTATCAGTCAGGATTTGGTCCAGAAGTTGATTGAGAGCATACTAGGGAGAATTGCAGAGGTCCTGAAGAAGAAGGGTCAACACTGCAAATATTGACTTGCTGCATTAACTCATTCTAACTGTCAATATAAGCTTTTGTTACTCATATGTTTGCAATTATTATATTTCTGTCTGTGATAAAAACATCTGTCAAACACACATAAAAACCAGAGGGCAGCAGATCATGTGAAAATATAATATTTGTGTCATTCTCAAAACTTTTGGCCATGACTGTATATGAAGGAAGCAAACAGACAACTTACGGACAGACGCTACTACAGAAAACTGGAGTCGGACCCTACACAGGACTATTACAAGGAACTAAGCAAGTTGGTATCTTGTCTGTCTGACAAATCCATAAGAGCTGATGACCTGATACCAGAAAGTCCAAGAACAGGGACGTTTTACATACTTCCCAAAATTCACAAATCTGGGAATCCAGGGAGGCCGATTATTTCATGTGTGGACACCCTTACTGAGCAGGTATCTGGATGGGTAGAGGGTATTCTTAAACCCCTGGTAAATGATACACCCAGCTACATTCAGGACACAACTGACCTACTGAATAAATTAGCAGCAATAGGTCCCCTACCAGAAGGAACTATCCTGGCCACCATGGATGTGGAATCTTTGTACTCTAATATCCCACACCAGGATGGATTAAATGCCTGCAAAGTCTTCATGGGAAACACCAGGAATGATGCTGATTCTGTGATGAAACTCACAAAATTCATCCTCACCCACAATTACTTTGAATTTAACAACAACATCTATCTTCAGGAGACTGGCACAGCTATGGGAAGTAAAATGGCTCCACAGTATGCAAATCTTTTCATGGCCAAGCTTGAAAGCGACTTTCTGTCCTCATGTCCCATCAGGCCTCGGGCCTACTACCGCTACATTGATGACATTTTAATCATCTGGACGGAGTCTGAACAACAGCTAAAGACGTTCCATGAACAGTTCAACCAATTTCATGCCACCATCAACTTAACACTTAACTACTCCAGCACTGAAATTAACTTTTTAGACACCACCATTAAGCTAAAGAACAATGAAATAGAGACATCCCTGTATCAGAAGCCAATCGACCGTCCAGCATACCTTAAATGGGACAGTTTCCATCCAAAACACATAAAAAACTCTATTGTCTACAGCCAAGCCATCAGATACAACCGTATATGTTCCAACCCCATGGATAGAGATGAACACCTTGGTCGCCTCAGAAAGACTTTTTTGAACCAGGGCTACCATCCAAGAACAATTGAAAACCAAATTACAAGAGCCACCAGAATAACAAGGAATCACCTGCTACATTACAAAGCTAAAGAAGAAAATAACCGGGTGCCTCTAGTGGTCACCTACAATCCAAATCTGGAGATGCTAAGGGGAGCTGCATGGAAACTACAACCTTTACTACAAAAAGATGCCCGATTACAATCCATATTTCCAGACCCCCCACTACTATGTTTTAGGCAGCCCCCAAATCTAAGAAGCATCATTGTCAGAAGCTCCCTGTCCTCCCCAACAGCTGCAGGAACCTTTCCTTGCAACAAGAAGAAATGTAAAACCTGTGCATCTATAATGACCACGGACAAGATAAAGATCCCAACTCACATCAGGACTACAAGATACCAGGTACTTTCAGCTGCATCACATCTAATGTGGTGTACCTCATTACATGTACTAAATGTCCAACTGGGGGTCTGTATGTGGGGGAGACCGGGCAAAAACTGAGAACAAGGATGAATTCTCATTGCCACACAATAAGAGAAAAAAGAATGGATTTACCTGTGGCAAAACACTTTTGTATGCCCGGCCATAGCGTGATGGATATGGAATTACTTGTATTAAAATCTAACTTCAGATCTGAGAAAGATAGAAAGGTTTGGGAATATAAACCTATGATGACCTTTGACACTCTTAGTGCTGGAATGAACGTGTCACATGGATTTATGTCTTTCTATATCAATTAAGGAATCTGCTTCTCTGACCTGCTAGGGGCATCAAAACACAATAGCAGACTTCAATCAGAGGGCAATAAAACTTTCTCTCCTTATCTATGAACTGTTCCAATATTTATGTTCATCCCTCTGCCATAATGACAGTTCTGCTTCACGTCACTTGTCTTACCTATTGCATTATTCCTGTGTCCTGTTGTGTATATAAATATGTGATTCTTCAGATTTTGTATTAGTCTAGCCTGATGAAGAGACCTGAGTAGTCTCGAAAGCTTGCAATTTGTTACCATCTTTTCAGTTAGCCATTAAAAGGTATCAACCACTGAGGACTCTCAAGTCTAAATATTTTTCTATCTACTGGCTAACACGGTACAAAGATACACATCTTTCCTATAGGATATGCCTTATAATTCACAGTAACATTTACTATAAATAAAGGTATATTTGATAACCAGAAAACAGAATTTGCAACTGGAATGAAAAATATGACGTATGAGTCATGATGTGTTACATGGAAATAGTGAGTAGCGCAATGTACCTACTGTATGTTATGACATTTTGAGAACAGACAGAAGGTGAAGAAAGGGGACGCTTTGAACTATGCTGCACTTTAGATTAAAATTCAGACCACATAACCCTAATTTCTTCAATGTAAACAATACCTTTAATTTAATTGGCGGAAATCCTGGATAAATACTATATTTCTTGCTGTAAAAGCAAATTAATATGTTTGTTCTACAGAGAACTGTGCCAAAAAACTGAAGATTATAATTTTTTCAATGCCTGGGAATTTCTCCATCTGATCCAATAAGTTGTTATGGCATTAAATAACCTTGACATTGATAAGATGACAATGTAACTCTAATGACATCTCATCATCACTCTGCGCTCTATAGTCAACCTTCATATAGGGACCCAACCGTTGTAATTAGATTATCTTTTGTTTAGCCCTTAATGAATATGACGTTCAGTACATCATATGCTGTCTCCCTGACTCCCTGCATCATCATCTGCTTCTTACCGCCGTGGGTGCAGCGGTGCCACTGCCAATCTGTGACAGTGGGATTGACAATGCGCAGGCAGAGGGGAAGTGTTGTTATGCGTGCCCATCGGTACATGTGATGTGATCGCGGGGCGTTGATGAGTTGACACGATGGCGAGGGTTCGCCAAAGACCCCTATGTCTGTCATGACAGTTCTCCTGTGAAGCCCAGCTTGTGGGTGGTGTTCGTAGGAGACCATGATTTTTACTATATGCAACAATGTTATGGTATGGCTGTATAGAACACAAGCAATAACACAATAGCAAGTTGAAGTCTCTCAAGGGGACTAACAAATACAGTGAAAAGTATAAAAAAATGAAAAAAATATATAAGTTCAAATCACTCCCCTTCTCCCCATTAAATGAAAGAAAAAAAATCAGAAAGACAGAATTGCATTTTTTTCGACCTTTATAACAACATAAAAAAAATAACAAGAGGCAATTAAAACATCATATCTAACACTAAATTATATTGATAATAATATTGGCTTGGGGTCAGGCATTAGTACTACCAAATGCAGGTAACAATTGGCAACATGCCTCTGCAAGATGTGATTGCAACAAAGAAACTCTACTAAAAGAGGTAATCCACATATCTTGTGTTTAATATGTTGTGATGTTGCCCATCACAGCGACAGATGCAGTCAGATAGCATATTGTTAGATCTTAGTTTAAAGTATATTCCTAGAGGCACTTCGAGTGGCTCTAATGGCTTTATAATTTAATTAATGGGATGGGGCTACCTAATTCAAACGCCTTACATCCTCTGTTACTTTATATTTGTGCACTTAATGGCAATTATATGGAGACATGTGTGACATGCAGAAATAGTGCTAACTGCTGTTGCTTCAAAAGCATCCAGCAACTAGAGGGGTTAACACAGTCACAGGAAACAGGGAGTGGTTAGCAAAGCCCCAGGGGGATTGTGAGAAACGTGTTTACATTCTGGCAGCAGCCAAAAGAGATGAGTTGTGTATGATCTGTCTCTCAAATACCTTTAGGCAGGTGAACCATAGGGACACAGAATTCCATTACAGAGAGGAGCTGGGGTACCTCTATACTGTGATTTGAGAAAGTCTATCAAGAGCAGGAAGTTAAGTACAATAAGAAGTTGTGTACAGAGATAATCTCCCACAGCAAACCCTCCTCCATCTCACCGTGTTAGCAGAAATGCTGTGTACTGCTGTGCCTTTGTAAAGATTCTTGATCTGTGCTGAACTATGCTAACAAAAGAGACTGTTAGTCAATGTGCCTCTAAGAAGCAGCTGTACTGTTATAAAGCCTGCGCTTAAGAGACTTGAATTGCACTGAATGTGCTGTGACATTAAACTACACTGTTCATGTTCATGAGGACTCTATTAGTTGCATCTGTGTGAGCAAGTGGATCCATCTTGTCCCTGAGGAAGCTGCAGTACAGGGTCTCCCTGAGTAACTGTTCCCCCAGAGTTCCAAAGAATTCATGAGATCTGTTCCGCCCCTATCTGAACCTAGTGGCGTACACGTAACACATGCAATGTCATTCATAATCTAGATGTACCATCCTATTTCACCCATAGATAACTAGACATAATACTGAAAGATGGCTTCTCTGTATGCCTGAATTTTAAGGGTTTATCATTCAAACCATGTAGGTGGGTATGTGAAACCAATATAATGCCTGTTGTTTTCCCCCCAAACACTCACATACCATCACAGCCTATAATGGTCAGCATGGTGGCTCAGTGGATAGCACTGCAGCCTTGCAGCGCTGGAGTCCTGGGTTCGAATCCCACCTAGGACAACATCTGCAAGGAGTTTGTATGTTCTTCCCGTGTTTGCGTGGGTTTCCTCCCACACTCCAAAAACATACAGATAGGGAATCTAGATTGTGAGCCCCATTTGGGGACAGCGATGATAATGTGTGCAAACTGTAAAGGGCTGTGGAATATGTTAGCGCTATATAAAGATTATTATTTATTATAATGGTCCCATTCAGAAATGTTGAGGGGCTTGTGTCTATTTCTAGGCTTTCTCCTAATTACTGCAATCACTCTATATTTTTAAAAAATTCTCTTTAGAGAAATCCAGGAACCAAGGCACCCAACATCCTAATTTTGCTAACTTTGTTAGTACAACAAAATCACAACATTTCTGCTGCGTAGGGCCTTTAACAAGACATAAAAAAGAAAGATATAGATTTTTTTCATGGCTTGATAAAGGTCCCGCGAGGCAGAAATTTTGTAATAACTTTACAAAAAGGAGAACGTCTGGTGCCTTGGTTCCCGGATTTCTCTGTATTTCTACAACCTTGTGGAAGGTTGCACCTAGTGTACACGGACAACAGAGTTGTGCACAGGATTCATCTATTGCAAGATAAAGAATTCTCTTTGTGTATTACACAGACTCAATCTATCTGACCATCCTTTCTTTCCACCAGGTCATTTGGCTCATTTCTTTTCATCACCTACAGCATGCATATCCAGTGCATGCAACCTACTGTCATATATTTTTCAGTAGACTACATAATTAGAAATCAAAGTCCCTTTGGATGTTGTGGCAAATTACCATTGTTATAAAATATAAATGTAATAGGGACATTCTTGTTGGTATAACCTCTACTGATATACTGTATTAATGCATATACACACATGAAAGGTGCCTGTCTAGAGGAACCGTTAACATCTGCTACAGAAAATTAAGTGTATGATTATTGTATATTTTTTGTGAAATAACATTACATATACCGTATATATATATTTTTTGGGGGGATTATAATTTTTTTTATATTTTTTAATGGTTTTCTTTATTCAGCTTAGATGACTTGAACCTGCAATATATTGATTGTATATATATTGCACTGCAATTAAATAAATTTTCAGTTTATTATAAAATAAAAAATTCCGTGACTGGTCTTCATAGCAAAACTAATATGACAAGTATGAATGCCTCCAGAATCTCCTCGGCTGCAATAACAACCTATTGGCACCCTGTGATCTGCAGAAGTGATGGTCACCAACCATCTTAAGACTTTTAATTGTCATTATCACTCTTGACAACGGTACATAGGAGATTAAACAGATATGATCGGAGCTAGCTCTGATCTCGTAAGTTCCTGTCAGGTGCTAGCCTGTGCTCCATTTTATGCAAGTGCCCCATTCTAGTGATTGATGAGAGTCCAAGAGGTGGTCTCGTACCATTCTAACAGTCATAAGCTAAGTACACACGTCCAGTAATCATCTTTTAGAATGGATCCAGCAGGAAACAGTTGACAAAGTTGTGCACAAAACTTTTTTGTCCAGCTAAAAAAGGATTTCAACTGGGTCCGTTTGTTTTACATCTATGGAAAAGGAATCCGTTAAATAGACATTAATTTTTCTTTAATTTGAAAAGAATCTTTTATTTACCTACTGGATCTTTTCCAAACAGAAGAAAATAGATAGCTAACCAATGGCTCAATTGTCCATAGACTTCAATGTTAAAAAAAGATCCAGTTGAAATCACTTTTTTGTTTTGCAGGACAAAAATGTTATGTCTGTGTAATAAGAAGCAGTGAAATCTCTGAAGAGCCCTTGCAGGATGTGCCATCAGCTAGGCGAAATCAAACAGAACTGAATGGTCCTGGAAGATTTGCAGGGGGAGTAACTTCATGTGCTGGACCTGATCAGGTGACTTACAGGAAGGACTTCCTGGATATAAAAGCCCTGCGTGCTAAACCACAGACAGAATTGGTGCCAGAGAAGAGAGCGGAGAAGACACGCCGCAGGGATGTTGCTGAGGCCAGCGTAACAGACCTCAGCAGAAAGCCTACGA
The DNA here is from genome assembly GCA_033576555.1 of Oophaga sylvatica. Lineage (NCBI taxonomy): Eukaryota > Metazoa > Chordata > Amphibia > Anura > Dendrobatidae > Oophaga > Oophaga sylvatica. The sequence goes on along the minus strand of JARQOD010000008.1, from coordinate 102,622,318 downwards.
CAGCAAGATGTCTGCCATTGCCTGACAAGGCCCGGATTCTGCACAGGAGGACTTCGAGTTCCAGCTGCACTAGTCAGGACAAGGATCTGTGCCACATGCCAGTAAAGCTCAACAGACCAGTCCTTGTCCGTCAAGAATTAATGCCTGGTCTTCTCCAGTCCAAGCCTGAGAGACTTCTGACAATGGTCAAGGTGAGAAGATCCGTGGGTAGACTGCAACAGGTGGAACATTCCTGCAGCTGCAAAAGGACAGTGCATGTGAGCAGGGCCGTCACTTCCATCTATCCTCTATGGTACCGGGGTTGGCTGGGATTAGGGTCTCAGGTTGGGAGGGGGCTGGTTGCGGCATGGGAGGTTCAATGGGGTTTGATAAACTACGTCAGAGAGAAACTTGCGGCTTAGTGGGAAAACCTGGTGACCCTCGCTAGGACCAGAAATGCTGAGACAGAACTTACATGGTAGCTCCCCTGACTGGGCGCACCACTGTTGCGGACAGAACATTAACGTTAGATAGAGAAAGACTTGCTTTTCCAAGTTTCTTATTAGCTTTGTTTGAATGTTAATGTGCCTAGCTACTAACACTATTTGTTTAGAGTTACTTTAAATCACTGTATATATGTAGAACTATAATCATCCCTGTCTGTTTCGGCCTCGTGCCTCTGCGTGTTGCATCCAGACTCCTGCATTACATTTACACAACTTTTTTGTTGCTAAATCCATTCAAATGGTTGATTAAAGTGAGCATAGCTATAGAAATTTAGGCTTTACCTGGTCCCCTCCTAACCCAATTGTTTTAAGACATGCAAATTAATTTTGTTTTCCTGAACTGTAATAGTTAGTCAGGCTATCAATATTTGATTAGTGTGATTTTGACTCTCGACAACCCTGTTGATCAGCTCTATGAATGGGCTACAGAAACTTTTTGTTGTGACAGACAATATAAGACACTGATCTGTGCTGCCAGCCACAGCTAAGTATAATCCTCTCTGCCTGTAAAATAATGGAGAGGATGTGTTGTAGTCTTTCATTCAGCTGGACTGCTGGATGTCAAACTCCCACAGATCAGATATTGATGGACTATCCAAAGAGAAGTATTATAATCCTGAAAAGCCTTTTACATGGTTCAATAGAATAGATTTACAACGCAACCATTTTGCCAATGATTTTTGACATTCTTCAAAAGGCCCCTGTTTTGTACACTTGATTTAATATTAATGTTTGATCACAAGCCCAGGCTCCTCGTATCTTCACATGCTAATGGTTATAGAAACAAGTAACAGAATAATACTTATGGTCACACATTTACAGACACTTAGGTAAGGTAAATCATATTGGAGTAGGTACAAATAGCTGAAGTCTCAGTGGCTACATCTAAATACAAAATTATGTGATAAACAAGAAATTCATCTTAAACCATTGGAAAGGAAAGTTTGGAGATAACCATGTATCTCACACTTACGTGGATTTTCTGGTGTTTATATAGCGAGGAAAAGAAAGTCTGGAGATAAAGTCCTACCCCCCAGCTCAAAGGGATGTACACTGTTTATACTTGGAGGAAGTTCTAAGGGTGGATTCATACCTCACACCTCGGCATTGTGTATGGTGTTTACACTGTGGGGAGCTCTCCAATAGACCCCTATCTCTACTCATCCGTTCTCAGGGGAGCAGGACATGTTTGGCAGCTGGGAATAGAATAAAAACAAACTGTCCGGACTGTTAAACAAGTGTTGTAGAGGAAAGTATATTTGTCTTTGTATTGTCTCACATCTGAATGGTGTGGTAATGGATGTGTCCTTGAGGAAGGCAGAGAGAGACATGTTTTTGAGTGTTATATAGACAGAAGATAACTGTTGTCCCAACATAGTTCGAACCTGGATACATCATGTACCTGTATATTATTCTTGGCTAAATACTGTGCCTTGCAAAAGTATTTGGCCCCCTGGAACTTTTCAACCTTTTCCACATATCATGCATCAAACATAAAAATACCAAATGTAAATTTTTGGTGAAGAATCAACAACAAGTGAGACACAATTGTGAAGTTGAATGAAATTTATTGGTTATTTTAAATTTTTGAAAAATACAAAAACTGAAAAGTGGGGCATGCAATATTATTCAGCCCCTTTAACTTAATACTTTGTTGCGCCACCTTTTGCTGCAATTACAGCTGCAAGCCGCTTGGGGTATGTCTCTATCAGTTTTGTACGTCAAGAGACTGAAATTCTTGCCCATTCTTCCTTGGCAAACAGCTCAAGCTCAGTGAGGTTGGATGGAGATCGTTTGTGAACAGCAGTTTTCAGCTCTTTCCACAGATTTTTGATTGGATTCAGGTCTGGACTTAGACTTGGTCATTCTAACACCTGGATACGTTTATTGGTTGAACCATTACATTGTAGATTTTGCTTCATGTTTGGGATCATTGTCTTGTTGGAAGACAAATCTCCGTCCCAGTCTCAGGTCTTTTGCAGACTCCAACAGGTTTTCTTCAAGAATGGTCCTGTATTTGGCTCCATCCATCTTCCCATCAATTTAAACCATCTTCCCTGTCCCTACTGAAGAAAAGCAGGCCCAAACCATGATGTTGCCACCACCATGTTTGACAGTGGGGATGGTGTGTTCAGGGTGATGAGCTGTGTTGCCTTTACGCCAAACATATCGTTTGGCATTGTTGCCAAAAAGTTCAATTTTGGATTCATCTGACCAGAGCACCTTCTTCCACATGTTTGGTGTGTCTCCCAGGTGGCTTGATGCAAACTTTAAATGACACTTTTTATGGATATCTTTGAGAAATGGCTTTCTTTGTGCCACTCTTCCATAAAGGCCAGATTTGTGCAGTGTACGACTGATTGTTGTCCTAAGGACAGACTGTCCCACATCAGCTGTAGATCTCTGCAGTATATCCAGAGTGATCATGGGCCTCTTGGCTGCATCTCTGATCAGTTTTCTCCTTGTTTGAGATGAAAGTTTAGAGGAATGGCCGGGTCTTTGTAGATTTGTAGTGGTATGATACTCCTTCCATTTCAATATGATCACTTGCACATCCTTGGGATGTTTAAAGTTTTGGAAATCATTTTGTATCCAAATCCGGCTTTAAACTTCTCCACAACAGTATCATGGACCTGCCTGTTGTGTTCCTTGGTCTTCATAATGCTCTCTGTGCTTCAAACGGAACCCTGAGACTATCACAGAGCAGGTGCATTTATACAGAGACTTGATTACACACAGGTGGATTATATTTATCATCATTAGTCATTTAGGACAACATTGGATCATTCAGAGATCCACAATGAACTTCTGGAGTGAGTTTGCTGCACTGAAAGTAAAGGGGCCAAATAATATTGAACGCACCACTTTTTCAATTTTTGTATTTCCACAAAAATTTAAAATAACCAATAAATTTCATTCAACTTCACAATTGTGTCCCACTTGTTGTTGATTCTTCACCCAAAATTTACATTTGGTATGTGTTAGGGTCTGCGGAACGCACCAAATATATGAGGTAGAGAGGTGCGCTCGCAGCCCGGGGTCCACCGTGCAGGCGGAACCTGCTGCTAGTAAAATGGCGAAAGTAGCGAACTCTGTTATCCCGCAGAGTCGCTAAAATAAACGCCGTAGCGCGTTGTGGCAGTAAGTGTGAACTCTGTTAATACCCAGAGCCGCTAACGGAAATGCCACAGCGCTATATGGCGATAGGTGCGAACTCACTTAGCTTCAGTGAGCCGCAAAGTAAAACGCTAGGGCGCTGTCTAGCGTCGAAAGCAAACCCTGTTACGTCACAGGGCCGCTGAGGAAAAGTGCTGTGTCCTGTCAGGCTCTCAGGTACACAGTTAAGTGCTAAGCGTACATAACGCGTGATCATGTGCTAATGTCCTCGCGGGAGTCACCCGCAATCTATGGCGTCTAAACGCCAGACCCTGAATACGGCAATCAAAACTCCTCACCGGTTACACCGGTAATCTAGGGCATCTAGGACACCGACCCTGGCCAGCTACCATACCAAACTCCTCACCGATTAAGTCGGTATTCTAGTGGCTTATTTCAGCCGGGTCCCTAACCACACATACGCATGATCACACTGGCGCATAGCATACAATGGTTGATATTAGCGCATGGCGGCCCAGCCATGCTACCCTTTTATAGCAACAGCTACAGGACCTTCCAGGAACAAGGACCAATGAGAAGCTGTTACAAACACACGTAGCTACATGACCTTCCTGGCGGACCAATAGGAGCCGCTGCAGCACCTGAACATGTGACCCCTGATCTCCAATGAGAGATCGCACTCTGGGCATGCTCAGATGGGAAAACGCAGGACTTTGTCTCAAAGACGGCTGCTCCAGCACTGGCTATAATAGCAGATCCAGGAAAGGCAGCAGCAAGTCACTGCACAGTAGAGGAGTGGGCAAGACGCCTGGACTGACGTCTCTGCTGAGCAGGCTCCACTGTGGCCGGAGATGAATGGGAGACTGCAGCGGGACGGGTTCGAGACTCCCCTTGTGCAGCAGCGGGAACTCGAACCCTAACAGTATGTTTATGTTTGAAGCATGATATGTGGGAAAAGGTTGAAAAGTTCGCACTGTATATGTCGTTTCTATCATAAACCTTTGGCGTTACTTTCTAGCAAACCAAATAAATAGCGGAAAATTAAGTAACAAAAATGCTATCTGTGTCAGAACGTATTGATATTTCTTTAGATGATAAAAATAACTATAATCAGAATTATGAGATCTGGTTCAATAAGATCACACAACCTCATTTGTAGATGTTGTAAGGAGCTGAGATGTAACTTTCTCTCAATGCAAAATATGGAACAGGACCCACAAACTAAAAAAAGTTCTGAAGTCACCTTGTGTGGCAAGGTTTATGTTGGACCCTTTAAAGAGGTTAAAACCCAAGACAAAAACAGAATAAAATACTGCTATTACCCTGCAGTAAATAAATGAACAGCAATAGTGCATGAGAATATTATAGGGTGCTTAGTTAACAATTTCTATAAAAAAACGCAAAAATCATCCCACAACGTCACGCTGATAGTATGTGGGACAGTCCTAACCCTTAATATTAAAACCTTAACATTTGTCAAGTGACGTGCAAGTGGATAAGGGCTGAAAAGAATAGACCTGGCTAGTGAGCACGCAGCCATGGGTAACTACATAAATGTAATGTCCAAAGGCAGGCCACACCTTTTGCAATATGTAAGCGCATGTTTACACTGGCAAACAGTGCCAGTGTTAAAGAGATAAAACCCAAGATAAAAGCATAATAAGCAAATGCCCTGCAATAAATAAATAGCAATAGTGCAAGAAAATAATATAGGGTTCTTGCGGTTCATTTCAGGATATTTGCTTATTATGTTTTATCTTGGGTTTCGTCTGTTTAGTGGCCAGTGTGAACATGTGCTTACAAGCTGAATGCACATACTTATATTCCAGTTCATCTCTTCAGTTTTTTGTTTTCATTTAAGTCTGTTCACACCCAGTGAAAACAAAGGTGGCTTGCCTTTTCTTTGAGTTGGGCATTGCATTCATGAAGTTACCCATAGTTGTGTGTCCACTAGTTGGCTCCGTTCTTCGCAGCCCTTATCCACATGTAAATCACTTGACAAATGGTAAAGTTTTAATATTAGAGGTTAGGACCATCCCAAATAGGGTCACCATGACATTGTGGGACAACTTACACATTTTTTTATTAAAATTACATTAACTGAGCACCCTGTTATGATTTGGTAGCCGAGGAGGACAGGAGCAAAAAACAGCAAAGGCAGCCAAACACCCAGAGAGGTTGGGAACTAATGGGTTGCAGATCCCTAAGCTAACTGCACAACTAGAAGCAGCCGTGGGACGTACCTACGGTGACCTAGATGCCTCGGCACAGCCGGAGAGATTAGCTACACCTGAAGATAGAAACAGGAAAGCTAACTGCCCTGGAGTAGAACCCCAAAGGAATAGGTAGCCCCCAAACACATAATGGTGGTTAGACAAGAAGAAACAAAAAAGCAGGCAGAAAATAGAGTGAGCAAACGCTGGGGCCAAATACTGCCTAGATAGAATAGAACAGGACAGAATACTATCTGCAACCCAGCAAAACCCTAGAAAATTCCAACACTGCTGATTTCAAAAAATGCTGAGACCACACGATCTCGCCACCCGCTAAATCAGATCTTTGGTGTGACCAAGCGGCTAACCCGCAGCCACTCAAAAAGCAGGGCCAGAGCAATGGAACAAGAAAACAGTGGCTACTGAAAAACAGAGAGTGGCACAGGCCCCTGGAGGGGAACCCGGCTAACCTCCCACAAAAGTACAGACAAAAAATGGAAATTGCAAACAAGCAGAAAATATCTTATCTGAAGGTAGTAGACGAAGGCAAGAAACCAGCTGACTTCCAAATGAACCAGGAAACAACAATTGATCACCGGCGAGGATCATGGGAAGACAGCTCACTTATATCAGCCCAGTCAGTCTCTCCTGATTGCCAGTCATCGCTCGCAGGTGATGGACTTCTACTATTCAACACTGGTTCAATACCCTCAGCAACCACCAGAGGGAGCCCCAAATCAGAAGTCATTTCCAACATGCTCACAATAGTACCCCCCCTTGAGGACGGGTCACCGAACCCTCACCTGCGCCACCAGGCCGATCAAGATGAGCTCGGTGATAGGCACGAACCAGTCTCTCCGCATGAATGTCAGAAGCAAACACCCAAGAATTGTCCTCCTGACAATAACCTTTCTACTTAACCAAGTACTGGAGTCTCCGTCTAGCCAAACGAGAATCCAATATCTTCTCCACTTCATACTCCAGATTTCCCTCAACCAAAACAGGCTCAGGAGGCGCAGCCATAGGAGCCACTGGCTCGACAAACCTTTTCAATAAAGATTTGTGGAATATGTTATGAATCTTAAACGCCCCAGGAAGAGCCAAACGAAAAGAAACTGGATTAAGGACTTCCAAGATCCTATAAGGTCCAATGAACCTTGGCTTAAACTTTGGAGATGTAACCTTCATAGGGATATTCTTTGAAGACAACCAAACCAAGTCATCCACTTTAAACAGAGGACCACCAGTCCTATGCCGGTTGGCAAACCGCTGGGCCCTCTCCTGAGAGAGAGACAATTTATCCACTACTTGATCCCAAATCTGCTGCATTCTCTCCACCATAGAGTCAACACCCGGACAGACAGAAGCCTCCACCTGCCCCGAAGAAAGCCGAGGATGAAACCCGAAATTGCAGAAAAAAGGAGACATCAAGGTGGCAGAACTAGCCCTATTATTCAGAGAAAATTCAGCCAAAGGCAAAAAAGAGACCAGTCATCCTGATCAGCAGACAAAAAACATCTCAAATAAGTCTCCAAGGTCTGGTTTGTTCTCTCCGTCTGCCCATTTGTCTGAAGGTGAAGCGCAGAGGAGAAAGACAGCTGAACTCCCAGTTTAGAACAAAATGTCCTCCAAAATCTGGAAACAAATTGGACTCCTCTGTCAGACACAATGTTCTCTGGAATGCAGTGCAACCGAACCACCTGCTGATGAAACAAGGGCACCAACTCGGAAGAGTATGGCAACTTCGGCAGTGGCACAAGATGGATCATCTTGGAAAACCTATCACAGATCACCCAGATACCAGTCATTCTCTGAGAGACAGGGAGGTCGGAAATAAAATCCATAGAGATATGGGTCCATGGCTTCTTGGGCACAGGCAATGGCATTAACAATCCACTAGAGCGAGAGCAAGGTTTGGACCGAGAACAAGTCCCACAGGACTGCACAAAGTTCCTGACGTCACGAGATAAAGTAGACCACCAAAAGAACCGACTCACCAAATCTCTAGTGCCAAAAATACCGGGATGACCAGCCAACACAGAGCAATGGACTTCAGTCATACAATTTCCCCGCAGGGCAACGTTCAGGTTTATCCCCCTGAAATTGTTCCAGGGCCAGTCTCAAATCAGGTGAGATAGCGGAAAGAATGACACCCTCCTTCAGAATGGCTGTAGGCTCAGTCACATCAATAGAATCCGCAAGGAAACTCCGAGAGAGGGCATCCGCCTTAACATTCTTAATACCCCAGAGAAAGGAGACCACAAAGTTAAAACGCGTGAAAAACAAGGCCCACCTGGCCTGTCTGGGATTCAATCGCTTGGCTGATTCGAGATAGATCAAGTTTTTGTGGTCAGTGAGGACCACAACTTGATGTTTGGCTCCCTCCAACCAATGTCTCCACTCTTCGAACTCCCACTTCATAGGCAACAATTCCCGTTTCCCCACATCATAAATACGTTCAGCTGGGGAAAACTTTTGGGAGAAGAAGGCACAAGGGTTAATCTTAGAGGTTACAGGATCCCTTTGGGACAAAACGACTCCTGCACCAATCTCAGAAGCATCTATCTCCACCTGAAATGGTAGAGAAACATCAGGTTGCAGTAGAACAGTAGCAGAAGTGAATCTCCGCTTGAGCTCCTGAAACGCAGAAACTGCCTGAGGAGACCAATTCACCACATCAGAACCCTTTTTGGTCAAATTAGTCAGTGGTTTCACAATACCAGAGAAATTACTTATAAATTTACTGTAGAAATTAGCAAAACCCAATAATCTCTGAAGAGTCTTCAATGAAGTGGGCTGAACCCAATCACAAATGGCCTGAACCTTGACCGGGTCCATTTCAATAGCAGACGGAGACAAAATGAATCCCAAAAACAAAACCTTCTGTACGCCAAAGAGACATTTCGATCCCTTAACATACAAAGCATTCTCTCTCAAAATCCGGAATTCCATCCGAACAAGTTCCACATGAGAATCCCAGTCATTGGAAAATATCAAAATATCGGCCAAATAAACGATCAGAAACTTATCCACCAAATCCTGGAAAGTATTGTTCATGAAAGACTGGAAGACGGAAGGGGCATTAGTGAGCCCAAAAGGCATCACTAGGTACTCAAAATGCCCCTCAGGGGTATTAAACGCCATCTTCCATTCATCTCTGTGCTTGATGCGAATAAGATTATACGCCCCCCTAAGGTCAAGCTTGGTAAACCAACTGGCACCTTTCACTCTGGAAAATAAATCAGAAATCAGGGGTAACGGATACTGATATTTAACAGTGTTCTTATTAAGGAGACGATAGTCAATACATGGCCTCAATGAACCATCCTTTTTGGCCACAAAGAAAAAGCCGGCACCCAAGGGTGAAGAGGATGGTCTGATATGACCCTTCTCCAAAGATTCTTTGATATAAGATTGCATAGAATCACATTGTATGATTTTTAAATAATTAGCTTGCAATTTATTGCATAAAATAAGTATTTGATCAACTACAACCAGCAAGAATTCTGGCTGTCACAGACCTGTCAGTTTTTCCTTAAGAAGCCCTCCTACTTTGCACTCAATATCTGTATTAATTACATCTGTTTGAACTCTTTACCTGTATAAAAGACAACTGTCCACACACTCAGTCAATCACACTCCAATCTCTCCACCATGGCCAAGACCAAAGAGCTGTTTAAGGACACCAAAATTGTAGGCCTACATAAGGCTGGGATGGTCTACAGGACAAAAAGCAAGCAGCTTGGTGAGAAAGCAACAACTGTTGCACAATTTTTAGTAAATGGAAGTAACACAAGATGACTGTCAATCTTCCTCAGTTTGGGACTCCATGCAAAATCTCGCCTTGTGGGGAATGGATGATGGATGATTCTGAGAAAGATCAGGAATCAGCCCAGAACTACATGGGAGTACCTGGTCAATGACCCGAAGAGAGATGGGAACACAGTCTCAAACATTACCGTTAGTAACACACTTTGTCATCATGGATTAAAATACAGCAGGGCACATAGTGCCCCCCTGCCCATGCCAGTACATGTCAAAGCCTGTTTGAAGTTCCCCAATGATCATCTGAATGATCGAGAGGCGGCATGGAGGAAGATCATATGGTCAGATGAAATCAAAATATGACTTTTTGGTATCAGCTCTACACACTGGGTTTGGAGGAATAAGGATGAGTACAACCTCAAGAACATTGTCCCAACAGTAAAGCATGGTGGGGGATGCATCATCAATTTGGGCTGCTTTTCTGCAAATGGGACAGGTTGACTGCACCGTATTGCAGTGAGGATGGATGGGGTCATGTATAATAAGTAAGAGCAGTGGAGATGAGTCATTGCTGGGTCTTCCAGCATGATAATGACTCAAAACACACAGCCACGTCAACTAAGGAGTTGCTTCGTAAGAAGCAATTAATGTTCCTGGTGTGGCCTAGCATTTCTCCAGACCTGAACCCAATATAAAATCTTTGGAGGGAGCTGAAACTTAATGTCGCCCAGCGACAGCCCCTAAACCTGAAAGATCTAGAGAATATCTGTATGGGGGAGTTGGCCAAATTCCCTGCTGCAGTGTCTTCAAACTTGGTCAAGGGCTACAGTAGAATTCTAACCTCTGTAATCTTATTTAATGTGATAAGATACAAATAAATTATGTAAAAATCATACAATGTGATTTTCTGGATTTTTTATTATTTGATTTTATTATGATTCCCTCTCTGATAGTTGAAGTGTACCTATGATAATAATAACAGACCTTGCCAAATCGGCAATGTATCAAATGCTTGTTTATTTTATTGGTTTTAATATAGGAAGATCATAAACAAATAATAGTCCAAAATCAGGAGATTAGAATATGCAATACCATAACACAGGACATTTGACAAAAATCAGAATTACAATTATGAGTGCTCTCAGCTATTTTATCAATTATGGTTTGCCCAAACGAGCATATAACTCGACCGAATGCTATCCGATGCTTTATCAACAGCACATAGACCAATGTCATACTATGGGGCAGGCAGATCTGCAATTATTTCTACAGACCAAATTGGTCTGTGTACAAAATAACAGCATGCTGGAAGTGGCACCACAAATCTGTTCCTGTTCACCCATTCAAGTCTACAGGTGTGTGGAAAACATCAAACTGCACTCAGATGTGTTCCAGGTGCATTCCTATTTATTCAGACACAGACAATGGAGAAGATGTAAAAATTAACTTGTCCATCTTTTCCACACCTGGGATACAATTCTCACATTAAACTGACACTTGGCTCAAACTCTGATTAGAGTTTGATCCGAGTCTCATTATCATAATCGATCTGATTCTCCCAGAAGCAAGAATCATCGCTAGTGTGATCGTAGCCTTATTGTGACAATATAGCTCAATATAAGGCTTTTTCACATATGAAATGAATATATGAATTTTGACTAATCTGTTTTCTGGGCTCTTATTTTTAGGAATAATGGAAAGATTGGAGTGAATCCATCATTCCCTCTTCATCATATACGAGACTTAAAATACAAGACTTAAAGGGAAGCTATCACCAATTTTTTTTAGCTTATATAATCCCTGCCCATTAGGCCGGGGTCACACTTGCGAGTGTGATGCGAGAAACTCGAGTGAGTCTCTCACATCAATACCCAGCACTGCCGCGGGCACTCGGGACTGGAGTGTGCAGCTGCATGTATTTCTATGCACACTCTGGATTCACCCATCGGACCTCACCACACAATTTACATGTAGTGTGGGACATGAATTAAATTTTACCTTAAGGTATGTAGGGACACTTATGAGGGTAGAAAAAGGTTGTACGAGCCCCACTTACATGATTTTACAGATGTTGGGCTTGGTTTCTGAGCCAAAAACAGATGCAGTTGTTTACAGAAATTTCAGCTGATGTTATGAGCTCGTTACTGCGACATAAAGTTTAGCAATTTTTGCAAACCACTATACTGACACTGACTTGCAAAAAATGATAGCATTTATGCCCCACGAAGAAGCATGTGCCGGGGTTTGTGAAATAATTTCTGCTGTGGCATCCTGCTCATCCTGAGCATTCAGCCATAACTGTGCTTGGCAGGACATTAATCAAATCAGAGTGGCAAGCTAACAGCAAGGCGACCATAATCAGTTACCAATGTAGCATTACCCAGAAGACTACTTCAAAGAAGACTGCTGAGAGTGGGATGCAGTGGTTTTAAAGGGTTATTCCACCAATGCTCACTTCTATATCAGGAGGTGAGGGAATGGTGATGTCAATCAACTGCCATAACTACCAGCTATCTTGCAACTGTCCTATTCATTAGAACAGAACCTATGTCAATTGCCCTCACAGATTGACATTACCTAGTAGAGGTGATTTTGTTGGCATATTGATCCTATGTTCACTGCAGAGCACCTAATAGATCGACAGATTCAAAGGAGTATGGCCAAGGAGATTTAGTCTGCAAGGGGAGTAAAAATTGACTATTTTGTCAGCTGTCTGAGGGGTGAGGAGACTGATTCTGTTCAGCAGAAGCAATAGCTATAGAGATGCATTCAGGCTAATAAACATGAAAATAAACCTTGATTTTATTTTTTATGAAAAACACAGTAAAAACTAGCAAATCACTGAGTTTCATGATTTTGGTATAACAATTATTCATGATATAACATATTTATAGTTAATTTTCACTGCCAGTACTTATGTAGATGAACAGAGAGAAAAGGCATCCTACAAATAGAAAAAAAGATAAAAAAAATCTGTTCACTAAAAAATCCTTTAAAATTTAAGTTTGACAGCTTTAGGACATTTTTACAGAAATTGAGGTTATCAGCAAATTTCTTCACCGCAAATAAATTTGCTATAGATCTCAAGTAGTGGAAAGCCTCATATTGCACTGAAAAGACATGTTTAATACTCTAGGATTGCTTAGGACTGTAAAGAACCTCTTTCAAGCTCTTTAATGCCAAAAAAGCCTCGGTAGTGTCGAAGTGACCTCAAAATATATAAATATGGGTAAAAATCATGCTAACCAGGATAGATAAGCGACTTTGCCTCAGGGAGGGTTGAGTCGTGTTTCGGACCACCCAACTTTCCCAAAAGTCGAGTCGAACGAAATCGGCCGACTATCGGAAAAAGTCGAAGGTCTGACTGAAACTCGAACCAACCCTGCAAGTCAATGGGGAAGAAAAGTCGGCAAGGGGTGGAGGACAGTAAACACACCTACAGTGCCCATTTCAATGCCAACGACATCAGTTCTAATTACTTAAGCCTGTCAACCTTAATTTTACTTTATAATAACAGTAACGCACTGAAAACTGGGGGTTATTTGGCTAAAGTTGTGGGCAGGCAGGGCTGGCTCCAGGTTTTTGTGTGCCCTGAGCGAAAGAGTCTCAGTGGGCCCCTTTAACACATACCACAATTCATGTTGCTCCGATATGGCAGAGAAATATAGGTATAGTACAATGACAAATACTTCACTTCTTATATTACATGAGTGATATCTATTGTAAATTCTACAATAGCTCAAAAAACGGACAGTATAGTCCTCCATTTAGTATTATCAGCACCACATAGTGCGCCATACAGAATAATGAGCCCCATATATTGCTCCATACATAATTGGTCCCATATAATGTTCCATACAGTATAAGATGAGCTCCACATAATGCTCCAGTATATGATGGTCCCCATATAATGAGCCATACAGTATAGGACGGTCCCAATAGAGTATAATGAGCCCCACATATTGCTCCATACAGTATAATGAGTCACATATAAAGCTCCATACAGTATATGATGGGCCCCATATATTGCTCCATACAGAATGGGCTCCATATAATGCTCCATACAGAATAGGCCCCATATGTGCTCCATATGATGCTCCATATATAAAGGGTCCTATATGATGCCCATAAATAATGAACCCCATATGATGCTCCAGTGTATGATGAGCCCCATATAATGCTCCAAATATAATGGTCTCCATATACAATGCTCCATATATAATGGGCCTCAAATGATGCTCCAGTATATGATGGGCCCCATGGATGATGCTTCAGTGTATGATGGGCCTATATAATGCTCCATATATAATGGGCCCCATATATGATGCTCCAGTGTATGATGGGACCCATTTATATTTCTCCAGTGTATGATGTGCCCCAAATATAATGCGCCAGTGTATAATGGGCCCTATCTATGATTCTCAAGTGTATGATGGGCCCCATATATAATTCTCCAGTGTATAATGCTCCCCATATATTGCTCCAAACATTAAAAAAATGAAATACCTCTCCTCACTGGGTACTGCTCTACTCTGGACTACTCAGCATCGCCATCTTCCAGCTCTCTGCACTGTGACTGTTCAGGCAGAGGGCGCACAGACGTGACGTCATCGCGCTCTATGACCTGAATGTTACTGTCAGGAAACGCGGAAGATGTCACAGTGGTGGAGCAGGGAGAGGTAAGTATTGCGAGTGCTGGGGCCCTGAGGAAGCAGGGGGGGCCCACTCATGGGTGCCGGCATTGGCACAGGGCCCCTCATAGTACGCTGGTGTCTTTGACGGCGAGTGGGCCCCCCACCTGCTCAGGGCCCCGGAACTTGCCCGGGTGCGCTAGGTGCTGACGCCGGCCCTGGGGGGGTACAACCCAGTTAGGGAGGTGGAAAAACTGGCAAATGTTGAGGTGTAAGCTGGACGTTCAGTAGCTGCAAATGGAGGAATTGGAGAAGTCTGAGGAAGAGGAGGACAAAGCGATCCATTTTGCTGGCAACATGTGTGTCATCAGGGGAAGGTGGTGCAAAATCCTTGGGTCGACAGCCGGGTCCTTCTTTCTGTCAGGGTTGATTCAGCAGCACTGAAGACTCTTTCTGATAGCACACTACCAGCAGGGCAAGCGAGCTCCTGTAAGGCATATTGTGCCAATTCAGTCCAAATGTCCAGTTTACAGGCCCAGTAGTCAAAGGGGAATGAACTGTGAGGGAGAACATCGATAGGGGAGGAGAGGTAATTTTGAACCATAGTTGACAACTGCTGTCTCCTGTCTGTTGCAATCGATTCAGTATTACCAGTCGTGTGAGCGGTACTCAAGAAATCAGTCCACAACATGGTCATGAAACTCCTGTCCCCAACGCCACTTCGGCTGAGTGCACCACGAAAACCTCTTCCATGTTGCCCAGTATGCCTCGTGGTACAACCTGCACCGCTGCTGTGTGCTGGGAATGCTTCTAACAAACGGTTTACCAGAGTTGCTTGTTTGTTCGCCAATATTAGCTCTAGGTTCTCCTGTGGCATGATGTTCTGTAATTTGCCTTTATAGCGTGAATCGAGGATGCTGGCCAATCAGTAGTCGTCATCCTTCATAATTTTGGCAATGCGGGGGTCCTTTTTTAGGATCCGCAAGACATAATCACACATGTGGGCCAGTGTTCCAGGTGTCAATGATGCACTGCCAGTGGTGGGTGGTTGAGCACTTTCTGCCAAATCCACATCCCTCCAGTCACGCACAAACCCTAAACCTGACCTTGGCAAGCCAACATTTTCTCTTGCCCCTGAGAAGCATCCTCCTCCACAAAATAATCATCCCCCTCATCCTCCTCCTCTTTTCCTCTTCTTCCACAACCTCATCCAGGACAGTTCCCTGAGCAGACAATGCCTGACTGTCATCAAGGCTTCCCTCCTCCTCCTCCTCCGCTGCAGACGCCTGATCCTTAATGTGCATCAAAGTTTGCATGAGCAGACGCATAAGTGTGATGCTCATGCTTATGATGGCTTCGTCTGCGCTTACCAGCCTTGTACATTCCTCAAAACACTGAAGGACTTTACAGAGGTCTTTCAGCTTTGACCACTGCACACCCGACAACTCAATGTCTGCCCTCAAACTGCCTGCCCGTGAAACCTCCCATAAATGCATTACAGGCTGCCTCTGTTCACACAGCCTCTCAACCATATGCATGGTGGAGTTCCACCTTGTTGCAACGTCTATGATTAGGCCATGCTTGGGGAGGTGGAGCGATCGCTGCAACCTCTGCATACGCCTGGAGTCTACGTGCGAGCGACGGATGTGCGAGCACAGTCCTCACACCTTATGAAACAGGGCTGGTATCTCCGGATAATTATTTATGAAGCACTGCACCACCAGGTTCAAGGTGTGAGCCAGGCAAGGTATGTGTCTGAGTTTTGCCAGGGCTATGGCCGCCACAAAATTACAGCTATTATCACTGACTACCTTGCCTGGCTCAAGATGTAGACTGCCCAGCCATGACTCAGTTTCTCGCTGCAAGTAGTCGGCCAGTACCTCCGCGGTGTGTCTGTTGTCGCCCAAAGACATCATCTTTAAAATAGCCTGCTGACGCTTACCACTAGCTGTTCGATAGTGGGACACCTCGTGTGCAACACTGGCAGCTGCGGTTGGAGTGCTCATGCGACTGCACTCTGTCAACGAGCTTTCGCTTCTGGAGAAGGAGGAGGGTCGAACGCCTACAGCCAACTGTTGCCTATACCGTGGGTTAGGCAGCACTGTCCCACCGCCGCTGTCCCCTGTGGACCCTGCATCCACCACATTAACCCAGTGCGCAGTGATGGACACATAACGGCCTTGGCCATGCCTACAGGCCCATGCATCTGTTGTGAGGCTCACCTTTCCACTCACTGATTGTTTGAGTGCATGGACAATGCGGTCTTTCACATGCAGGTGGAGGGCAGGGATGGCTTTTCTAGAAAAGAAGTGCCGACTGGGTAGGTCATAGCATGGGACAGCATAGGCCATGAGCTCTCGGAATGCTGCGCTTTCAACCAAACGGAAGGTCATCATCTCTAATGAGCTCAGTTTGGCAATGCAGGCGTTCAAAGGCAGTGTACACGGATAAGAGGATGAGTACTTTCTTGTCCTACTCAGAGTGTCTGCTAGTGTGAGCTGGACTTGAGAGCTGCATATGGGGGAACTAGCGGTGGACATGGCGAACTGAGAGAGGGATGGTGATGGTAATGGTGGTGGTGGTGGTGGTGATGGCCTAGTTTCAGTATGTCGTTGTAAAAACATTGTGATTCTCTGATTGCTTTGGCCTTGTGACGACATCTCAACATTTCTTGCTGGTGGTGTGCTAACCGGTGGGCTTACAGTGGGGGAAGCGATGTAGCGTTGCTGGCTACCTTCAGTCGGAGCAGGTGCACATGTGCTACCTGAGGATTTGTAGTCCGTCCATGCTTGCAAGTGCATGGTGTTTAAATGTCTAAGCATGCAACTGGTATTCAAATTTCAGAGATTTTTCCTTTGGCTAAAGGTCCTTCCGCACTTCTTACAGATAACCTTTGCCTCATCAATAGGATTTTGGTCAAAAAAGTGCCACACTGCATTCTTCCTACTATGGGATAAATTTTCAGGGCTTGCACGCTGTGCTAATTTGACCGTCTGGCCAAGCTGTCCTGCAACCCTTTTTGTTTTTTTAACACGTTTTTGGACTGCTACGGGCCTGCCAGATAACCGCAGCTGCGATGTCGATGCCTGCTGCAAATCCTCCTCCTCTTCTGAGCTATTGCCAGCGGCACCCTCTTCCCCCAATGGATGCCAATCCAGGTCAACAACTGGGTCATCCATCACCTCCTCTTCAATTTCATCTGCACCTTCCTCTGTGTCACCATGTAAGGTGGTAGAGTGTGCAGGAAGGGGCACCTGAGTTTCATGAGGGTCAGAATCTGGCTCAGTGGACTGCGAAGGCAATGCAGTGCTCTGGGTGAATGTACCAGCAGAATTATATAGCAGTGTCTGTGCATGAGTGCACTCCATGTCATATTCATCTTGGTGTCTCGCTGTTCTGTCTGTACTTGGTTGTCGGCGTGACAATACATGTCTTTGCTTTAACCCTTTGCTCCTTTCCCCCTAATTGAGCTGGGATACTGTTGGCTGTTACCTGTAATGGAGCCTGCTCAGTTCCCTGCTCTGCTGCGTAGCTGTTCATGTGGTGTTAGGTCTTTGCTTTGCTGCATGACCATCCACATGTGCGGTCCCTGGTTGCCGCTGTTGAAGCTGTCCGCTTGTTGCGAGGTCATTTGCAGCTCGTGCATGACTTTCCACGTGTGTCTGGGCATGCAGCCGCTGCCAGGTGCCCTGAGCCTCAGTTCCTTCAATGATTGTGTGTAATGGTTTCTGATTCTGCTAAGGGCATGCGTGGCCACACCTCCCCTGCTTTTATCAGGGTTAGTGTGTGTACTTGAAATGCTGAGGGGCAGCTCCTATATAAAGGCTCCCTGCCCTATGGGCCAGGCCTTAGCTACTCACAAAGCTTCTGAACCTTGCCATGTGTGTTGTGTGTTCCTGCACCTCTCCAGTCTATGTTTTGGTACCAAAGTCCTTGCCTTGATTCCTGTTTGGTCCTGTTCCTGCACCTGTCCTGGAGGCAGTATATCCAGGCCTCAATCCTTGATCCTGTACCTGTCCTGTACCTGACCCTGTCTGAATGTGTCTGCTGAATTATGTTCCTGAAAGTCCTTCTGTGTCCTGAACCCTGTGCCCAGTGACTGTGACTCTTTGCTAACTGACTTTCTGTGATATAACCTGGGTTCATCTTGGAAGTAGGAGTGTGGTGTGTCTGCTGAGTTTCTGCTACTCTGTGCTCAGCTTGTTATTCGGTGCTATCCCCAGCCGGCCCCTGTTCAACACGGGGGGCTTGCACCAGACCGCTTGGGTTCCTTTTTAGGTCACTGCCAGATGTCCGGAGTCTGATGACCGTGGCCTCTTGCCCGGAGCCTGATGACCACGGCCTGATTTCCGATGTCTGAGGAACACTTCCAGATATCCGGATCCTATCCTTCCCTGCCTGATGTCCGGAGCCTGCCGATCGTTGCCAGATGTCCTGAGCCTGATACTGCGGCCTCATGTCCGGAGCCTGATGTCCGCAGGCCGATGTCCGGAACCTGTAGATCGTTGCCAGATGTCCAGAGTCCGATGCCAGTGTTCTGATGTTCCTGAGATCCAGTCCGTGTTCCTGATGTCCAGTTCGTGTTCCTGTGTCCATGTTCCTGATGTCCAGTCCGTGTTCCTGATGTCGGTCCGTGTTCCTGATGTCCGTGTTCCTGATGTCCGGTCCGTGTTCCTGATTCCATGTTCCTGGGTCCATGTTCCTGAGATCCAGTCTGTGTTCCTGTGTCCGTGTTCCTGATGTCCAGTCCGTGTTCCTGATTCCGTGTTCCTGATGTCCGGTCCGTGTTCCTGATTCCATGTTCCTGAGTCCGTGT
The DNA here is from genome assembly GCA_033576555.1 of Oophaga sylvatica. Lineage (NCBI taxonomy): Eukaryota > Metazoa > Chordata > Amphibia > Anura > Dendrobatidae > Oophaga > Oophaga sylvatica. The sequence goes on along the minus strand of JARQOD010000008.1, from coordinate 102,603,291 downwards.
TCCTGATGTCCGGTCCATGTTCCTGAGATCCAGTCCATGTTCCTGATGTCCAGTCTGTGTTCCTGGTATCCGGTCCTTGTTCCTGATGTTCAGTCTTTGTTCCTGATTCCATGTTCCTGTGTCCATGTTCCTGAGGTCCAGTTCATGTTCCTGAGTTTGTGATCCTGATGTCCTCGTGTGTCCTGTCTGCGTTCTGATGACCTCATGTACCCTGATGTTTTGCCTGCATCCTGATGACCTCGTGTACCCTGATGTCATGCCTGTGTCCTGATGTCCCACCTATGTGTGCCGTGGTGATCCGTTGGTGCCTTGGGGTCCTCTGGGTGGTACCCTTCTGGAAGGTGTGGAATCGGGAGCCTGGCATAGTCATGTTTGATTTATGTACTGTGTGTCTTTACTTTATTAATTTAGTAAACTTTACTTCCTCTATACCTGAAGTTGTAATCAAGTTCTACGTGTCTCTTCCTTGTCCACATGCTCAGCTGCCACAGAACCCCAGTCTCTGCCCTTCCCTAGTTCGGGTAAGCCCGGGTCCCCCTCTGCGGTATGGAGGGTCCATATTGCGTCCCCGGGGAACGCCTGCCCCACTCCGTGGTGGTTGGTCAGTGTGGGAGCGATTATGGGCTGGGCTGCTTCTCGGCTGCTGCAGCCAATCGTGACACTTGGACTGGGGAATTCAGGATTTCACTTGATAACCCAGGCATGGTATGTGAAAAGAGCTCCAGGGAGTAATCTGAAGTGTGGCCTGCCGCATCCTTCACTTTTGTTGGGTGTGAAGGAAACAAGGAAAGGTGTAATTTCTGACCAGGAGCCTGCACTGACGACTCAGTGCTTGCAGTTTTTGAAACTTCAGAAGAGGAGGCAATAGAGCTGGAGGCTGTTTCGGCAGTGTAAGCCAAAACCTGTTCCTGATGCTCCGACTTTAAAAGCGGTTTACCAACTCCCAGAAAAGGGAGCCTTCCAGGCCTTCTGGAGCCAGACGATGATGCAGGCTCAACACCTCCTGCCTTAGATGCTATTGTGCTTTTGGCACTACCAGCAGATGCACCACCACCATCATCAGTACCAGCTGGCCCCCCACGCCCACGTTCGTGGCCTCTTCCACCATACTTCCTCATGTTTTGGAAAATGTACCAAAAATACCAGCAGATATATGGTACGGCATCAGAAGCTTACAGCTATATACGGTGAAGAGGAAATTGAAATCTCCGTATATATTTCCGGAGTCACACACAGACACTCACTCAGTATGGATTTGACCAGAATACAAAAAGCAGAAAAATGGTACTGTATCAGAAACGTACAGCTGTATATGGTGAAGGGGAAAATTTAAATCTCCTTATATATTTCCGGAGTCACACACAGACGCTCTCTCAGTATGGATTACACCAGAATACAAAAAGCAGAAAAACGGTACTGTGTCAGAAGCATAAAGCTGTATACAGTGTAAGGGAAAATTTAAATCTCTGTATGTATTTTCGGAGTCACACACAGATGCTCTCTCAGTATGGATTTGACAATAACCATAATGCAAAAAGCAGAAAAACGGTACTGTATTAGAAGCGTACAGCTGTATACGGTGAAGGGGAAAATTTAAATCTCCTTATATATTTCCGGAGTCACACACAGACACTCACTCAGTATTGATTACACCAGAATACAAAAAGCAGAAAAACGGTAATTTCGGAAGCGTAAAGCTGTATACAAGTGTAAGGGAAAATTTAAATCTCCGTAAGTATTTTCGGAGTCACACACAGATGCTCTCTCAGTATGGATTTGACAATAACCATAATACAAAAGCAGAAAAACGGTACTGTATTAGAAGCGTACAGCTGTATACGGTGAAGGGGAAAATTTAAATCTCCGTATATATTTCCGGAGTCACAAACAGACACTCACTCAGTATGGATTACACCAGAATACAAAAAGCAGAAAAACTGTAGTTTCAGAAGCGTAAAGCTGTATACAGTGTAAGGGAAAATTTAAATCTCCGTATGTATTTTCGGAGTCACACACAGATGCTCTCTCAGTATGGATTTGACCATAACCATAATACAAAAAGCAGAAAAACGGTACTGTATTAGAAGCGTAGAGCTGTATACGGTGAAGGGGAAAATTTAAATCTCCGTATATATTTCCAGAGTCACACACAGACACTCACTCAGTATGGATTTGACCAGAATACAAAAAGCAGAAAAACGGTACTGTATCAGAAGCGTACAGCTGTATACGGTGAAGGGGAAAATTTAAATCTCCTTATATATTTCCGGAGTCACACACAGATGCTCTCTCAGTATGGATTACACCAGAATACAAAAAGCAGAAAAACAGTACTATTTCAGAAGCGTACAGCTGTATACACTGTAAGGGAATATTTAAATCTCCATATATATTTCCGGAGTCACACACAGACACTCTCTCAGTATGAATTTGACCGTAATACAAAAAGCAGAAAAACGGTACTGTATCAGAAGCGTACAGCTGTATACGGTGAAGGGGAAAATTTAAATCTCCGTATATATTTCCGGAGTCACACACAGACGCTCTCTCAGTATGGATTTGACCGTAATATAAAAAGCAGAAAAATGGTACTGTATCAGAAGCGTACAGCTGTATACTGTGAAGGGGAAAATTTAAATCTCCGTATATATTTCCGGATTCACACAGATGCTCACTTAGTATGGATTAGACCAGAATACAAAAAGCAGAAAAACGGTACTGCATCAGAAGCGTACAGCTTTATACAGTGTAGGGGAAAATTTAAATCTCCATATATTTTTCCGGAGTCACACACAGATGCTCACTCAGCATGGATTTGACCGTAATACAAAAGCAGAAAAACTGTGCTGTATCAGAAGCGTACAGCTGTATACAATGTAGGGGAAAATTTAAATCTCCGTATATATTTCCGGAGTCACACACAGACGCTCGATCAGTATGGATTTGACCGTAATGCAAAAGGCAGAAAAACTGTACTGTATCAGAAGCGCTTAGCTGTATACAGTGTAGGGGTAATTTTAAATCTCCGTATATATTTCCAGAGTCACACACAGATGCTCACTCAGCATGGATTTGACCATAATACAAAAGGCAGAAAAACGGTGCTGTATCAGAAGCGTACAGCTATATACAGTGTAGGGGAAAATTTAAATCTCCGTATATATTTCCGGAGTCACACACAGACGCTCACTCAGTATGGTTCCCAGTAGCAGAAACATCTAACTATAGAACAAAATCGACAGACAACAGATATCTATTGGTAGTGGAAACAGCAGCAATAGCAACAGCACAATATAGAACGTATGGGACAGACAAGAACTTGTCCAACTGTGTAAGGCTAATACTGACAGCAGCACAGTATAGATGCAACAAACAGGGGATGAGTAGCTGTCTAGGGACAGCAACTACACAGTAGCGAATATAATGGGACAGGCAAGGAAACATCTGGCTATGTAGCATAATTACTGGCAGTTTTGGCAGCAGCAAAATATAAATGTAACATGTTTACAGGCGAAATATGTGTGGTTATCTATCGGTAGTGGCAGCAAAATTAACTGCACAGTATATAATATGATAGAACATGCAGGGAGATGTCTGGTTGAGTGGGGCCTGCACTGCAGCCCTAGCAGCATCAGTACAGTATAGCTATTGAACATAATGGACAGGCTGGAGATGTGAAGCTGTCTAGAGCCATTGGCAGCAACTGCACAGTATAGAATATGATGGGACAGACAAGAAGAGGTCTGGCTGTGTAGAGCCAGTACTGGCAGCTCCTTTCCCAAATAGAATAGAACTAAAAATGGAAAAATGCAGAACAGTTGTTTGTAACATGCACATGTTATCAGCCAAACATTGAGTTATTTTTTTTGTTCTTTAAGAAATATTGCATCGGCTTGCTGCTTTCTTGAGCATGAAGAGCTAAGGGAAAAAATGTGCAATTCAAATGCAGCCGAACAATTGGTAGCTACTGTTAATTACCGTACTGTTCAATCACATCGGTGCTGCTGCCTGGTCTCCTATCTCTCACTCCCCCTGTCAATTTAATATTTGTATTATTTACAGACAACACTAATTTCTTCACTGCTGCAGTTGTACAAGAAAAAATGTCTCTTGTATTTGTCCAATGTTTTATGACTCTCTAATGCTGAGCTGTGAGCTCTTGACATTCACTAACTATACAGTTTCAGCCTAAAATGACTGCTGCCTTCCCTGCTACAGCTTTTATACAGAATATGATAGACCCTCCACATTGGCTGTACATTAACATTTGATATAATAACTGAAAATCATTATGGACAAGGCTGCATGACTGTGCTTCCAGTCTTGTAAGCAGTCTGTTGCTGATGAAATCTTTTGCTTTTTATAAAATGACAACGGGCATTTTTTTGGCCTATCTGTGCAAATTATAAAACCAATTGTTCGAATTTGACATGAATTTGATTTACATCTTATCGATTCACTCATCTTTAGAAAGCACCACCTTTGTAAGAATATTTAGTTTGAAAAAACGAAGGCTTAGGGGTGATCTTATTACAATGTATAAATATATGAGGGGACAGTACAGAGACCTTTCTAACAATCTTTTTACTCTTAGACCTGTGATGGGGACAAGGGGGCATCCTCTACGTCTGGAGGAAAGAAGGTTTAGTCATAATCACAGACGCAGATTCTTTACTGTAAGAGCAGTGAGACTATGGAACTCTCTGCCGTCTAATGTTGTAATGAGTGATTCCTTACTAAAATTTAAGAATGGACTGGATGCCTTTCTTGAAAAGCATAATGTTACAGGGTATATATACTAGATTCCTTGATAGGGCGTTGATCCAGGGAGCTAGTCTGATTGCCATATGTGGAATCGGAAAGGAATTTTTTTCACCAATGTGGTGCTTAGTGTTTGCAGCATGGTTTTTTTTGCCTTCCTCTGGATCAACATGTTAGGCTATGAGTTGAACTAGATGGACTTACAGTCTCCCTTCAACCTTAAATACTATGTTACTATATACAATATAACAAGCATTTGAGAAGCGTATGATCAAACTGCTTCCTGAGCTGTGCTTCATTAGCAGCAGGGGGCTCCTCACCAGTAAGGAAGGCCTTACAGTTTGATGAGTCCTGGTCTAGTGGTCTGTGACTGTACAAATTGAGTTCCACATGCAGAAAGGACAGGGATCTGTCACTCATTGCCCAGCCAATGTCAGCTATTTGCTATTAATTATCCTCATGTTGAGAACAAGATATCAACAAGGGGCAGATGCCAGGGTTATGGAAAGAATATAACAGCCTGTTATCTGGGTTGCCACAGTAACCTGTCAAACCTATGACAATTATACCTTAAGCACAGTGACTTATTTAAAACACAGAACTGATGATGGAAATTCGTATCTGGAAAAGTGACAAAATCTCTATATACTAAGCATGCCCTGAATTTTATATTTCATTGCAGAATTTGAAGTTTCAGACTTTTAGTTTATTTTTTATTTCCAGCTAAAGCTGCATAAATAAGGCAATTGCAGGCAGATGCCTTCTCTGTTTGAAACCAGTGGACTCCTTTCATTTATTTTCTTGCTAAGTAGTGATACATCCGACCCAACATTACAACTTGTAATGACACAACACTAGGTTTGGAAAGCCCCTTATTACCAGGCATTGAATGAAAAAGAAGCAGGGTGCTCCATGTGTGAAAACAGTGCGGTAAAACTGAGGCGTAGAGACTCAAAGGAGTCACATAACTGTTAAGGTTGGACAAAGGCATGCAAAACACTGCATAAAGCTTGAACACCGGTATGGATGTGGCTGCTAATCTACCAGCTGTGCCAAATCAAGTCATTCATGAACCTTGATAGAAGAGACAGCTGGAAGATACTATGCTTTCTGAGCACTGCCAAGTCCAGAGGAAACAAGGTAACCAAAGGAAAGAGAAAAAAGGAAGGTCTTTATTGACAACGCGTTTCAGAGATGTTCTAGCCTCTTCAGCAGGTAAAAAAATAGAGAGACAGACAGTGTTGCAGCTTTCTCTTCCAACATATTGAAATATTGGCATTGGCAGACATGTGTTCATATGTGGAATAAATTAATGACGTTTGAGACATGGTTCCAAGTGAGTGAATAATTGGAGATCCTAGGTGCTGAAATTGGTAAGCCTTCATCTGAAGCCAAAGCTGTTTGGGAAGGCGAGGTTGGCTACATACCTATTGAGAAAAAAGGCAGCTTCATGTGCCAATTCTGGGTGGTAACATTGAAGAAATTTAAGTCCTGAATGTATCCTTGGGAGCATAGCGTTGAGGGCTAACCTTTAGGATATCCAGAAGAGGCTTGAGTGCTAACCAATGAGTAAGTACTTTGCTGTAAAAGTCCATTGAATTACATATTTGAATGGTGTAAATAAGATTTTTTTGCTGTTGTATCACTTGTTTCTTCTTCTTGGCATAGTCAATGTGGCAGATGATATTTCTGCTTAAAATATACAGTTCACAGAATGCTTTTAATTTCAGTTTCAGCATTAACTAGATGACCATTAAAAATTGGCTACAGCAGCAGTGGGTGTACCATATGTAGCCCACAATACCCTTCTGTAAGGCCCTCAACCATCAGTTCAGAGATAGGCTTTACATGCATTTTATATGTTAGTGAGGAGATGAGTGTTAGGAAGCACCATAAAGACAGTTACTAGTGGGGAAATTCTGCAGCATGAAAATGACCAGAGTTGAAGAAGTATATTCACTGTGCTTTATGGGAGAAGGGAAACACTGTACTGTTTCATCATCTCTTATTAAAGAGTTTATCTGGTTAAAACAAGTTATCACCGAATGATCTTCAAGACAGATGATAACTTACTGATTGGTGAAAGTCCAAGCTCTGGTATACACACTGATCTGCACAATGGGGATTTTTTTTCCTTGTAACTTTTGTAAAAGTTAAGGGTATGCCACACTAAACGAGATCGCAAACGAGATCACTAAAACCTCACTATTTTGCGATCTCGTTAGCGACTTAGCTGTGTGTGGCATGTAGCAACTATGTGGCCCCTGCTGTGATCTCGTTGATCGTTCACTAGAGTTCTGGACCGTTTTTTGATCGTTGGCGTCCCGCTGGTGAGCCTATATCGCTGTTTGGCACCTTTTGCGAACGACTTCGTTTGTGACGCATATGGGTTTAGCGTCACGGAATGGATCGCAATATCTATAAGTTCTCTTTTGCGTCACAGAGAGGATCGCAGCAGTTGCAAAGCAGGCTAGCAGGACGCAGAGAGCAGGAGCGATGCTGGAAATTCCTATGAATCAGAAGCGCTCAGTACATGCTAATGACAGATCCTAACGACCGCCAAAGTCGTTAAAGAGATCGCTGACCGCTGATGAGTCGTTTATGAGATCTCCTGTTTGGCAGCTACTAGCGACCTAAAAGAGATCTCACAAACGATCTCATTAGCTTGCGTCGTTATTGAGATCGCTAACGAGATCACTAAGTGTGGCAGTACCTTTAGGCACATGGCTCAGCAGCCCCCCACAGAGTATGAATGGAGTGATGGTAGAGCATGCTCACTACCACTTCATGCTAACTGGGACAAAAGTGTCTTGTTCTGCAAATGGGTGAGGTTCCCATTGATCAACAAGTTATCACTTATCCTCAGTATATGTGATGATGACTTGTTTTCCCCTTACAACCTCTTTAACTACAATGGAGGGAGCTGAAAGCATGGTATCTACCTATATGGATTGTGAATGGTGAAAAGAGGACCTTTATCTTCCTGGCAAAGAGCACCTGATATTTATTACATATGCTTTTGGTATGCCCTCAGAAGGTAATATCCCCATATATCGGCCTTTGGGGTTAGTGCGGCCCTCAGACCAAAAAAGGTTGTGAATCCCTTGGTTAGAGTGGCAAAAAATTATCAACAACAACAGATTAGACGGCTGAGAATCAGAGATTGTAAGAAGTACAAAGAGTGGCAAAGTGTCTCTAGTGGTTTTGTGCGCTTAAGGCACTGCCACACTTAGCGATCGCAACAGCGATCACGACAACGACTTAACCTGGCGAGATCGCTATGTGATCGCTAGTTAGATTCCAAACATAACTCATCAGCGATCTGTGATTCCAAACACAACTCATCAGCGATCTGTATAACGACCTCTGCGGTCGTTGGGAAAACCTAGTCCCACCTGCGACGCTGGTAAAGTCGTTCATAAAGGGTGTCACACTCAGCGATTCAGGCTCACCAGCGGAACACCAACGACCAAAAAACGACTCAGAACGCTCATAAGCGATCAGCGACATCTCAGCAGGGGCCACATCGCTGCTACATGTCACACACAGCTAAGTCGCTAACGAGATCGCTACTGTGTCATAAATGGTGATGCAGTAGCGATCTCGCTAGCGATCTCTCTTAGTGTGGCATACCCTTTAGTCTAAGGTGTCTGTCAACACTAGTTGTGAGCGAATAAAGTTATGTGCATAATTATGTGAATTCATGTTTACATTTATTGTCTAATTTTAGCTAAAGTCAATGTAATATGTAGGTTTTAAGAGTAAGTCTAAGGGGTGATGCCTACGACACAACTGTTTGCTGTAATGCAAGTTGTGTCTGACATTTAGGTGCAGCTCCAGAACTTGTATAGTAGAAATTTGGCCATTGTAACTGTAAACCATCTGGCACATGTTCATATTATGCCATGGTGGCTCAGAATCATAAACAATGTAAAAAAAATTAGAAACAGCAAACTGTCAGTAGTTTAAATAATAACAAGAGGCAAAATGTCATCATTGGCCGATGGAGGGGGTGTCTGCCTGGTATAGCTTACATATGCTTAAATAAAAGGTCAGTACTATATGTTAGTACCAAGTACTGCTATTTTCTGCTTGAATCTATGGATTTATACCTATCTATAAGCTGAGCACCGGTCCGGAACATGTGTTTCTGGATCTGGATGCCGGAGTGGGAGGCAGATCGTGAACCTGCTGTGGAAATCATCCTGTGGAGTTGTCTGTGTTTGGAGCCTTTATTGCCAGTGAGAGATCTACATTCTATTTTGCATTAAAATTGAATTATTGCCTAATTATGGAATCGAAGTGCAGGGTAAATTATCAAATTAGTATACCCATCTGCATTACAGTGTGTCCATTTAGGTTTCTATTTTGCACTTTATTATATAGAATATTGAACCAGAATATTTATGTGATGATAGCCAAAATTAGAAATTCCCAAACTTCAGATATGTTATATCAGGGTTCCCCAACTCCAGTCCTCAAGGCCCACCAACAGGTCATGTTTTCAGGATTTCCTTAGTATTGCCCAGGTGATAATTGCATCACCTGTGCAATATAAAGGAAATCCTGAAATCATGACCTGTTGGTGGGCCTTGAGGACTGGAGTTGGGGAACCCTGTGTTATATGGACTATCTTTATGATTAAAATACAATGTCAAAATGGCTAAACGGTTAGATTTCATTTAGTAGCACAGAGGCCATTTCACCAGAACCAAGCTGTCATACACCTGTGAGTAAACCTTGCTAATAGACTGGTCAGCTTACAGAAACAGCTTGATTTAAAGCACCACTCCAGCAGGTTTTTCTATTGCACTACTGGAGTGGTGCTTCAAATGTAATTCCCCTGTCCCCAGTCTCATACTCACCTGCCACCACCTTCATTCTTTTCCAGCGTCGCTCCCATCGGTCTACGGTGAAAAGTGAGCTGCTGGCAGCTCCAGTCTTTCATGAAGCACATCGGTGGTCACTTTTCAATACATCTATATGACAGCCACATCCTGGCCTCATTCTGGCTCTCAGAAATGTGAACTGAGCTCTTGTGATGTAACTTCTGACTTCTGAGCAGTCATAAGTTATGGGTACAAGATGGCGCCGTGGGACTGAATCGTCATCAGTAAAAGGTGAAGCCATTGGATGGTGACTATATGACCAGGGAAAGGGCTTACATTTATAGTGCCACTCCACCGCTGGAAAAAAATGCTGGAGTGGTGCTTTAATCATGACATGATTGTCCTACTGCATCCATCCATCTGATTAATCTGATCTCATTTTTTTCCTATTAAATATGCATCTATAAAGCTACAAAAGATGACAGGGTAAATAGCCACTCCAATGAAAGGTAGGCATTTTTCTGCCAGGTCTCATATTGCTGGCACTTCAAGGATGTCTGGCAAAGATAGTGCGTCTGACTAAGTACATGCTGTATCTCTGTTCTTGGAGTCATTTTCTCAGACTAGATTGATTCAGAGCCCCCTGTGATCGCACTGCCAATCAGCGGCTTTTATCTGTCAGCAGCATTGAGTGCAGTTGTAGAGAGTGACATAATAATATAGAGCGGTAAACAGCGGCCTGTCACTTTAAATAATGTCCGACAACCTGACTAAAATTTAAGAAACAAAGAATTATTGGAGCAGCATGAGAACAATTCAGCATTATTGCCGTCTGCACTACTGACGAGAGTTAATCAGATTAATTTATCATCTTTTGTAAGGAGATAGCAAGAGAAACAATAGTAAAGAACAATTAATAGCAACAGTATAAATTAGATCCATGAATTAGCAATACATAAATACATCCCTTTAATCTCTCTTCTTTGTAGAGGAACAGCAAATAAAATCACAGTGTGCAATTTGAATAGAAGAAGCCTAGAAGTGATCATGCTAGCATGCGGGTGGCCGAAGCGAGAGGTCACCGCCTGCACCGTCCATTCTCATCTGGTAGGCCTCTGCCTTTTGGGAGATAGACTAAAATCCTCATGTATTTGTTTTAGTAAAAGAATTGTTATTGCAAGTCATTGGAAACATAATTAATCATTGTTAGAAATTTACACAGGTGGAAATTAGCAATCCATGACTTCACTTCATTAACTTTGCAGCAGTTCACTGTTACCTTGTTTTCCTCTTATCATATAATATTCGGATTTAATTACTTTCGCTTATCGTTTTCAAGTGTATATTTTTCGATGAATAATTTACTGAGTTTTCACAGGGCTGGAAATCTTTTACGTTTTCACTTTAAATGCAAGTATATAGGCTTAATCCTTGTTTGTAGGTAACTCTGTGGGAAAAAGCAAAGATATACAGTATTAGAGGTTTCACTTAAAGCAAAGTTAAAAAATAAAAGAAATGTTTTAAACCAAGCTTGATTTTTATACCGTATAAATGTCAAGGGAGATATCTGCAGAGATGAGCGACTTAAGGAATTTCAGTTAAAATATAAAGCAATAATCTATCATCTTACATAATTGAAAATTCTGGGAATTTTTGTGGCTATTCTAATGTTCATAGATCCTATTACTAAATATCCAACTTTAAAGTACTAAACTGCATGCATTATTAAATTGATCTCTTAGGTCTTATCCAGACATCCGTGAATAAATACGTGTTTTGTCCATGCTTTTCTCAGATTGCGCTTGTACCCATTATAGTCTATGTTGTTCTTCACATGTTCATGTTTTTTTTCGCATGAGAAAATCACTGATAAAACATTGAGAGTAAAAACTTACACACTCATGAAAACTGGACATTTTTTTGTGCCAGAAAAATCATTGATACAAAAGTAGTTGTGGCTCGCAGCACTCCAATATTGGACATTGACAAAGGGCACATTGGCTCAAAGAAGACGCAACGTCAAAGAAGTTCCGAGGAGTCCAGTTGGAAAAAATTCAATAGAAGAAAGAGACAACATCCAATTTAGGTGAAACAAACTTCAAGGTTTCATTTATTGTGCCATAGATGCCACGTTTCAACCAGTGGTAGGTCTTTTTCAAGCATGAATAAATGGAACCTTGAAGAAAAATCATTGATGTCTGAATTAGAACTTAGACCTGGTGCACTTGCTTTTAAAATCCATGCAAAAGTAGCTGAGTCCATGAATTCCCCTAAAGACACCTTTAATTGTATAAATATTACAAACACCTGAAAAAAACAAAAATATATGTAAAGTATTACACAAATGATCCATTAACAGGTGATCGATACACCCAACTGGGATAATGTAAAAACCATTGAGTGGTCACAACACTTTCCGAGCATAAGGGATTAGGCCTTGGACCCAGAAAAAGCAACATTTTCCCTAAATGTAAATCCTACCTATGCTGGAAAATGTTGGCACCCTATGATCATGACAATGGCGCCCCCGTTTGTCGATAGCTGACCCTAATGACATAACCAATACGACTAATCCAAAATATATGCAAAATGATAGGAAAAAATTAATGTAACTAATGGTATAATCTTTGTGTAGGGTCAACAATAGGGTATGGAATAGTGTGTGATTAAACAATCTGGACCATCTATAAACAGCATAAAATATATTGGAGGGCAGGAAACCCCCTATACATTAACAAAGAAGACATGAGGCACATCATATGGACAGTTAAGCTTATTTTTAACACATGCTATGTGAATTAGTTGAAGGAACAAGAATTGTTGTTTATAGATGTGGACCTGGTTTATATATAGGACACATGTTACATCTTCTCTATGACGTCGTCTCGCAGTTAAACACTTCTTGAACCGCGCAGAACACTATGTCCCATGCGGATGAACAGATTTCACTGGAGAACCGAGAGTGACCACAGCAAAGGCACGGGCTGGCCTCCTTGATCTCCAGCACCACTCAATCCCATATATCTATGTTTAATTATTCTACAACGAAGACAATGTGTTGTCTTTCCCAGATACTGTACATTACAATCACATTCAAGTAGACAAATTACAAAGGATGTTCCACAATTAACTTGATATTTTGTTGTGAAATTTCAGGTCTATAGCTAGATAGTGAGTTAATAAGGAGACAAGAACAATTTATATTTAATAGTTGCTGTTTTTCCCCTACTAATACAGAATGGGGGAGACAAGTATGGATAATAGATGTCCATCTTCCTTTATTTTGCAACTGGTAACATCCAGTCAAGTGGTCAAGAATCATTGTCAAAGATGACCCCTCTCAGTTGCAATAAAAATTGCTAATTTTTATTTATTATGTTTTTCTATCATATTCCGCAGCACATACATTATCAGCATACATTATCATAGCTGTCCTCGGACCACCCTGTAGGTGAGTATAATAAAAGTTATTTTTCAGTTCTACTAGGTCGAGTTGGGGACAGATATGCAGCATTATAGAGTGCTGTTTATCAGCCCTGAAAGGTGATGGCCATAACTCGTATCGGCCAAACCTGGGGACAGGTTCCCTTTAAGCCAAGTTACTGTAAAGTAGGAAATATTGTGGAACTCAACAATATTAAACCTTTCTTGCTCATTAGTAGTCTGGCCAAGTGGTTAAAAGTAGTAAGCACTTTTTGCCCATTGAAATTAGGGTGTAATTCACATTGAGTCTATATATCTAGGGAAATTATGGTACGCTGCTGTAATACCATAATTTCCCTCGGGATCAATAAAGTGTATTGTATTGTATTGTATACACAGTGTGTGTCTATATGGGGTATCAATGTGGTGGGTTTGAAGAACTTCTCACAAAATGTGCGTTTATGTAACCAGTATGCCAGTATACAGTATGCTGCACATTGTAGGGAATCATGTGCAATTAATAATTCATGAAAAATAAATAATTCTATATAATTTCAAAACATAAATAATGCAAGACCATAAATGCCTTTACGCTGCATGTCAGGAATTAACCAGTTATTTTTAAGTTCCTGCAGCCGTATTTCACTTAATCTGGGCCATCATCGCATGATCCTGTCATCATATTTCCTCCTTGGTTCCTGAGAATCTTTCAGCACTGACATGATACATCCACGATGTGCTTCATTGCTTGGAAATAATTCCTGTCATTTCCTATGTCATAACTTCACACATTACCTTGTATCTATCTGTCAAATGACAAGCATTTTTTGTATATTTCAATCTGCATGCAGACAATTGTCTCCAGGACGGACGGTACATGTGACTGGAGCTTTTAGTGTTTTTATACGAGTGTGACTGCGTGTAGACCCTTTGATGTCGGAATGCTTCTGCTCTGCCGCTCGGTACAAGATGCACCGTTGCTCTTTTATCACTGGCCATTAATGTTATATAGTGATATTGACGATGAACACTGTAGGTTTTCTTTGACCCCCAGAATCTGCTGCCCAGATGTTCTGGCTTTTACAGCCATATAATATTGGGTATCTCTACACTTATGTGAGCAAAGTCACGTGACCTATGACTCCCTACTTCTGAAATCCAAATATCTCACATTATATTTCCCATGGCATCATTTTTAATATAGAAGTATACAGCTGATATTGTCTTTTGCTAGTGCATCTTCGCCTTAGGTAAAGGAAGCCTAGCTATGACTCAAAGGGAACATGTTTTGTAAAATATCGCTAATAACCTGCAGATATGGGGTTAATCTGCCGGTTAACAGCGTTATGAACTTGTCCGGTGCCCACATCTAGAGCCCCACTGCCAGGAGGAAATGAACTTTATTCCCCCGGAAGTTTTGATCTTTCAGTCGTGGGGATGGCGCCAGCAGAGTTTCAGTTGCCACTCTGTGTAAGGAGAGCGGTGGCTGGAACCATGCTAATGCCACCCCTATGACTGCAAGCCAAACACTGTCGAGCGCAATAAAGTTCATTTCTTCCCGGCAGGGAGGTTCATAATGCTGTTAACCTGCAGATTAACCCCATATCTGCTGGCTAATAGTATTATTTTACATGACAGGCTCCTTTAAATTGAATAAGTGCCAACACTATGTTCTATGTTAGAACTTGGCCACCTGGAGGGATCCTCCTGTCTTGATTTCAAGAGAGAAGTTATTCACTTGTGGTGGTAAGTATTACTAGACTGTGCTACTTGCTTCAATAACTCCCATTTTAGTACCCACAAAGGATATTACACTGAATGATATTTTAAATATTTTTTATTGGAAATTATAATACCCAGAATCTCTATGGCAAAGAGATCACTACAAGAAAAGGATATCTAGCTGTGAAGATATTAAATGCTATAATTTAGCTTGCTTCGCGTGACATCTAAAATTTTGTCTGGAAGGCAAAGACAATTTTACTGATTTGTAGCAGGGAAAATCATGTCTTATACCGTTGGCGTATCCTGCATAAATACATGCTGTGAGGCAGTGACCCCCGTTACAGCTAGAGGGCACTTTATGTTCCCCTCAGGATACGCAAGGAGGTGGATTGAGGCCATGGGAGTGCATGGCAGTTGCAGGAGTAACTGTGATGGGGAGACAGTGACTGGCATCATTGTGAATGGCCGGTATGTGTCACAGAGACGGAGTATGTCCTCTGCGCTGTAAGCCCGAAATGTTGTTGTTCTGGGACCTGTAGTCCCACAAGTGTTTGCTTAGTTTTAAGCGGGGCTTACAGGGTTAGTCGTGAGCTGGGTGGGACTGGCTAACCACACACACCTCCCAGCTATGTTGGTGGTTTCAGCTACATAATATGACTGTGGTTTGGGACGCATGATGAGAGTTGTAAGGTCCTGAAGGTCTCTGTGTTGGAAGGTCCTGTGTGTGTGTGGACCGGATTCCTGAAAAGCACGGGGTGAGGTCATGGACCTGTAGAGCCTGTGATGGCTACTGTGTTGGAGAAGCTACCATCCTTCTGAGGGTCTGGAACTGTTATGTTTGGCCTGTGGAGCAGGTCCGCATCCGGGACAGTGATCCCAGTTAGGCCGCTTCCCCGGGAACCTAGGACTGACAAGGAGTCAGCGTGTGGAGCGGAGCTCCTGGAAGGTAACCCAGAGTATGGGGGACTGTGTGCACTGATGAGGGTCAGTTAATGAACTGTGCGCTCACCCACGGTAATGGGACGGAGTACGGTCCAGCGTGTTTAGAGACTAAAACTTAATGTCGTGTTCTGGGGACGTACAGTAATGGACTATGCGTGGCGCGGTTTATGATGGTTAAATAAATTGAAATAAGACTGTTTATGTGAGAAACTGTGCCTGTGAGCTTTACTCCAGCTGCCAAGCGAGTGTCCCCCAACACACACAGTAAGCGCTGTCTTACAATGCAAAGGAGGAAAGGAGGGCGATATCTGAAAAAAGAGTGGGATTACAGAGAGTCTAACCACTCCATATACAGTATCAAAGTAAGTAAAGGGCTTTACAGGAGACATTGTGCTATCTGTCAGATAGATTGGGAGAAAATATTCATTTATATTTATATGCAAATTATGCTTGGAGCTTTGTGGGTGGGTTTGGAAAGTCTGGAATACCCTTTCTCTCACAGTTTTACCATACAATGGCATGTAAAAGTTTGGGCACTCCTGTACTGTTATTGTGAACAATTAAGCAAGTTGAAGATGAAATGATCTCTAAACGGGCTAAAATTAACCCCTTAACGACCAGAGGTATTTTTGTTTTTGCGTTTTTGTTTTTTACTCCCCTTCTTTCCAGAGCCATAACTTTTTTATTTTTCAATTAAAGTGGCCATGTGAGGGCTTGATTTTTGTGGGACAAGTTGTACTTTTGAACGATACCATTGGAATTAACATAATTTTTTTTATATTGATAGATTGGGCGATTCTGGACATGGAGATACCAAATATGCGCATGTTTGATTTTTTTTATTGTTTTATTTTGAATGGGGCAAATGGGGGGTGATTTGTACTTTTATATATATATTTTTTTTAATATTTTTAAAAACTTTTTTTTTACTTTTTGCATGCTTTAATAGTATCCATGGGAGACTAGAAGCTGCAGTTGTCCGATCGGCTCTACTACATACAGGAGATGATCAGATCACCTGTATTTAGCAGAAATGCTCACTTACAATGAGCGACGCCCGGTGGTCGCCGCTCATACCAATCTGGCTATGACAATAGTAATAGTCTAGGGCTAATGTGCAATTTTATAACCACAAAGGTTTATAGTGGTCAGTATTTAAGAATTTTCCCTTTGGTTCTAGAGATGCATGGTTAATATTGATGATTGTATTTTGTTGATAATTCAGATGATTAAATAAGTAATGAGAAAAAATTAATCACTAGCTAACCCAGTCTGGATATTCAAAGAGTGAGAAGAATAGTTGGTCCCCTTGGTGCTATAATTATTTATATGACATTTGGTTATCTCATTATTGTTGTTAATTTCTTATGAGATCTCGCTAGAGATATTATATAACCTTTTTCTTGTATAATGTATATCCCTTTCACAAAGGGTTATCAAAGTAACTCCAAATTCACTGTGATATCACTATAATGAATCCTGTCTGGGATACAATCAGAAGTGATGTCTCACTATTAGCGAACCTGTGGATGTTAGAGTCCTGCCGATTCGGATGATAATCTAAATAAAGTTCGGTTTGGGTACCTGAACATTACCTGAACCCAAACCCGGACCCCATTCAGATGAATGGGGGACCCGAACATCCATTGTTTGCCACAGAGTCATCTGCATGACAGCGCTGCAAACACAGGCTCTGATCGGTGGTAAGATTACCACCGTCGGTCAAAGAGCTGCGGTTCCCATGCTGTCAGATGACAGCATGAACCAGCAGCTGTAACTGGCTGTAAAAATGTAACACCGGTCACAGGCATCAGCTGATTAGAGAGTACTACTTCCATCAGCGTACACCTGTTGTCGCTGATAACAGCGAGAGCAGACACCACTGTTGGGAGTATTTATCAGCCAGTGCCTGTGCTATAAATAAATAAAATTTTAAAAAGGACGTTGGGTCTCTTCTATTTTTGATAACCAGTGCAGGCAATACTGAGAGCTGCAGTCCTCAGCTCTCAGTTTTATCATTTCTAGGTATCAAGACTATAGGGGCACCCACGCCATTTTTTAAAATTATTTAAATAAATAATTTAAAAAAGCCATTTAGTCTCCCCCATTTTTTATAACCAGCCAAGCTAAAGCAGACAGTTGAGGGCTAGTATTCTCAGGCTGCTAAGGGACCATGGATATTGCCCCCCAGCCTCAAAATAGCCGCCTGCAGCCTCTCCAGAAAAGGTGTATCTATTATGCACCAATGCTGGCGCACTTCCCACCTCCTTAGGACACCTTTCCATTACATACCCCACAGTTAGATTGTAAAACACAGCCAGAATAAAATCCTTTATTTGAAAGAAAGACACAGACTCCTATATGTGAAATAAAAATAAGAAAGCACAGTTATACTCACCTTACACCTATTCCATTGAAGCCCTCTTCACCTGTAAAAAACAGAAAATAATAAACAACCATGATACTCACCTTACGCCCATTTCATTGAAATCCTTGTCCCCTGCCAAAAAAAGCAAAATAATAAACTAATTCCTCACCTGTCCGTCATGAAGATAATTCATACTGTCCAAAAACGATCCGGATGATTTAGATAGCGGTCACATCAGTGATGCGACCGCTATCCCTGCCAGCTGGAACACACTGACAGGAGTTTAATCGCTCCAGAAATGTCTAGCACTGAGCACCAGTGAGAAAGTTCACTGGTGTTCAAACCTGATGAACCTTGTTGAACTTACTTATGGCACCACTCACTGCGTGAGAAAGTTCTCACGCAGTGAACGGTGCCTTAAGTGAGTTCACCGGAGTTCAGCTCTAGTAAACTTTCTTGTGGTAGCTCAGTGCTAGACACTGCAGGAGCAATTACACTCCTATCAGTGTGAGCCGTAAGACGGGGAGAGAGGTCACTGATGTGACTGCTCTCCAAATCATCCTAATTTAACTGGGGTTAGCAATGGTGAGGCCATTGCAGTTGAGCAGTGGTGGAGCTATTTCTGGGGTGGCTGCTATTTTTAGACTCTGGGGCAATATCCATGGCCCCCTACCAGCCTGAGAATACCAGACCCCAGGAATCTGCTTTAGCTTGGCTGGTTGCCAAAAATGTGGGTAACCACTCTGTTTTTTTTTATTTTTTAGTTAAATAATTAAAAAATATAGCGTGGGGACCCCTCTATTCTTGATAACTAGCCTTGCTGAAGCTGACAGCTGAGGGTTGCAGCCTGCAGCTGTCAGTTTTGCCTGGTTGGTTATCAAATATACAAGGGAACATCACGCCATTTTTTAAATTCATTTATTTATTTATATATAGTGCAGCACAAAAATCGCTTTTTGTATTATTTATTTAAATAATTAAAAAAAAAACGGCATGGCGACCCCTCTATTCTTAAGAAACAGCCATGATAAAGCTGACAGCTGAGGTTTGCAACTCTTGTTATCAAAAATAGATGAGACCCCATGTCATTTTTTTTACATTTTTTATTTGTTTACAGCACAAGCGCTGGTTGATCAATACTCCCATCAGTGGCATCTGGTCTCACTGTTACCAATGATGACAGCAAGTGAAGGGTGATGGGAGTAGTACTCTCTAATCAACCAATGGCTGTGACTTGAGGTAAACTTTTCACTGCCGGTCACAGCTGCTGGCTCAATAATCTTACCGTCGATCAGAGCCGCAGGTGTTTCTCAAGCTGTCATGCATATGACAGTGTGGGAAACACCCATTGTTTAGGGTGCCAAACCCGAACAATAACATTGACTTCCTGGAGAAGTCCATGTTTGGGGTTCGTGTCCAAACTCTAAGTGTTCAGTTTGGATCCTGAACTTTACTGTTCGGATTCGCCCATCTCTACTCACTATTCAACTGTCTTTCGTAAGATACTGTTCTACTGACAATAATGAGCTCATTGAAATACCACATTATTATAGTGATGTGTCCCTTCTGATATAATCACATACTTGCTCTCTCAATTCATCATAGTGTTGAACTATCTAGCAACTGTTTCTGTTGGAGTACAGTTAATTACACTAGAGGGTTGCTGTTCTAATTGTCCCCACTGTTCTATGTGTATTCCTCACTAGAACCAAACTAAGGTATCTCCAGGGTGTATCTCAGAATCATTGATATCATGGATGCTATGGGGCCTGTGAGTCAAGGAGGCCTGGTGCCAGTGCTGGCCCTGGGCCCCTCTGAATCACACATTCAACTTTATCAGCATCATAGATGCCAATACAGTTGAAATCAATGATGCAGGAGAGAGCTTCAGGTGACACTCCCTCTTCCAACATTTCCCCTCTGCTTCTGATGCAGCTGGCGCAATGGAGTTACTTCATCATGTGCCATGCTGTGCCGAGCAGTGGAGATGCTGAGTAGACATGCCAGAGAGACCAGAGCAGTGGGGGAACGAGGAGAGGCGAATATGTATGTATTAAATTTTAAATTTCTATGGGGGCTGCATTATGCTATATGATGATGCTTTATATGCTGTGGGGGCTGCATTATGCTATATGAGGCTGCTTTATACTCTATGGGGCTGCATTATACTATATGTAATCTATGAGGCTACATTATACTCTATGAGGGCTGTGTTGTACTGTATAGGGGCCGCATTATACTCAATGTGGGCTGCATTATACTATATAAAGGTTGCATCATACTCTATGAGACAGCATTATACTATTTGAGGCTGTATTATACTCTATGATGCTGAATTATACTCTTTGAGGCTGCATTATACTCTATGGGGGGCTGCATTATACTATATGAGGCTGCAATATACTCTATAGGGATTGCATTAGACTCTATGGAGCTGCATTATACTGTATGTATGTATGGGGCTGCATTATACTCTTTAGAGCAGCACTATACTCTATGAGGCTGCACTATAATCTATGGGACTGCATTATACTATACGCTGCCTTCTCAGATCAGCTACAATTGGGTAGGACTTTCCATAGCACCAAGAAAGGATATGCTCTGTAGTGTAAAAGGTCAAGTTGAAGGTCAAGTTGTTGCCAAAAAATACACCAAAAGCCAGCTTATTATGAGGGAATATTATAATATATTTAAACAGACTGCTCATCACCCAATGAATCAGCAAAACACTCGTTCATTGGGTGAAAAGTGCAGCACAAAAAATCATCATCAGCCAATGTGCACTGAATGATCAAGTATAGACCGCTCAGTGTGCATTACTTACTTTGGTCTGCCTGTGTAAACAGGCACTTAAACGATCCACGGTAGTTTCTTACTGCTGAATGGTCCATGTAAATGGACCTTTAAAGTGTAAAAAAAAATGTCAGAAACCAACAGGATGAACAAATCATTCTGTATTTGTTACTGGAGTGGGAGTGTAATTTGCTCAGTAATACTTTCCAGAATCCAAATAAATCTATTCTGAGCTCATTTTATAGAACTAGAAAAGCAATTCCAGTGGAATGACTAAGGTGGCAAATCTAGAGGCATTGTCAGGTATGTACAGTGGGGAAATTAAGTATTTGATACACTGCCGATTTTGCAAGTTTTCCCACCTACAAAGAATGGAGAGGTCTGTAATATTTATCATAGATACACTTCAACTGTGAGAGACAGAATCTAAAAATAATATACAGAAAATCACATTGTATGATTTTTATATAACTAAATTACATTTTATTGCATGAAATAAGTATTTGATCACCTACCAACCAGCAAGAATTCTGGTTCTCAGAGACCTGATAGTTTTTGTGTAGGAAGCCCACCTACTCTGCACTCATTACCTGTATTAACTGCACCTGTTTGCACTCGTTAGCTGTATAAAAGACACCTGTCCACACACTCAATCACACTCCAACTTCTCAACCATGGCCAAGACCAAAGAGCTGTCTAAGGACATTAGGGACAAAATTGTAGACCTGCACAAGGCTAGGATTGGCTACAAGACAATAGGCAAGCAGCTTGGTGAGAAGACAGCAACTGTTAGCACAATTATTATAAAATGGAAGAAACACAAGATGACTGTCAATCTTTCTTGGTCTGGGGCTCCATGCATCTCGCCTCATGGGTTAAGGATGATTCTGAGAAAGGTCAGGAATCTGCCCAGAACTACACATGGGAGGGCCTGGTCCTTGACCAGAAGAGAGCTGGGACCAGTCTCAAACTTAATTATGTAAAACTCATACATGTGATTTTCTGTTTTTTATTTTTAGATTTTGTCTCTCACACTTGAAGTGTACCGATGATAAAAATTACAGACCTCTCCATTCTTTGTAGATGGGAAAACTTGCAAAATGGGCAATGTATCAAATACTTATTTTCCCCACTGTATGTACTTCGGTGGGCATTACTTACTAAGTAAGCCATAATTATAACTTTATAAAATATTGACCCAGCTTCCATAAACCGAGAACAAAGGAAGAAACAAAGCCAGATTTAAAGACGGTAATAAATTGTACAAATTAGAATATTGCATTTTTTAGGCGTCTGAGCCATAAGGAGATAATGAATATGGAGATTTTATTTATTCTCATTTGTCACCTCTCATTATATCCTAGTAATCTTGTCTCTTAAATGGTGCCTTTTGAAATATGTTTCTTTTTTCTCCGCATTGCCTTTCACCCTCCTTTATTATTGCCTCCTTTCTCTGCTCCAATAATTACCCCCTCTTAGGCTGTGCTTCCAATACAATATGATGAGTCTTCACTATTAAACAATACACGCTGCTTCTGGCACTGCTCCCACTATCAAATCAGCAAATGCTGAGATGAGCGTGCGAGGAGGGGGCTGTTTAACTGTTTGTGTGTAATGGGCACCCTGGGCATTGAATGTATCTTGTACGACAGGCATTGTTTGCTGTATCGACAAGAAGCATTCAAAATACAATACAATTACCGTAATCAGATCTATTCGAAAAAGCTGATTTATCATCAGATTTGCACTTGAGCTTGTATCCGTCAATGTGGTAGCGGAAGGTATTATCAGGTATAAATTGTGCCATATTTCATAGACTTTAATTCTCTCTTATGGGGATTTCTGAGCCTCGGTAAGCATCAGGATGCTGCCTTTCAAAAATAATCCCCGCAGTTCTAGGATGTCATGGTTTGTTCTATTCATCTGGGATTTTATATGTCACTAAGGGGCTCAATGCTATCAGCTCCACCTATCACTGCCTATAAAAACTGAAGGTTTATTTCAAAACCAGGAATTATCATAACTTAGTCACAGTATTTAGAGCTGGCGCTGAGATCAATGGAAACCATTGCTCATTCCTACGCAATATAAGCAATATAAACAGAAGCAGGGAGGAGACTTATAAGCCATATATGCTTCTCTGGGAAGAGAAGTAACAATTTGCATATTGTTCTATATATAAGGAAATATATACACTGTGGTGTTTTAGTGTTCCCTTTATTTTTTTTGAACAGTGTATAAGGAAACAATATAGACAGAGGCAGTCACAGACATATTGTGTATATATATATATATATATATATATATATATATATATATATATATACACATATACAGTACAGACCAAAAGTTTGGACACACCTTCTCATTCAACGATTTTTCTGTATTTTCATGACTATGAAAATTGTACATTCACACTGAAGGCATCAAAACTATGAATTAACACATGTGGAATTATACATTACACTTTACAAAAAAAGTGTGAAACAACTGAAAATATGTCTTATATTCTAGGTTCTTCAAAGTAGCCACCTTTTGCTTTGATTACTGCTTTGCACGCAGAAAAGGTGAACGGATGGACTCTACATGCCTGGTTCCCACCGTGAAGCATGGAGGAGGTGGTGTGATGGTGTGGGGGTGCTTTGCTGGTGACACTGTTGGGGATTTATTCAAAATTGAAGGCATACTGAACCAGCATGGCTACCACAGCATCTTGCAGCAGCATGCTATTCCATCCGGTTTGCGTTTAGTTGAACCATCATTTATTTTTCAACAGGACAATGACCCCAAACACACCTCCAGGATGTGTAAGGGCTATTTGACCAAGAAGCAGAGTGTTGGGGTGCTACGCCAGATAACCTGGCCTCCACAGTCACCAGACCTGAACCCAATCGAGCTGGACCGCTCACCGCTTCAATTTTCAATAATCCCCAACAGTGTCACTAGCAAAGCACCCCCACACCATCACACCACCTCCTCCATGCTTCACGGTGGGAACCAGGCATGTAGAGTTCATCCGTTCACCTTTTCTGCATGCAAAGCAGTAATCAAAGCAAAAGGTGGCTACTTTGAAGAACCTAGAATATAAGACATATTTTCAATTGTTTCACACTTTTTTGTAAAGTGTAATGTATAATTCCACATGTGTTAATTCATAGTTTTGATGCCTTCAGTGTGATTCTACAATTTTCATAGTCCTGAAAGTACAGAAATTTTTTTGAATGAGGTGTGTCCAAACTTTTGGTCTGTACTGTATAAACAGTACAGACCAAAAGTTTGGACACACCTTCTCATTTAAAGATTTTTCTGTATTTTCATGGCTATGAAAATTGTAGAATCTCACTGAAGGCATCAAAACTATGAATTAACACATGTGGAATTATATACTTAATAAAAAAGTGTGAAATAACTGAAATCATGTCTTATATTCTAGGTTCTTCAAAGTAGCCACCTTTTGCTTTGATGACTGCTTTGCACACTCTTGGCATTCTCTTGATGAGCTTCAAGAGGTAGTCACCGGAAATGGTTTTCACTTCACAGGTGTGCCGTGTCAGGTTGATGGTCAGTTTTGCTCAGGACTGGAATGTCTTCTTAAGGAAATAGCATTAAACATTGAGTTACCCAAAGTGAATAAGAAATGTAATCATGACATAAAGAATACAGAGAAGGGAAATGTGGATTTATAAGAAATATATTTTCTGTAGCATCACAAAGGTACAAAATGTATTGTTTATTGTTGCCTCTATATACACCATAGGTTTGTCATTTCTTGCCATTTACATTGATCTGCTAAAATGTTAGTGTTCAGCTTGATAATATTTCCACATAAAATATCTAGTTAATTATGAATCGAAAAGTGAGTTTTATCTGGCTGAGTGGTTGTAGCCATGGTTTTTACATATGACTGCACCTTTAACTTCAATACTTTTCCCTCAGGGAATTTAATGGAGGTGCAGATTATTTATTAGAGTAATTGATTAACAAGTAATTCTTCTACCTTGATGTAAACAGCGACCTGTCACACGACCTTGTGCTAATAGGGCGCTGACAACATGGATCTGGTATCCACCTGACCTCTGCTGTTCTCATCTCTACGTGTAATATTCTTGGAGTGTATTCCTGGAGGAGCTGGAACCACCACTGCTGAATGTAATGAATAACAAGTGATGCATAAATGTCACACTCTACGAGAAATACTGGAAGTCCTTTATTTTTCCCATACAGTTATCACTGGACAAGGTGCCATCCTTTTGATTTCTAGGGGAGTGTCATAGACTTTAAAGGATTCTTCTAATTGACAGTATGGCTACTGTTGCCCAAAATTCCATTATGATCTTTCACGGACATGATTGAAACTGAGCGAGTCAATTAAGAAACTTTCCACTTTCGGCATAAAATAGTTAATGCATGATTTGGCAGAGTGAGTTTCTGTACAAATGTCTTATTGTTCTATAATGAATCTCTTCTGATGAGGTCAGTGGAATGGATTCTGAGGAGATAGCTTACTAAGGTTTATTCCCTCGCATAAAATACATAAGGTAGGCTTACACTACCCGTATGAGTAGGAATTCTAGGTGCACCAAAAATGGGTAAATAATAGGATCATTTCAATGAAATACTGGAATATTTCAAAGTAGAGTCAATGTTATACAATCAGCTACACACCATAAAAGAGTGGCATACCTTTAGATCTCAAATGGCATCATGAAAGGCCAAGGACAGTAATTACCAGCCTGAGGGTGAGTTTCCACGGTCAGGAAACGCTGCGTGTTTGGCGCTGTGCGCTGGCGCAGCACCAAACACGCAGCGTCCAGATGTTACAGCATAGTGGAGGGGATTTCAAGAAATCCCGTCTCCACTATGCGTAACAATACGCAGGTGGCAGACCTGCGTTAACGGACATGCGGCGCGTCTTTTTAGACCGCAGCATGTCCTCGCGTATTGCGGCGACGGTGCGTCGCCGCAACAGAATTAACACAGGGCTATGTAGCCCTGCGCTCTTTCCGGAGGTGTCCTGAACACCTCCGGAAAGATCGCGCGTCATAAAGGGGGCGGGGCTTAGACGGAGCGGAATTTCCGCTCCGTCCAAAGCGCTGTGGTTCCGGACCGTGGAACCACAGCCTTACTGCTATCGGGAGACCATTAAACAAAATTCCCGGGGAAACTATTATACTGTACTTCCAATCCAAACTGAAACAGTCTTGGTGTAGCGGATAGCAATGTATTCTTTTATGATTTGTCACATTGTAATTATTGTTAGCATTTATTTTAAAGCACAATTAACTCCAAGTGCTATACATGTGAAGAGACTTTATATACATAATGTATAATACATACAGTATATATAATGTAAGAAAATATAATAAACAGTAAAAGCCTGACACACATGGTATTGGGGAAGAAGACAGTGGGTTAGGAGGTTGGAACAGTTTTGATTGTAATGAGCTAAATCAGGTTATTGCAAGCTGTAAGCTTTTCAGGTTGCAGTTGAAGGCTTCAATCTTTGGAGACAATATGATATGCTTAAGTACAGTTACAGACAGGCACATAGGGAGAGAAGACCATGCTTTCATCAGCTAGCAATGTACAAAGTTTTGGACAAGGAGACACTAGGTTAGGGGGTTGGAGCAGCCCTGATGGTAATGAGATGGAGCAGTGTTATTGTAGGCTGTAGGATTTCCAGAGATAAATTTCAGGTTGCAATTGAATGCTTCAATCTTTATATACATAAAAGAGGAAGAGGAGTAGCTAGGAAAGTAGCAAGAAAAATCAAGCTGCAGAGTAAAGAATACATTGGGGGGGTGCAAGTGTGTCAAATGGGAGGTCACATATGAAGGTGTTGCAGTAGTGAAGCCTGGAGAAGATTAGGGCATGTAAGAACATTTTTATTTACTTAGAGGTTGAGGAAAGGGTGGATACTGGAAATATTTTTGAATTACACCATGTTCCAAATTATTATGCAAATTATATTTTTTTTCTGATTTTCCTAAGTGGTCAGTGCAAATGACAGTCAGTCTAATAAAAGTCATCACCCGTTAGAGTATGCATCGAATTTTATTGAAGAAACCGCCCAATGATAACAGTATAATCTCCAAAATGAATAAAAACTCAAAATGCACTGTTCCAAATTATTAGGCACAGTAGAATTTCTAAACATTTGATGTGTTTTAAAGAACTGAAAATGCTCATTTGTGGAATTTGCAGCATTAGGCCTCTTTCACACATCCGTTTTTTGACTTCAGGCATGATCCGGCGTGTTGTTAAAAAAACGGATCCGGTACCGGATGCGTTTTTTTTACCATTGACTTTCATTAGCGCCGGATCATGCCTGATGTCATTGCGTTGTATCCGTTTTTGTCCGGATCCGGCGGAAATGTACATTCCGGCGGCCGGACAAAACGGTGCATGCAACGTTTTTATTGTTTGCCGGAGCCGCCTGATAGTGCCTGAAGCGGTGCATCAGGCGGCCGGAAATAATAAAAGTCAATGGAACCGGATCAGACTTTTGTGCAATCCGTCAAAAGTCTGATCCGGATTCTGGAAATTAGGGACTACTACTACTACTACTACTACTACTACTACTGCTACTACTACTACATTTTCCAGTGTCTCCGGACATCCAAAACCCTCTTTTTCCGGGTTCAAAAGTTCAGGTCGGATCCAGCAAAAAAACTGATCCGTTGCATCAGTTTTTTTATTTCAGTGCCGGATCCGTCCCTTCAGGTGCTCGCCGGATCATGCCTGATACAAAAAAACGATGTGTGAAAGAGGCCTTAGGAGGTCACATTCACTGAACAAAAAAGCTACTTAACTCCAAAACATCCCAACAGGCCGAGTTACATGTTAACATAGGAACCCTTCTTTGATATCACCTTCACAATTCTTGTATCCATTGAACTTGTGAGTTTTTGGAGAGTTTCTGCTTGTATTTCTTTGCATGAAGTCAGAATAGCCTCCCAGAGCTGCTGTTTTGATGTGAACTGCCTCTCACCCTCATAGATCTTTTGCTTGATGATACTCCAAAGGTTCTCTATAGGGTTGAGGTCAGGGGAAGATGGGGGCCACACCATGAGTTTATCTCCTTTTATGCCCATAGCAGTCAATGACTCAGAGGTATTCTTTGCAGCATGAGATGGTGCATTGTCATGCATGAAGATGATTTTGCTCCTGAAGGCACATTTCTGCTTTTTATACCATGGAAGAAAGTTGTCAGTCAGAAACTTTATATACTTTGCAGAGGTCATTTTCACACCTTCAGGAACCTTAAAGGGCCCTACCAGCTGTTTCCCCATGATTCCGGCCCAAAACATGACTCCTCCACCTCCTTGCTGACGTTGCAGCCTTGTTGGGACATGGTAGCCATCCACCAATCATCCACTACTCCATCCATCTGGACCATCCAGGGTTGCTCGACACTCATCAGTAAGCAAGACTGTTTGAAAATTAGTCTTCATGTATGTCTGGGCCCACTGCAACCATTTCTGCTTGTGAGCACTGTTTAGGGGTGGCCGAATAGTAGGTTTATGCACCACAGCAAGCCTTTGAAGGATCTTACATCTTGAGGTTCGAGGGACTCCAGAGGCACCAGCAGCTTCAAATATCTGTTTGTTGGTTTGTAATGGCTTTTTAGCAGCTGCTCTCTTAATCCGAAGAACTTGCCTGGCAGAAACCTTCCTCATTCTGCCTTTATCAGCACGAACACATCTATGCTCAGAATCAGCCACAAATCTCTTAACAGTACGATGATCACGCTTAAGTTTTCGTGAAATATCTAATGTTTTCATCCCTTCACCAAGGCATTGCACTATTTGATGCTTTTCAGCAGCAGAGAGATCCTTTTTCTTTCCCATGTTACTTGAAAACTCTGGCCTGCTTAATAGTGTGGAACATCCAGTTTTCCTTTTATTGGGCTCACCGCTATCTGAGATTGATTTCAGTGATCCAAAGAACCCTGAGGCACAATACCATCAATGGGTTTCATTTACAAAAAGAAACAAAAAACGCTATGACACTTAAAACCAATTTGCATAATAATTTGTAACATGGTGTAGAGGTGGCAAGAGGTGGGAAGCAGGGATGAGTCGACCAGTGGAAGTTTGGGTTCGGCCAAACTTGAGAAAAATGTTCAGTTCGGGTACCTGAACTTGACCCAGGACTTGAACCCCATATAAGTCAATGGGAACTAGAACTTTGGTGCTGTAAAATGGGTGTAAAATGGTCATAGCAAAGGGCTAAGGCTGCTGCAAAAGGCAGCAAAATGGGGATAAGAGCAGGAAAATTGCACTGCAAACAAATGTGGATGGGAAAATGAGGCTTGACATGTTGGTTTGAAGGACTGAAAATAGTGAAGCTTTCCACCTAGACAATGGACTCATGAGACAGAGTAATGTGTGATGAAATTTACTGTGGGGACCATTTCGTAAAAATCGATTGACACAAGCTTGGTGGTGATGGTGGGGATGTCAAACAAGAGAAAGTGTAGGAGCTAGTTTGTTAAGTAGTCAATAAAGGCGGTACAGGGACTGAAGATTGTCATATGAGAACATGTTGGAGGTTCGAGGGAAATGAACATCAAGTACTTCAAAAGAAGGAAGGCTAAGGGAGGGTAGAGTGGGATTGGGTTTGAGAAAGCAGCTGTTAGACAGGAAAACGTTAATGTTTGTTGCCAGAGTAAGGTTGGGTGAAGTGAAGGCCTCCATAAAATAGAGTAGAAGGAATGATTGGGTCAGAGGGTGTGTATTCGACCCAGGAGGGATAGAATGCAAGAAATAAAGCGGTCATGAATAACATGGAGATTATTGTAGACAGACTGTGCATTTCATAATGTTTCTGAACAAAAGAGTGGTAGAGCCAGGGTCAAATAAATGGGTTGCTGGTTACAGTGGTTGCAAAGATTTCTGTTACTTGACCAGTGATAGGAAGGAGTAATAGTAGTAAGTATTAGCTGATGAGGACAAGCATTTGGAGATATATCCCCAGCAGTAAGGAGAAGCAGAGAGAAGTCAAGATGAAAGCAGGGAAGCACATAGCTTGTCTGTTTTTGTTTAAAAATAAGGATTTAAGGCTTAGTAGCAGGTGTGCAGACGAGGTCAGGTGAAGGGGTAGAGGAAGGAGAGATCAATATTTGTTTGCAGATTGATGGGGTTTGCGGATAGTGAAAGAGATTAAGCACCAAGGGAGCAATAACTGTGGTGGCATATAGAAAACATATGAAAGTATTTCAGTGGAATGTTTACAAAATAAGGAATGAGCTTATTTTGCAGTAATCGCTATTACCTTCTATTCACTTCTAATACATTTCTGATTTATTTCTAATGCGCACTTAACAAAGCTGCACTTAAAGGAGCTGTATGAATAGACCAAGGTCAAGGTCAAAATAGAGCTATGGCTGCAAATTTAAACAAAAGCCCCAAAATCCTGATTTGGATATGGTTTGCCAAACAAGCAGGATTTCCTATACCAAATGTAAAAGAGACAAGTCTCTCTGAAGTCTTCTGGGGGAGCACCAAAAATGGTTCCAAGTATTGATGAACAAATCTGAATAAATTCAAATGTGCCAGATTTGTTCCAATTTGACAAAGTAATACAATTCACATCAAATTAATTCTGCATTATTACGGTATGCTTTGATTTCTTCTCATACCTCAGAGCATAATAAGCATATGACACTATGTAAAATCTCAGGGCAGATGGCGCTGTGACGTCACTACAGCGTGCCGGGCAGTACAGAGAGTCAGAAGATGCTGAGGTGAGCACAGCAGCAAGGAACAAGGAGAGGTGAGTATTTGATTATTTATTTTTTATAAATGTAGCTATATATGGGGCCCATTAAACTGTATGGAGCATTATCGAGGGGTAACTATTATGTATGGAGCAATATAAGGGGCCATTATACTCTATGGAACAATATATGAGGCAATTATACTGAATGGAGAATTACATGGGGTCATTATATAGTCTCTGGAGCATTATATGGGGCCCATTATACTGTGTGGAGCACTATATGGTGCTATTATTCTGTATGGAGTAATATAGGGGGCATTGTAGTATATGGAGAATTCTATGGGACCATTATATACTGTATGGAGAATTATATAGGGCCATTATACTGTATGGAGCATTTATGTGATGCCGATTATACTGTATGAAGCATTATATGGGGCCAATTATACTAAATGGAGCAATATATCGGGACCATTATACTGTGTGGAGCATTATATGATGTCATTATACTGTGCATAGCATTATATTTGGCTCATTATACTGTATGGAGCATTACATCAGCCAATTGTACTGTATTGAGCATTATATGTGTCCCATTATACTGGAGCAATGTATGGGGCCCATTATACTATATATGGAGATAAAAATAGAGAGAAATCAGCTCACCATATTGTCAGGATGCAGGTAGAGAGTCTCACATGGAAAGGCCAGAAGGAGACTGAGCTTCAAAAAGAGGATTGGTATTCCAGCAAGACAAATTAAAAATGTTATGATGGTCCCAACACCAGCGGCACACTAACCAATGTGTTTCAACTTAAGAAGTCTTAACATTTTTAATTTTTGACTAATAAAGTTTTTCTTGGATTTTACTACGTTTGTCTTGCAGGAATACCACTCCTCCCGTTATACTGTATGGAGCAATAAATGGGCCCATTATACTGTATGGAGCAAAATATGGTGCCCATAATACAGTATGGAGGACAATGTGGTGCCCATAATACTGTATGGAGGACTGTGTACAGTAGTGCCCATAATACTGTATGGAGGACTATGCACTGTGAGGATTCAACGGTTTCTGAGCTATTGTAGAATTTACAATAGATATCACTCATGTAATGTAAGAAGTAAGTGAAATCTTTGTCATTGTACTATACCTATATTTCTTAACTGTGCTTCTTGAATTGTGGTATGTGTTAAAGGGGCCCACTGAGACTTTCGCCTGGGGCCAACGAAAACCTGGAGCCAGCCCTGATTACAGGAATATCTTTGTTCGGGTTGTTGAGGGTATTCTCATGGACACTGTAGATTTTTGAGCCAAAGTCTGAAGTGGAACCCAGCAAGAAGGAAAGGCACAAATGATGACATTATATGTCCCATTCCTTTGGAAGCCACTTAGGTCTTTGGTTCAGAAAAAAACATGAAAAACTGCCACGAAAAAAGCAGCATTTTCCCAAAAAGCATGGAGTGTTATAGCACCTTTATACTTCCATTGGCTACTTAGGCTCTAATAGAAGACTGTGTAGTATAATGCATAAATACAGAGGTATATAATTTTCTGTTGACATTTATACAGATGCTAGAGAGGAAACACCAGGAATACTGAGCAGGTGAGGCATTTAGAGAGAACAGGAAGATAGAATAGCTTTAGTTGTACTGGTAACTATAAAGTCATCAGATTTATTTCGAAAAAGGATCTACAATATAGAGTATACCAAATGAAAGCCGTAAGGTGCATAAGGTGCTTGTAACAGATTTCTACTCTTCCTCTGCCACTTTGACTGGCACTTAGTCAAATAATGGAAAATATAGTAGTTTCATTAAATAAAAGTACAGTCTACAGTCTGAATGATAGCCATGCAATATGCTGAGAAAAAGAGAGTGGACAGCACCTCCAAAAATCATACAATGATATAATGCCGCTAGGTAAATATATATATATATATATATATATATATACATATATATATAACTGAACATGAGGTTCTTAGTTTAACATTCTGATCAGACTGTTAATTGTCACTGTGGCGGGGGTCGGGCGCAGCTCCGCTCCGCGGGGGCGATGGGGACTCCTTTCTTTTGGTGTTGGTGCTGGGTGGCCGGCCATTATTGCTGTGGTTTTGTGCTGGTGGGGCAGCATGGTCTGAAGACACCGGGCCGTCTGCCCTGCCTGTGCATTGCTGCTGTGGCAGTGATCGGCGGGCGGTTCCGCTCAGTTAGGGCGGTAGGGACCCACTACGAGGTTTGCCGTGACGTGGCAGTGGGCTTCATACAGTCTGATCAGAATGTAAAACTAAGAACCTCATGCTCAGTTATACAGCGCTGGCAAAAATTAAGAGACCACTTTCAAATGTTCAGTTTGTCTGATTTTTCTCTTTACAGGTATATTTTTGAGTAAAATGTAAATTGCTCTTTTATTCTATAAACTTCTGACAACATGTCTCCGAATTTCCAAGCAATAAATTTTGCATTTTTTTTCTGACAAAGAAAAATGGTCAAAATTAAAAAAAAGAACAGTGCTTTCAGACCTCAAATAATGCAAAGAAAACAAGTTCATAATCCTTTAGAAATAACAATACTAATGTTTTGACTCAGGAAGAGTTCTGAAATCAATATTTTGTGGAATAACCATGATTTTTAATCACAGCTTTCATACATCTTGGCATGCTTTCCACCAGTCTTTCACACAGCTCCTGGCGCAAAATTGTAAGCAGTTCTTCTTTGTTTGATGGCTTATGACTATCCATCATCCTCTTGATAACATTCCAGAGGTTTTCAATGGGGTTCAGGTCTGGAGATTGGGCTGCCCATGACAGGGTTTTGACGTGGTGGTCTCTATTTTTGCCAGAGCTGTATATATTTTTACCTAGAGGCATTAGATCATTGTATGATTTTTGGAGGCGCTGTCCACTCTTTTTCTCAGCATATTGAATGATAGTTATTCCTTACAGGCATTAAGAATTTCACAGCATCACATGCAAAAGATGACATTATATTACAAAAAAATAAAACTTTTCGGAACCAGGTTCAGATATAGTAAAGCGTTCTGTTTCCATTTGGTCGTGTTCCAGAGCTCTGTTAATCACTTTCAGGAATAACACACCAACAAAGAACTCCATGACTTATGTTCCCACATTAAGTCAGTTATCATCCTCTTACTTATCATGTAGGTTATATATATATATTTTTTTTCTGCTGCACAATAACTTTTTTGGTTGGAGAAACTAAGTGGGCATAATTAATATACTGTATATAGCAGTTCAGGGGGTATTTTTACTATAAATGGAGGACTCAGGGAGCATCATTACTATATCTGGGGGGAGCAGGGGCATTATTACTATATATGGAGGGATCAGGGGCCATTATTGCTATATCTGGAGGGAATAGGGTGCATTATTACTATATATGGAGGGATCAGGGGCCATTATTGCTATATTTTGGGGAAACAGGGGGCATTATTACTATATATGGAGGAAGAGGGGCCATTATTGCTATATCTTGGGGAAACAGGGGCATTATTACTAGATATGGAGGGACCAGGGGCCATTATTGCTATATTTTGGGGAAACAGGGGGCATTATTACTATATATGGAGGGATCAGGGGCCATTATTGCTATATCTTGGGGAAACAGGGGGCATTATTACTAGATATGGAGGGATCAGGGGCCATTATTGCTATATTTTGGGGAAACAGGGGCATTATTACTATATATGGAGGGATCAGGGCCATTATTGCTATATTTTGGGGAAACAGGGGGCATTATTACTATATATGGAGGGATCATGGGCCATTATTGCTATATTTTGGGGAAACAGGGGGCATTATTACTATATATGGAGGGATCAGGGGCCATTATTGCTATATTTTTGGGAAACAGGGGGCATTATTACTATATATGGAGGGATCAGGGGCCATTATTGCTATATCTTGGGGAAACAGGGGGCATTATTACTAGATATGGAGGGATCAGGGGCCATTATTGCTATATTTTGGGGAAACAGGGGGCATTATTACTATATATGGAGGGATCAGGGGCCATTATTGCTATATTTTGGGGAAACAGGGGCATTATTACTATATATGGAGGGATCAGGGGCCATTATTGCTATATTTTGGGGAAACAGGGGGCTTTATTACTATATATGGAGGGATCAGGGGCCATTATTGCTATATTTTGGGGAAACAGGGGACATTATTACTATATATGGAGGGATCAGGGGCCATTATTACTATATCTGGGGGAGCAGAGGGCATTATTACTATATGTGGGGGAACAGGGGGAATTATTACTATATACGGAGGGATCAGCAACCATTATTACATTATCTGGAGGGAACAGGTGGCATTATTACAATATATGCAGGGAGCAGGAGGCATTATTACTATATCTGGGGGGGTGCTCTATTACTATTCCTCAGGGGATCAGAGGGCTTTATTACTGCATCTGGGATTATCAGGGGGCATTACAAGCATATGTGGGGGGGAACAGAGGGCATTATTACAATATATTCAGGGATTAGGGGGCATTATTACTATATCTAGGGGAACAGGGCATTATTATTGCTTCTGTGGGATCAGGGGGCATTATTACTATATCTGGGGGGAACAGGGGCATTATTACTGTATGTGGGGGAACAGGGGGCATTATTACTAAATATTGAGAGATCAGGGAGCAATATTACTATATCTGGGGGGATCAGGTGGCATTATTACTATATCTGGCAGAAGAGGGGCCATTATTGCTATATCTTGGGGAAACAGGGGGCATTATTACTAGATATGGAGGGACCAGGGGCCATTATTGCTATATTTTGGGGAAACAGGGGGCATTATTACTATATATGGAGGGATCAGGGGCCATTATTGCTATATCTTGGGGAAACAGGGGGCATTATTACTAGATATGGAGGAACCAGGGGCCATTATTGCTATATTTTGGGGAAACAGGGGGCATTATTACTATATATGGAGGGATCAGGGGCCATTATTGCTATATCTTGGGGAAACAGGGGGCATTATTACTAGATATGGAGGGATCAGGGCCATTATTGCTATATTTTGGGGAAACAGGGGGCATTATTACTAGATATGGAGGGATCAGGGGCCATTATTGCTATATTTTGGGGAAACAGGGGCATTATTACTATATATGGAGGGATCAGGGGCCATTATTGCTATATTTTGGGGAAACAGGGGGCATTATTACTATATATGGAGGGATCAGGGGCCATTATTGCTATATTTTTGGGGGAAACAGGGGCATTATTACTATATATGGAGGGATCAGGGGCCATTATTGCTATATCTTGGGGAAACAGGGGGCATTATTACTAGATATGGAGGGATCAGGGGCCATTATTGCTATATTTTGGGGAAACAGGGGGCATTATTACTATATATGGAGGGATCAGGGGCCATTATTGCTATATTTTGGGGAAACAGGGGGCATTATTACTATATATGGAGGGATCAGGGGCCATTATTGCTATATTTTGGGGAAACAGGGGGCATTATTACTATATATGGAGGGATCAGGGGCCATTATTGCTATATTTTGGGGAAACAGGGGACATTATTACTATATATGGAGGGATCAGGGGCCATTATTACTATATCTGGGGGAGCAGAGGGCATTATTACTATATGTGGGGGGAACAGGGGGAATTATTACTATATACGGAGGGATCAGCAACCATTATTACATTATCTGGAGGGAACAGGGGGCATTATTACAATATATGCAGGGAGCAGGAGGCATTATTACTATATCTGGGGGGGTGCTCTATTACTATTCCTCAGGGGATCAGAGGGCTTTATTACTGCATCTGGGATTATCAGGGGGCATTACAAGCATATGTGGGGGGGAACAGAGGGCATTATTACAATATATTCAGGGATTAGGGGGCATTATTACTATATCTAGGGGAACAGGGCATTATTATTGCTTCTGTGGGATCAGGGGGCATTATTACTATATCTGGGGGGAACAGGGGGCATTATTACTGTATGTGGGGAACATGGGGCATTATTACTAAATATTGAGAGATCAGGGAGCAATATTACTATATCTGGGGGATCAGGTGGCATTATTACTATATCTGGCAGAAGAGGGGGCATTATTGCTTTATATGGGGATCAGAGGGCATAATACAGTGGTGGCCAAAAGTATTGGCACCCATGCAATTCTGTCAGATAATACTCAGTTTCTTCCTGAAAATGATTGCAATCACAAATTATTTGCTATTTTTAACTTCATTTAATTTGCTTGAAGGAAAAAACACAAAAGAGAATGAAGCAAAAAATCAAATCCTTGATCATTTCACACAAAACTCCAAAAATGGGCCAGACAAAAGTATTGGCACCCTCAGCCTAATACTTGGTTGCACAACCTTTAGCCAAAATAACTGCGAACAACCGCTTCCGGTAACCATCAATGAGTTTCTTACAATGCTCTGCTGGAATTGTAGACCATTCTTCTTTGGCAAACTGCTCCAGGTCCCTGATATTTGAAGGGTGCCTTCTCCAAACTGCCATTTTGAGATCTCTCCACAGGTGTTCTATGGGATTCAGGTCTGGACTCATTGCTGGCCACCTTAGAAGTCTCCAGTGCTTTCTCTCAAACCATTTTATAGTGCTTTTGGAAGTGTGTTTTGGGTCATTGTCCTGCTGGAAGACCCATGACCTCTGAGGGAGACCCAGCTTTCTCACACTGGGCCCTACATTATGCTGCAAAATTTGTATCAGACTTCATAATACCATGCACACGGTCAAGCAGTCCAGTGCCAGAGGCAGCAAAGCAACCCCAAAACATCAGGGAACCTCCGCCATGTTTGACTGTAGGGACCGTGCTTTTTTTTTTTCCTGTACACTCTTTGTTGATGGTTTTTCCCAAGAAGCTCGACTTTTGTCTCATCTGACCAGAGAACATTCTTCCAAAACGATTTAGGCTTTCTCAGGTAAGTTTTGGCAAACTCCAGCCTGGCTTTTTTATGTCTCGGGGTAAGAAGTGGGGTCTTCCTGGGTATCCTACCATACAGTCCCTTTTCATTCAGACGCCGACGGATAGTACGGGTTGACACTGTTGTACCCTCGGACTGCAGGGCAGCTTGAACTTGTTTGGATGTTAGTTGAGGTTCTTTATCCACCATCCGCACAATCTTGTGTGGAAATCTCTCGTCAATTTTTCTTTTCCTTCCACATCTAGGGAGGTTAGCCACAGTGCCATGGGCTTTAAACTTCTTGATGACACTGCGCACGGACGACACAGGAACATTCAGGTCTTTGGAGATGGACTTGTAGCCTTGAGATTGCTCATGCTTCCTCACAATGTGGTTTCTCAAGTCTTCAGACAGTTCTTTGGTCTTCTTTCTTTTCTCCATGCTCAATGTGGTACACACAAGGACACAGGACAGAGGTTGAGTCAACTTTAATCCATGTTAACTGGCTGCAAGTGTGATTTAGTTATTGCCAACACCTGTTAGGTGCCACAGGTAAGTTACAGGTGCTGGTAATTACACGAATTAGAGAAGCATCACATGATTTTTCAAACAGTGCCAATACTTTTGTCCACCCCCTTTTTTAGGGTTTAGGTCAATTCTTTTTGTGTTTTTTCATTGAAGACAAATTAAATGAAGATAATAATACCAAAGAATTTGTGATTGCAGTCATTTTCAGGAAGAAACAGAGTATTATCTGACAGAATTGCAAGTGTGCCAATACTTTTGGCCACCACTGTAGGTATATCTGAAGGATAAGGGCTATTACTAATTTACATGAGGATCAGAGGTCATTATCAGTAAATATGAAGGAACATAGTGGGCGTTATTACTATATAAGGGGGATTAGAGGGCATTATTATTATATGTGGGGAACTCGAGGGGAGGACAATATTTCTTTAGGTGGGGATATTTAGCAGATATCATTAATACGTATGGTAAAAGTCAGGGCATTATACCTATGGGGAGGTCTTGGGGCAATGTTATACAAATAAAATTATTATTATATTACTTTTAGTGAGGCACTAGGAGCACTATGTCATCCAGAATGGTTGATACTAAAAGAGCTCACTCACAGTACAGATCAGTGCTATCTGAATTTTTATTGGATTGGAGAAAAGAAAAAAGAAGTGTGTAGACGGCAAGGATCACCATTAATAAATGAAAATGAAATTTATTGAGATTCAAAATAACAAGCAAGACAAGAAATACATTTAAAAACAATTTAAAAAGCCAGAAAGGCAAGGAGTAAATAACAACTGGAAGGCCGGGGTGAGCTAAAATATTGCACACTGTAGAAAGACAGTTTATATACCATGGACTTGACAATACAAGAACATTCAAAATCCTTAACCATTGAGCCCCTCAAACAAAAACTAATTCTTCTGAGAATGTAGGAAAAGTAGAGGCAAATGTAGAGGTATCCCAGAGGTAGGGGATACAGAAACACAAATGGAAGGACACAAAAGGAAGCAGGTAAGTAAGACTGTATTAGACCTGTTGGTAGAAATATTTGGATAAAAGTAACCCGGTCACGTCATGGTGTGTGGAGGAAATAGAATCCCACGCGTATCGCCACACAGCGTGGCTTCCTCAGGGGGAAGTACAATATTTATTGTATAGCACACTGACTAATGTTATTCAGCTGGGCAGTGCTGATGACCGCTTTTTATCATTGACAGAATCTGCCTGTGAAAAAAATTGCAGCATGCCGTGATTTCACTCTGAAATTGGATGGGTGTGAGAAAAAATATCAGATGCCATAAGAACCATCAGTAAATCATCCAAGTTTTATGGATACATGACAGTTCTGTAACATAGGAAACTATAAATCTCAGCTACTAATGTAGGGGGATAGTTGTCAGTCGCAGGTGATCGGGGCAACACAGCTGTTTTCCTTTACAGTGTAGAAAATTGTTTGCATGTTCAGAAACAAATGTGTGAACTTAGAGTGTTTGTCCATCCACATCTTTTTTCCGTTAAGACAGTCTCGTTTTACTTCAGATCACGACCAAGATGTTTCCCTGAGAGTTAAAAAAGCCAAAGATAATGGCATGAAATTTGTCATCCGTAATTTCAGTGTCACCTAACTCCCCCTATTGACACTAAAGTGCGACTTATACCCAGCGGCCAAACATCTTGATTTATTGACCATCTAGAAAGTCGGGAAAAGAAAATGCTTCTTCTAACATCACTTTTAAGTAAAACACAGTTTGTTGCCTGGATACCTTGAGCTCCGGGTGTTTAAATTCCTCAGTTGAAGCCCACGGGTTGTCACACTGGGACTTACTCGTACACAGATCCATCACATAAGACTTTCATAGAAACAAGGTCACAAATGGGGCTGTCACAGGCAGATCTTGTTGCAGCTATAAATTTTCATTAATTCCAGTGACCGCGAGCAGCAAAACATTAAAGTGCAAAATCTGTTCTCCAAAGTCTTCTTGCCATTACCTGTGTAACCTAGACAGGCTGCAGGCATCGCTCCAATCATTTCTAACTACTACTCCTTTCATCCCTGCAGCTCGGAAGCCCCACCTGTTCTTTATTTGTCAGGCCAGTGAGGAATCATTACATCCTATAGACAGCTCTTTGATACTGTTAGATGTAGATGAAGTATGTGATGTCATGGATATTAAATATTAATATCTTAATAGCTCAGATAACACAGCGATATCTCTAGCTGACATGCAGGTTTCTTTCATGCTTTGTACTTAGTGACATTAAGTTTTTAGGGCATGTGTCTGGTGTATGGTCCTACTATTCAAAGATCAATATATGCAATATTACTGCCAAGGCTTCCCTCCAACTGTCCCCTATATAACTACCCCACCATTTAACAACACCACCCCGCTTCCATAGAACACCTGTAAGGCGGACAGGGTGATAGTCATGGCAACGAGCTGTAGTGTTCCCACACCCTGGCACCACACAGATAAAACACAATGACCTTTTTGCTGCACGTGCAGTGCACACAGCAGAACACTCACAGTTACTGTCAGGGCTCCTTCCAGTTCTGTCACTCCGGCTCCTGATTTCACAGTTCCACAAAACAATTCGGAGTCACAGTCTTTTTCCAACAGTTCAACTTTACTTATCAAAAGGGCACTCATCACCCTGGCAGCTCAACTCACACAGAGCCATGTATCCTGTACTTTCTCTGCCTTCCCGGCAGACTCTATTCTTTCTGTACTCTCTCTCTCTTAACTCATGGCATTTGTGGCTGAACCTCTACTCAGACTCTGTTCTGTCTGTGCCTTCCTTTCCCCTGCCATCTGGGCAGTCTCTTTGGACAGTCCATGTCCTATCTGTGCCTTCCACATCATCAGCTCTCTGTCAGCCCCTTGTCCAGTTCCAATTGGGAAAGGTGCCGGGAACACCATCTCAGCTGATCCCACCCCTGTCTTAGACCCCGAATCCTACCTTGAGATGGTCCTGTTGAGCTGGTGACCGAGTGCACTAGTCTCCGCATGGGGCCCCTTACTGCTGTAGCAGACTTGTCCCCACAGCTAGCTCCACTGCTTCCCATATAACCTGCCCTTGTCTGGCTGCCCGAGCTTCTACCTCTAATCAGGAAGTGCCTTTCCTATACCTCACTGTTCTGTGCTGCTCTGCTCTAACTCCTCCCCACTGAATAACCCCTTGTTGCCTGTGCCTAAACTGATACTATTATCTATCCAATTCTCTATCTCTAATGTGCTCCCCTTTATTCTAACCCCTCTATTACTCCACGCTAACTTGTATCCCTAATCCTAAACATATACACAGGACATGGCATATAATCATGTGAACAGTAAGGAGGCACGTGAGGTTCCCACCACCTCCTTACACCCTCCCCCCAAAGAACACTCGTAACACCTTTACATTGAAAGATTATTAATCTGCTATATCAATACAAATTCAGGCCATTAAGTAACATCTCCTAACCAACCCACCCAGATCCAACAGGACTGTTGTGACTTGGGGTAGAAGTCTCACTCTCCCTTGAGAGCAGGACTATTTCCCAACTTCAGCTGTGTCCTCAGTGATTTCTTCATCTCTCCCTACAATTCTGTCTCACAGAAAGCTGTGATCATTATCTTTATCTTTATCATTCAGTTCCTCCTCCTCTGAAACAGTACTTTAGGGAGGGACCAGAAATGATTAAGTTTCTGATTTTTTTTAAAGTTTAGTCTTCTTTGCGATTAAAACTTACTACCTTTTGCACACAGGTAAGATATATATGTTTGTACCATGTTAGCCAGTAGATAGAAAAATATTTAGAATTGAGAGTCCTCAGTGGTTGATACCTTTTAATGGCTAACTGAAAAGATGGTAACAAATTGCAAGCTTTCGAGACTACTCAGGTCTCTTCATCAGGCAAAGACTAATACAAAATCTGAAGAATCACATATTTATACACAACACAGCACAGAAACAATACAATAGATTAGACAAGTGACATGAGGCAGAATTGTCATTATGGGAGATAGAGATGAACATAAATATTGGAACAGTTCATAGAGAAGGAGTGTGAAAGTTTTATTGCCCTCTGATTGGGGTCTGGTATTGTATTGTTTTGCCCCCAGAAGGTCTGAAGAGCAAATTACTTAATTGATGTAAAAAGACATAAATCCATGCGACACATTCATTCCTGTACTGAGTGTGTCAAAGGTTGTCATAAGTTTATACTCCCAAACCTTTCTGTCTCTCTGAGACTTAAAGTTAGCTTTTAATACAAGTAATTTCATGTCCATCATGCTATGAGCGGGGATACAAAAGTGTTTGGCCACAGGTAGATCCATTCTTTTTTCTCTTATTGTGTGGTGATGAGAATTCATCCTTGTTCTCAGTTTTTGCCCAGTCTCCCCCACATACAGACCCCCAGTTGGACATTTAGTACAAATAATTAGGTACACCACATTAGATGTGATGCAGCTGAAAGTACCTGGGATCTTGTAGTCCTGATGTGAGTTGGGGATCTTTATCTTGTCCGTGGTCATTATAAATGGACAGGTTTTACATTTTTTTCTTGTTGCAAGGAAAGGTTCCTGCCGCTGATGGAGAGGACAGGGAGATTCTGACAATGATGCTTCTTAGATTTGGGGGCTGCCTAAAACACAGTAAAATATTTAGAATTGAGAGTCCTCAGTGGTTGATACCTTTTAATGGCTAACTGAAAAGATGGTAACAAATTGCAAGCTTT
The DNA here is from genome assembly GCA_033576555.1 of Oophaga sylvatica. NCBI lineage: Eukaryota > Metazoa > Chordata > Amphibia > Anura > Dendrobatidae > Oophaga > Oophaga sylvatica. The sequence continues at coordinate 102,560,548 of JARQOD010000008.1, read as the reverse complement.
CGAGACTACTCCGGTCTCTTCATCAGGCAAAGACAGGAGTAGTCTCGAAAGCTTGCAATTTGTTACCATCTTTTCAGTTAGCCATTAAAAGGTATCAACCACTGAGGACTCTCAATTCTAAATATTTTTCTATCTACTGGCTAACACGGTACGAAGATACACATCTTTCCTATATTAAAACACAGTAGTGAGGGGTATGGAAATATGGTTTGTAATCGGGCATCTTTTTGTAGTAAAGGTTGTAGTTTCCATGCAGCTCCCCTTATCACATGGGCGTACCCAGGATCAAAACTAGGGGGGGGCAAGCCATGGTCGTTCAGGTTGTAAAATTTTAGAACGAAAAATGTGAATAAAACGAAACGAAAACAAATGACCACCATACACAACATAATTGCTTATACCAAGACCAATAATATCACATACAAGGAGAAATACCACCATGATCAATCCTATTATGTAAACAATTCATTGATTTTAGGCTTACCTTTGCAGTTTTCTCTTCTGTTCAGCAGGGGGACTTCAAGCTCATGCGTGTTTATCACACACTGACACTGAGCCATTCACACTGCCCTTTCTAAACACAGCAATTGGATTGATCTTTATGGGAAAAAAATGAATATTAGATAGATAGTTAAATAGATAGATAGATAGATAGATAGATAGATAGATAGATAGATAGATAGATAGATAGAAATCCAGACAAATTGGAGGCAGCACATAGTTTGTAGTGGAAAAAAAAGCTATTTAATAAGGTCAAAAGGCGACATTTCAGTCCAAACAACAGGAACCTTTCTCAAGCCTTGAGAAAGGTTCCTGTTGTTTGGACCAAAACGTCGCCTTTTGGCCTTATTAAATAGCTTTTTTTTCACTACAGACGGTGTGCTGCCTTCAATTTGTCTGGATTTCTATAATTGATGTTTGGTATTTGCCTGGGTGGGCTCTGCACCCGGACTCTTTCTTTGTGCTGCTCTAATTTTCTTCTTTTTAGATAGATAGATTTAAGCATGGAATGCAAGCAGATTCCACCCTGAAATATGCCCCATCATTGTCCCCTTCTTGTAGTAATATGCCCAATCATTGTCTCCTTCTTGTAGTAATATGCCCCATCATTGTCTCCTTCTTGTAGTTATATGCCCCATCATTGTCTCCTTTTAATAATGTGCCCCAGACCAGCACCTGTATATACATCAGCCCCAGCCCAGCCCCTGTATATACATAACTACCAGGCCAGCCTCTGTATATACATCACCACCAGGCCAGTCTCTGTATATGTCACTAGCCCCAGCCCAGGACGGTAGGACGGTCGGACCTGTATATACATCACCAGCCCAGCACCTGTATATACATCAGCCCCAGCACCTGTATATACATCACCACCAGGCCAGCCCCTGTATACGTCACCGACACCAGCCCAGGACCTGTATATACATCAGCCCCAGCCCAGCCCCTGTATACGTCACCAGGACGGTCGGACCTGTATATACATCACCGGCCCAGCACCTGTATATACATCACCACCAGGCCAGCCACTGTATATACATCAGTCCCAGCCCAGCCCCTGTATACGTCACCAGGCCCAGCCCAGCCCCTGTATATACATCAGCCCCAGCCCAGCCCCTGTATACGTCACCAGACCCAGCCCAGCCCCTGTATATACATCAGCCCCAGCCCAGCACCTGTATGTCAGATATATATTACTGAAGATATAGAATGTACGGGCTCCTGTCAGGTATATATTACTGTAGATATACACTGTACGGGCTCCTGTCAGGTATATATTACTGTAGATATAGACTGTACGGGCTCCTGTCAGGTATATATTACTGTAGATATAGACTGTATGGGCTCCTGCCAGGTATATATTACTGTAGATACAGACTGTACGGGCTCCTGTCAGGTATATATTATTGTAGATATAGACTATACAGGCTCCTGTCAGGTATATATTACTGTAGATACAGACTGTACGGGCTACTGTCAGGTATATATTATTGTATATATAGACTGTACGGGCTCCTGTCAGGTATACATTACTGTAGGTATAGACTGTATGGGCCGCTGTCAGGTATATATACTGTATGGGCTCCATGCATAACCCCCTAGGAGCACATACAGACCCACAGCTGTGCATTAACCCTCTAGGAGCACACCCAAACCCCACAAGCGTGCATTAAACCCCATTGGAGCACACACAGACCCCACAAGCGTGCATTAACCCCCTAGGAGCACACACAGACCCCACAAGCGTGCATTAAACCCCATAGGAGCACACACAGACCCCACAAGTGTGCATTAACCCTCGGGGCACAATCAGACCGCACAAGCGTGCATTCACCCCCTCAAACCCCACTACACAGCCCCAAGTATTAGACCCAGTCAACCAAAAATCTAAGGAGACATTAACCCATTAATTAATAAATCCTCCTATGTGTCACTGAGGACTCTGACCTCAGATTTCCCTCCTGCAGCAAACAGACGCCGGCATCAGACTGCAGAGACCAATGTGTAATGTCTGCTTCTCTTCCTGGCTTTGCAGAACACGCCCCCTATTGGTATGAAACGCCCCCGGGAACGATGTCACACCTTGAAAGAGCCCATACAGTCTAGTATGTGCGTCGCAGCCAGCCCAGAGGCACCTTTTAAAGGGGCGGCTGATGCTGATGCCCTCATCTTGGCACGGAGCGCCCCTGCTCCTAGGGGGGGCAACTGCCCCCCCTGCCCCACGGTGGGTACGCCCATGCCTTATCACCTCCAGATTTGGATTGTAGGTGACTACTAGAGGCACCTGGTTATTTTCATCTTTAATATGGTAATGTAGCAGGTGATTCTTGATATTCTGGTGGCTCTTGTAATTTGGTTTTCAATTGTTCTTGGATGGTAGCCCCTATTCAAAAAGGTCCTTTTGAGCTTTAGCTGAGAATTATAGGCTTCACTGCCAAATAATGTTCTTCCTCTATAAAGACACATTTTTCTGATATATAGAGATACATCTTTATATATTTTACTTCTTTTTTACATTTTTCAAAAATGTTTTATGAGATTCATTCATGTATGCCATGTATATACTGTGTTTATAAATATATATTTATACAGTGGGTAAGGAAAGTATTCAGACCCCTCTAAATTTTCCACTCTTTGTTTCATTGCAGCCTTTTGGTAAATTAAAAATTGTTTATTTTTTTTCTCATTAATGTACACTCTGCACCCCATCTTGACTGAAAAAAAAAACAGAAAATGTATACATTTTTGCAAATTTATTAAAAAGAAAAACTGAAATATCACATGGTCATAAATAAGTATTCAGACTCTTTGCTCAGTATTGAGTAGAAACACCCTTTTGAGCTAGCACAGCCATGAGTCTTCTTGGGAATGATGCAACAAGCTTTTCACATCTGGATTTGGGGATCCTCTGCCATTCTTCTTTGCAGATCCTCTCCAGTTCTGTCAGGTTGGATGGTGAACGTTGGTGTACAGCCATTTTCAGGTCTCTCCAGAGATGCTCAATTGGGTTTGGGCAGGGCCCTGGCTGGATCAGTCAAGAATGGTCACAGAGTGGTTCTGAAGCCACTCCTTTGTTATTTTAGCTGTGTGCTTGGGGTCATTGTCTTGTTGGAAGGTGAACCTTCAGCCAAGTCTGAGGTCCAGAACACTCTGGAAGAGGTTTTCATCCAGGATATCTCTGTACCTGGCCACATTCATGTTTACTTCAATTGCAACCAGCTGTCCTGTCCCTGCAGCTGAAAAACACCCCCATAGCATGATGCTGCCACCACTATGTTTCACTGTTGGGGTTGTATTGGGCAGGTGATGAACAGTGCCTAGTTTTCTCCAAACATACAGCTTAGAAATATCATCAAAAAGTTCCATCTTCATCTCATCAGACCAGAGAATCTTATTTCTCATAGTCTGAGAGTCCTTCATGTGTTTTTTTTAGCAACCTCTATGCGGGCTTTCATATGTCTTGCACTGAGGAGAGGCTTCCGTTGGGCCACTCTGCCATAAAGGCCCGACTGGTGGAAGGCTGCAGTGATAGTTGACTTTGTGGAGCTTGTCCCATCTCCATACTGCATCTGTGGAGCTCAGTCACAGTGATCTTCGGGTTCTTCTTTACCTCTCTCACCAAGGTTCTTCTCCTATGATTGTTCAGTTTGGCTGGATGGCCAGGACTAGGAAGACTTCTATTGGTCCCAAACTTCTTCCATTCAAGTATTATGGAGGCCACTGGCTCTTAGGAAACTTCAGTACTGCAGAAATTTTTTTGTAACCTTGGCCAGATGTGTGCCTTGCCACAATTATGTCTCTGAGCTCCTTGGCCTATTCCTTTGACCTCATGATTCTCATTTGGTCTGACGTGCATATTTCAGTTTTTCTTTTTTAATAAATTTTCAAAAATTTCTACATTTCTGTTTTTTTCAGTCAAGATGGGATGCAGAGTGTACATTAATGAGAAAAAAATGAACTTTTTTGAATTTACCAAATAGCTGCAATGAACCAAAGAGTGAAAAATTCAAAGGGGTCTGAATACTTTCCGTACACACTGTACAATGAGGGAACAAAGTATGTGATACACTGCCGATTTTACAAGTTTGCCCATCTACAAAGAATGGAGATGTCTGTAATATTTATCATAAGTTTACTTCAACTGAGAAAAACAGAATCTAAAAATAAAAACCCAAAAATAATATTGCATGATTTTTAAATGATTAAAATGCATTTCATTGACTGAAATAAGTATTTGATCACCTACCAACCAGCAATGATTAGGGCTCTCACAAACCTGTTAGTTTTTCTTTACGAAGCCCTTCTGCTCTGCACTCATTGCCTCTATTAATTGCACATGTTTGAACTCGCAACCTGTATAAAATACACCTGTCCACACAATCAATCACACTCCAACCTCTCCACAATGGCCAAAGAGCTGTTTAAGGACACCAGCGACAAAATTGTAGACCTGCACAAGGCTGGGATGGGCTACAAGACAATAGGCAAGCAGCTTGGTGAGAAGACAACAACTTTTGGCACAATTATTAGAAAATGGAAGAAACAGAAGATGATTGTGAATCTTCCTTGGTCTGTGGCTCCATGCAAGATCTCGCCTTGAGGGTTAATGGTGATTCTGAGAAAGGTCAGGAATCAGTCCAGAACTACACAGAAGGACTTGGTCAGTGACCTGAAGAGATCTGGGACCACAGTCACAAACATTACCGTTAGTAACATACTATGCTGTCATGGAGTAAAATCCTACAGGGCACACAAGGTTCCACTGCCCAAGTCAGCACACGTCCAGGCCCAAAGTTCGCCATGGGAAAAGGTCATGTGGTCAGATGAGGCTGAAATAGAACTTTTTTGGTATCAATTCCATTCGCCATGTATGGAGGAAGAAAAAGGATGAGTACAATCCCAAGAACAGCATCCCAACCGTTAAGCATGGTGGGGGAAATTTCATAATTTGGGGGTGCTTTTTTTGCAAAGGGGACATTATGAATGCACTGTATTAAAAGCAGGATGGATGGGGTCATGTATTGTGAGATTTTGACCAACAACTTCCTTCCCTCATTAAGAGCATTGAAGATGGGTCATGGTTGGGTCTTCCAGCATGACAATGAGTTGAAACACATGGCTGGTCAACTAAGGAGTGGCTTCGTAAAAAGCATTTCAAGGTCCTGGAGTTACCTAGCCAGTTTCCAGATCTAAACATAAAAGAAAATCTTTGGAGTGAGCTGAAACTCAATGTTGCCCAGCTACAGCCCAGAAATCTGAAAGATCTGGAGAAGATCTTTATTCAGGAATGGGCAAAAATCCCTGCTGCAGTGTGTGCAAACTTGGTCAAGAACTACAGAAAACATCTGACCTCTGTAATTGCAAACAATGGTTTCTGTACCAAATATTAAGTTCTGTTTTTCTATTAAATCATATATTTATTTAATGCAATAAAATGCAAATTATGTCAAAATCATTCAATGTGATTACAAATTACAGACCTCTCCATTCTTTGTAGGTGGGAAAGCTTGCAAAATCATCAGTGTATCAAAATCTTATTTTGTCCCCTCTAAGAGCAGGAGGGGTAAATGAACTGCTGTAGGAGGTGGAGGAAACCCTGATCAAAGAAGGGCCAGCAATCCTCAATATCGGTAGCACATGTGCCGTGCCAGGGTGAGACTCGACTCCAGCTTCAACAATGTTCCATCAGGGAAATGTAGCATCTGGCTACAAGCGCTTATACACGTTTCAGTCATTAAGTGTACAATCCCAGTAACTGTATTGGTAAGGGCATGGGTGATGTCCCTGTACATGTGCTGTTACAAGGCGTGGATGCCACATCGGGAGAAAAAGTGATGGCCGGTGACCAAGCACCCAGGGTCAGCTGCCACCATTAGTCAGCGGAATTCCTCTGTGTCTACAAGCAGCCTGAAAATGTGCCTGTTTAGTGTTTGGGCTTGTGGGTGGTTGACTGGTAACTTTCATTGTGGTTCCAAGGCCTGAGTCCACGATTGATGCCAGATGGTGATACCACTGCTTCTTCGCCTGTGTTAAGTGCTTCACAATACCCTGTCTATGACACTGATGCAGATGATTTCTGCCCTGCACCTGTCCATGCATATTCTGAGGTAACATCATCAGTCACTGACAAAAACTTGTCCTAGCACAGCAATCAGCTCTCCCTACCCCAGGCCTTGGAACTAAAAAAATTTAGCACATTTTTGAAGTGTTATATACCACTGTAATGTAACACAAAGCACATAATACTTTATGGATAACAAACTCAATTCAGAAAAATTTTGAACACTTTTTTGGAGTGTAATATACCATTGAAATGTAACTTAAAGCACATAATATTCTATGGTTAACACAAATTCAATCCAGAAATTTTTTAACATTATTTTTTAGTGTTATATTGTATATTACTGAAATGTTACTCTATGCACATAATATTCTATGGATAACATATTCAATCCAGAAACATTTTTGGAGTGTTATATACCACCAAAATGTAGTACAAAGCATGTAATACACTATGGATAACAAATTGATTCCAGAAAAATTTTCAAACACTTTTTTTGGAGTGTTATCTACCACTGAAATGTAATGACAAATTAAGTCCAGAAAATATGTGTAACTCTTTTCTGGAGTGTTATGTACCACCAAAATGTAACACAAAGCATTTAATACTCTACGGATGACAAATTAAATCCAGAAATATTTTCCAACACTTTTTTTGGAATATTATATACCACCAAAATGTGCCCGTTTACTGTTTGGGCCTGTGGGTGGTTGGCTGGGAAATTTGTTTTTCGCTACAAGGCCTCTAAAGAGAATATACACTCTATGGATAACAAATTGAATCCAGAAAAATTATTGAAGACTTTTTTGGAGTGTTATATACTACCGAAATGTAACACAAGGCACGTAATACTCTATGGATGACAAATTTAATCCATAAATACTTTCAACACTTTTTCGGAGTGTTATATGTTAGGCATCGGCGGGATCTGAGGAGTCTATGGTCTCCCATGCAGTCCTGGCCAAGGCAGATGCTGCTCAGCTTCGCTGTCAATCCCAACGCCTAGCCAGCACTCGAGAGGCACAAATAGTTACTTGGGTCTTTGTTCGTAGTAGCCTTGAACCTAGGTTACGGAACAAGAAAAGGCTGTTGCAAGCGTAAGTCCAGAAATGCCTGCACTGAGCATGTCCGTGACATGGCGAGCCAGGATTGGTGCTTAGTGTCAGCTGATCCTCTGACCTGGCATCGCCTGATTGGACACGGATGACGTCATCAGTGATGCGATTGACGAGATGGCTGGGAGCGGAGCTTAGCCCTTAAATAGCTTGTCTGTCCGCGGCACGGTGTGGTCAGATCATACTAAAATAGGCAGTGCTCATGTGTGGATGTACCAGAATCTGGGCTCCACGTGCTCTCTAACCTTTGCTCTCCGGGACCTTGCCAGAGTACGCTCGGCTTATTAGCTCAGGTCCTTCAGGCAGGTTCAGCTTATGCCAGGCAGGTAGCCAATGTCGCAGTCCTGCTACGAATATAGGGTAGCTATACACCCTGAGCAGACTGCGGGGCACGTAACCTGGGCCTCACCCGCCAGTTGAACAGAGAAGCTTGCATAGTCCGACGTAACCCGGTTGGCAGCACGCGGGCATCGCCATCAGCTGAATGTTGCTCAGTCCGGCCGCACACCGGCTGGCAGCACGTACGTCTGGCGTGAGTCCCATGCACTACCTAATATCTGGCAAGTGACTTCTGTGCTGTTATCAGGGCTACGTTTACTCCAGTCATCAGCACTTCTCCTGTGAAGTTAACGGAGATAGTGCAAATGCTATATCTTGCTCAATGTGAAGTTCACAGGCAAGATCCTTATATTTAGTTGTCAGTTATTACCCTCCTAATCCAAGGGTATTCAGCAGCAGTGAACATAGACTGCGTTTCGGACCCCGGATTCGGTTGCAATCCATTACATAATAACGTTGTTGCAACAGAGCTCATAACAGTATCTGACCGCCAGGGTCTAGCCGATCATGGCTGACGATCAGCAGCTGCAGTGCTATGTTCAGCAACTAGGGGCCAGGATTAAGTCTTTGGAGCAGGCCGCTCCAGTTGCTGATCTCACTACAGTAGCTACTCAGGCGGCCGCACAAGCAGCAAATCTCGTAAGCTCTGCTGCTCTGCAAGCTGCGGTAGCTGCTAAAGTGTCATTACCTCATTTTGCTATGCCAGAAAATTTTTCTGGGGACAGTATATCCTGCAGAGCAGTAGCGTAGCTACTGGGAGGGGCAGAGGGGGCGGTGACCCCAGGCCCCGCGCTCTGAGGGGGCCCACCCGGAGCTACGCTACTGTAACTGCATCGGCGTGCACAGCACGCTGACACAATTACATTCTGTGGCAGAGCAGGAGAATCGATCTCCCTGCTCTGCCACACGGCCGCTATGGGGCCTGAGCAGGCGGTGGGGGGCCCAGTGCCAGCAGTAGGCCCCCCGCCCGTCATCGGAGGGTCAGCTGTATCGGCATCTAGCCGATACAGCTGACCGCATTGAGGGAGAAGGAGCGAGCGCTCCTTCTCTCCCATAATCCCCCTCTCAACGTCTGACAGCGGGCGCGATGATGTCACTGACCGGCGCCCGCTGTCAGATGAGCGGGAGAGCAGTGAGGAGCGCAGAAGCTGGGAGGAAGAAAGGTGAGTACAGGATTTATTATTTTTGTAATGGGGTGCATTACAATATAGAGGCTGTCTATAGGGGCTGCATTATAACACAGAAGCTGTCTATGGGGGTGCATTATAATACAGAGGCTGCCTATGGGGGTACATTATAAATGAGGCTCCCTATGGGGGGTGCATTATAAATAAGACTGCCTATGGGGGTGCATTATAAATGACTGCCTATGGGGGTGCATTATAAATGACTGCCTATGGGGGTGCATTATATATGACTGCCTATGGGGGTGCATTATAAATAAGACTGCCTATAGGGGAGCATTATAAATAAGACTGCCTATGGGGGTGCATTATAAATGACTGTCTATGGGGGTGCATTATAAATAAGACAGCCTATGGGGGTGCATTATAAATAAAGCTGCCTATGGGGGTGCATTATAAATAACACTGCCTATGGGGTGCATTATAAATAACACTGCCTATGGGGGTGCATTATAAATAAGACAGCCTATGGGGGTGCATTATAAATAAAGCTGCCTATGGGGGTGCATTATAAATAACACTGCCTATGGGGTGCATTATAAATAACACTGCCTATGGGGGTGCATTATAAATAATACTGCCTATGGGGGTGCATTATAAATAATGCTGCCTATGGGGTGCATTATAAATAAGGCTGCCTATGGGGTGCATTATAAATAAGGCTGCCTTTTATGGGTGCATTATAAATAAGACTGCTTATGGGGGTGCATTATAAATAAGACTGCCTATGGGGGTGCATTACAAATAAGGCTGCCTATGGGGTGCATTATAAATAAGGCTGCCTATGGTGGTGCATTATAAATAAGACTGCCTATGGACGTGCATTATAAATAAGGCTGCCTATGGGGGTGCATTAAAATAAGGTTCCCTATGGGGGGTGCATTATAAATAAGGCTGCTTATGGGGGTGCATTATAATACAAAGGCTGCCTATGGGGGAGTGCATTATAATATAGAGGCTGACTATGGGGGTGCATTATAATACAGAGGCTGCTTATGGAGAGTGCATTATAATACAAAGGCTGCCTATGGGGGCTGCATTATACTACAGAGGCTGTCTATGGGGGTGCATTATAATACAGAGGCTGCCTATGGGGAGTGCATTACAATATAGAGGCTGTCTGTGGGGGTGCATTATAATACAAAGGCTGTCTATGGGGGTACATTATAATACAGAGGCTGCCTATGGGGATTGCATTATACTATATTGAGGACTATCTGGTGTATTATGCTATATGGATGCTATCTAAGGGGCCATCATACAGTGTTGGAGCCATTAATTAGTTTGGGGATGTTAAGGGGTCAGTATATATCCAGTGAGGGGGCATCATACTGTGTATAGGGGAGCTGTACAGGAGGGAGACTCGGGACATTATTAAGTGTAAAGTGGGCACTTATTGTTATAGGGGAACTCTGGTTACTGTGACTATCAAAGGGGCACACAGGGCAATATTACATTTTAAGGGACAAAATGTGGGCACTGTTTTCTAGGGCACATGCACCTGGCATTACTATATTATAGAGGGGTGCTTTAGTATTTAGAGGGCACAGAACCACACAATAGGTGCAGTAATAGGGACACATATGACAGCAGCGGCTCAGTATTGGGGTATCAGCAGGATGAGGAGTTTGTACAGGTTGAGAATAGTCGAATAGGTGACCGTGACAGTGCTGAAAATATAAGAAGTGAAACGTGTCTTTGTTGTATTCTCTGCAGATGAGTCCTGGCTGTAGGAGTCGTCATGTCGGTCTGGTGCCAGATAGAAAAGACATGAAAAGTGAAGGATTCCATCAGAAAGAACGTTAGCGGTAAGTCATTATCTGTCACTCTGCCGTAATCTATTATATGTTCTGTAGGACTCGTATTATTTACCACTGACCATATGACGGTGATATCAATATTGGTCTTTTTATATATAGATTATTTTTGGCAACAGTGCGGTCATTTGCAGAGGTTCTCTGGTTGGGGGCCCACTCAGAAGCTTCGCCCCCCTAAACCGAAACCCTAGCTATGCCTCTGCTGCAGAGGATTCATTAATCAATGCTCCATTCAGCTAGAGATGATGGAGGCATGGTTCCCCTCCGAAAGGGCTAAATTGGGTTTCGTTATCCTATTACTTACCCGCAAGGCCATGGAGTAGGCTACTCCTCTGTGGGAACAGAATGATCCGGTAGTGACCAATGTGGGTCTATTTCTTAGAACCCTAAAAAGTGTGTTCCTCGTTCCTCAGGTCACACATGATACAGCTCTTAAGTTGCTTACTTTAGTGCAGGGTTCGACCACCACCAGTCATTATGCCGTACAGTTCAGGACATTAGCGGCAGAACTGGATTAGTCTGAGCCGCCACTAATCCCGGTGTTCTGGAAGGGTTTGGCTGGGCACATAAAAGATGCTTTAGCCACCAGGGAGATTCCAACCTCTCTGGAAGAATTAATGACCCTCGCCAACCGAATTGATTTACGGCATGCAGAAAGCAAGTTGGAGCTGAAGGTCTTTAAACCTCGGTTTCCGTTTGCACCGTCATTTCTTAAATCTATACCCAAATCCACGATTCCAGACACGGAACCGGAGCCTATGGATATATCCCTGACTAAGAAATGGTTCCCTCGTCCCCGTCCTACACATCTTTTGGAGTACCCCAATACTAAGGGTTCCAAGCGGGCGGGAAAACGAAAGTGTCTAATCACCATTGGAGGAGGGGTGTTAGACTCGGAGGCTTCTTCCTCCAGACTAGCATATAATGTGACATTACTATTCAGCACAACCACGGTTTTCTGCCAAGGTGGTGGTAGACTCTAGGGCCGATGGCAATTTTTTGTCGTCGACCTTTGCCCAGAGGCACGCCGCTCCTGTGGAGTTACTGTCCAGACCCATAAACATCAGGGTGGTCAACGGTGCCATGTTAGACACACAGATCACTCACCAGTCCATTCCCCTCACCATGACGTTCCCTCAGGGTCACCGGGAGGATATCTCCTTCCTTATTCTTCCCGGTGGATTGGATGAGGTGTTATTGGGACTTCCATGGCTGCAGTGTCACAATCCTCATACAAATTGGAATACGGGATTAGTTTATTCCTGGGGTGAGAGATGTACTACCCAGTGTATGGTGGCATTAACCCAGAAGGTGGCCTTAGATCCTCCGGTCGGTATGGATGAGCTTCCAAAGCAATACTGGAGCTATGCCGATGTGTTCTCTAAAATGGCTGCAGAGACCTTGCCTGCCCACCGACCGTATGATTGCGCCATAGATCTGATCCCCGGATCAGAGCTCCCTCGTGGTAGGGTCTATCCTCTGTCTGTCCCCGAGACCCAGGCTATGTCCGATTACATCAAGGAGAACCACGCTCGGGGGTTTATCAGGAAATCGGTTTCTCCTGCTGGTTCTTCTTCGTCCAGAAGAAAGGGGTGACCTGCGTCCGTGTATTGATTACAGGGATTAAACGCAATCACGCTCACCTGCCCAGATCTCAGAACAAATGCACTACAGGGTGTAGCCAGCCCATAAAGCAAGATGTTAGCAGCACACAGTGCAAAATACCAGATTAAACAGCCACTCTCCACATACCCATTCAAGGAGAGGATGACTGCTCAGTATACAATTGCACAATAAAGGCCCGCATAGGGTGCCGTTCACACAAGGATATTGCACAGTGTCCGGTTCACAGCCTATTAATTACGCCCCTAATTTTCGACTAGGCGGGCTGGCCAGTACACTCTCAATGCGCACCAGTGTGAACACCCCTCATGCGAGACCAAACGTGCCTGGGCTCGGCTGCACCCGAAAAATAAAGTGCAAAAAATTCAAAAATAGTGGGGTATTAGTTAATATTTTGGCCAAATTACGTAAGCTTGTAACCTGCGCCAAAGGTCCCCACGCTTACAAGTACCTACACTACACTACACTAGCCACTAAGGAGACTCAAGGTCTCCAAAAATTCAATATAAATAGCACAAAAAGGCAGCAACACTCACCTGCCCAGATCTCAGAACAAATGCACTGCAGGGTGCAGCCAGCCCATAAAGCAAGATGTTAGCAGCAAACAGGTGCAAAATACCAGATTAAACAGCCACTCTCCACATACCCATTCAAGGAGGGGATGACTGCTCAGTATACAATTGCACAATAGAGGCCAGCATAGGGTGCCGTTCACACAAGGATATTGCACAGTGTCCGGTTCACAGCCTATTAATTACGCCTGTTATGTTTTGGTAGCTGAGGAGAGAAGGCAAAAACGGCAATACACCAGAGAGGTTGGAATCTACTGGATTGCAGTACCCTGACTAACCACCACAACTAAAGGCAGCCGTGGAGCGTTCCTACGTTGGTCCTAGACGCCTCGTCACAGCCTGAGAAGCTAACTATACCTAAAGATAGAAAGAGGAAAGCTGTCTGCCCCGGAGCAGATCCCCAAAGAACAAAGGAAGCCCCCAAACATGTAATGGCGGTTAGACAAGAGGAAATACAGACACAGACAGAAAATAGTATTAGCAAACGCTGGGGCCCAATCTGCCTAGACAGAAAAGGATAGGAAGGATACTTACTGCAATCCAAAAAAACCCTAAAAAAAGCCAACGCTACTAATTGCAAAAACACCTGAGATCACACGACCTCTACCACCTAAATTAGTTCTCTGGTGTAACAAAACTAAGCCGCAGCCACAGAAAAAACTGGAAAAGGCAAATGAACAAACAACAGTGGCTCCAGAGGAACCGAGAGGAGCCCAAGTCCCCCGGGGAGGGGAACCTGGCCAACCTCACAGAAATGCAGAGAAATATGCAAATGGCAAGCACAAAAGCAAAAAACAGAAAATATCTTATCTGAGAGCAGGAGAAGAGGCAAGACTCAGCAAGCTTCCAAGTGAACCAGGAAACAACGTTGAGACAAGAACAATTGATCACCGGCAACCATGATGGGGGGAAACCTCCCTTATATCCAGCCAGTCTGTGATTCCTGATTGCCAATCCTAATTGAATGGTTCAGTACTGTTTGTAACCACCAGAGGGAGCTTCTGCTCAGAATTCATTTCTAAAACATTCATAACATACGCCCCTACTATTCGACTAGGCGGGCTGACCAGTACACTCTCAATGCGCACCAGTGTGAACACCCCTCATGCAAGACTAAACGTGCCTGGGCTCGGCTGCACCCCGAAAAATAAAGTGCAAAAAATTCTAAAATAGTGGGGTAATAGTTAATATTTTGGCCAAAATACGTAAGCTTGTAACCTGCGCCAAAGGTCCTCATGCTTACAAGTACCTACACTACACTACACTAGCCACTAAGGAGACTCAAGGTCTCCAAAAATTGTGCTGCTAACATCTTGCTTTATGGGCTGGCTGCACCCTGTAGTGCATTTGTTCTGAGATCTGGGCAGGTGAGCGTTGCTGCCTTTTTGTGCTATTTATATTGAATTTTTGGAGACCTTGAGTCTCCTTAGTGGCTAGTGTAGATTAAACGCAATCACCATCAAAAAGAAATATCCCCTGCCCCTGATTTATGAATTGTTCGACAGGCTTTGAGGGGCTAAAATTTTTACAAAGTTAGACCTGCGTGGGGCCTATAACCTCATACGAATCCGTGAGGGTGACAAGTGGAAGACGGCCTTTAATACTCGTGATGGCCACTACGAGTACCTCGTCATGCCCTTCGGGTTATGCAATGCCCCCGCCGTCTTTCAGGATTTCGTCAACGATATCTTTCGATATTTGCTACTGTCCTCCGTGGTAGTATATCTTGACAATATCCTGATCTTCTCCCCGGACCTCTCCACACACAGAGAGGAGGTTCGCAGAGTTTTTGAACGTCTGCATGCAAATTCTCTGTATTGCAAGCTGGAGAAATGCCAGTTCGAACAAGAGTCATTACCATTCTTGGGGTACATTGTGTCCAGTAAGGGCTTGGCCATGGATCCCCAAAAATTGGTAGCCGTACAGAATTGGCAAGAGCCCCATTCTCTGAAGGCGGTACAGCGCTTCATGGGCTTCATCAATTATTATCGGCAATTTATACCACATTTTTCTACTCTGGTGGCTCCTTTGGCCACGCTAACCAACAAAGGTGCCAACCCAAAGAAATGGTCTAAAGAGACATCTGAGGCTTTCCGGGAGATTAAGTCTTATTTCTCAAAAGCTCCCGTCCTACATCGGCAAGATGTCAATAAGCCATTCTGTCTGGAGGTCGACGCCTCTTCTGTATGAGCAGGTGCTGTTCTGTCCCAAAAGAATGGACAGGGTCGGAGGAGACCGTGTTTCTTCTTCTCCAAGACCTTTTCTCCAGCGGAGAGGAATTATACTATTGGGGATAAAGAGTTGCTCGCAATAAAATTGGCTTTTGTTGAATGGAGGCATCTTTTGGAGGGAGCTAAACATCCGTTTGTGGTGTATTCCGACCATGAAAACCTCTCATACCTGCAGACGGCGCAGCGTCTCAACCCGAGGCAGGCTCGGTGGTCCCTCTTTTTTTGCCCCGACTCAACTTTACTATCAATTTTCTAAAAGGGGAGAAGAATCCTCGGGCGGATGCTCTAAGTCCATGGATACCATGGAGGACAATGACGAGCCCAGACTTATCGTTCCTCCTGAGAGTATGCGAACTGTGGCATCGGTGACTCTAGACCAGGTTCCACCCGGGAAGACGTTTGTTCCTCCGAACCTACAGAATGAGGTGCTCTCGTGGGCACATGACTCTAAGTTTGGAGGTAATTTTGGAATCAAACGCACCACTGAGTTCCTCCAACGCTCGTATTGGTGGCCTCGGATGTCCCAGGATGCTAAAGAATATGTCCAAGCATGCATCTCCTGCGCGAGAAATAAATCCTCTCACCAGAGTCCGGCGGTCTTCTACATCCGTTACCAGTGGCGAATAGACCTTGGGAGCTGATTGGGATGGATTTCGTGGTTGAGTTACCTAAATCCCAGGGTAATACGACCATATGGGTGGTTTCGGACCATTTTTCTAAATTGGTTCACCTGGTACCCCTTCCTAGGGTTCCTTCTTCCCGGGTTCTGTCATCACTATTTATTCGCCACATTTTCCGTCTGCACGGGATGCCTGATAGGATTGTCTGTGATCAAGGTCCTCAGTTCACCTCTCGGTTCTGGAGAGAATTATGTAATCTGTGTAGTATTGAACTGAACCTCTCGACTGCCTATCACCCAGAGACCAACAGCCTGGTGGAATGCACTAATCAGACGCTAGTGACATACTTGCGTCATTTCGTTTCTGCCAATCATAACAATTGGGCAACTTTGCTTCCATGGGCAGAGTTTGCTCTAAATAATGCAGTGGCGGATTCCACAGGTCAGACCCCTTTCCTGTTGAACAATGGTCAGCATCCATGGGTGCCAGTTCCTATGCCAGTTAACTCTGAGGAGCCTGGGGTCAGAGATTGGGCTATGGAGGCGCGGGACGTCTGGGATCAGACGCAGGAAGCGTTATTGGCCTCCAAAAATTGGATGAGACAGTCGGCTGACACTCATCGTTGTCCAGCTCCTGTTTACTCTCCGGGCGACAGGGTCTGGCTAGCGGTTCGCAATATTAGGGGTCGCAGGGAATCGGCTAAATTCACCCCTCAGTTTATTGGTCCTTTTAAAGTTCTGGCCTAAGTAAATCCCGTGGTGTATCGTCTACAATTGCCTCGGCACTTGAGGATACACGACACATTCCATGTGTCACTCCTGAAACCCGTTCACCTGACGAAATTCTCAGAAGCTCAGAAAGCCTCTGACACCGGGGGTGAGGATTTCGAGGTAGAGGCAATTGTGGAGTCTAAGGTGGTGCACTGCAAAAAATATTTATTTAGCACACTGGAGGGATCGCGGTTCTGAGGATCACACTTGGGAGCCCATGGACCATATTCATGCTCCCCTGCTCAGGAATAAGAGCGTCAAGTGTGGGGGATGTTAGAGGGGGGAATAATGTTAGGCATCGGGTGACGTCGGGATCTGAACCTGGATCCAAGGAGTCTGTGGTCTCGCATCTAGACCCGGCGGAGGCAGATGCTGCTCAGCTTCGACGTCGATCCCAGCGCCTAGCCAGCACTCGAGAGGCACAAATAGTTACTCGTGTCTTTGTTTGTAGTAGCCTTAAACCTAGGTTATGGAACAAGAAAAAGCTGTTGAAAGCTTAAGTCCAGAAATGCCTGCACTGAGCATGTCCGTGACATAGCGAGCCAGGATTGGTGCTTAGTGTCAGCTGATCCTCTGACCTGGCATCGCCTGATTGTTCACGGATGACATCATCGGTAATGCGATTGACGAGATGGCTGGGGGCGGAGCTTAGCCCTTAAATAGCTTGTCTGTCCGCGGCACGGTGCGGTCAGATCATACTAAAATAGGCAGTGCTCATGTGTGGACGTACCAGAATCTGGGCTCCACATGCTCTCTAGCTTTGCTCTCCGGGACCTTGCCAGAGTACGCTTGGCTTATTAGCTCAGGTCCTTCAGGCAGGTTCAGCTTATGCCAGGCAGGTAGCCAATGTCGCAGTCCTGCTACGAATATAGGGTAGCTATTCCCCCATGAGCAGACTGCGAGGCGCATAACCTGGGCATCACCTGCCAGTTGAACAGAGAAGCTTGCTTAGTCTGGTCTCACACCAGCTGACAGCACGCGGGCATCGCCACCAGCTGAATATTGAAGCTGCGCAGTCCGGACGTAACCCAGTTGGCAGCACGCAGGCACTGCCATCAGCTGATTGTTGCTCAGTCCAGTCTCTGCTAGTGATGCTCTGGAACTCCTGCCTAGGGCACTCTCTTCATCTCACGCACTCTGTCTCATCTTGGCCCATTACCTCTTTTAGTTATAGATTCTGATCCATACTGCCAGGCGTCCTCTCCCAGTATCCAGCTCCGATTGATCATTCTTGCTATTGACGATTTTCCCTCACTGACCTGCCACTAGTTTGCATAATGAATAACATCACATACTGAATTAAAAAAAAACGCTTCTGCATGAAGGTGCCAGCCGTGACACCTGCACTACTCCATAATCGCATGGTTACTGTGTACTTAATCCCTTTTGGAGATTTACTTGAGCAAGGAAAAAAAAAAGTCATTTTGAAAATGGTGCCCACTGTGCCTGCGCAGTAGCAGCTATCGGTTTGTATAGAGATCCGATAGCCGCTGTTGTGCAGGCGCCGGTGGCGCCATCTTGCTGGAGAAGAAAAAAATTCCTCCACCAAGTAGCAGCTCTCAGAGATCGCCAACAGCTGCTTTTGCACATGCATGGGTGGCGCCATCTTGGTGGAGGACATTTTTTTTTCTTCTCCAGCAAGATGGCGCCGCCGTCGCCTGCGCAACAGCAGCCATCGGAACTCTATACAAACCAATAGCTGCTACTGCGCAGACGCCCCGGGCGCCATTTTCAAAATGATTTTTTTTTATTCAGTATGTGATGGTATTCATTATGGAAACTTTGGGGCAGGTCAGTAAGAGATCAGTGACCTATCAGCAGTCTGCATTAGGAATACCTAATCAGAGCACCACATACCCCAGCCCTGCCTTAGGACACGAGCATATCATTAACACAAAACTGAAAATAAAGTTTAAGAAACAGCCACAAAACTGATTTCATCAACCAAGTTATCATTTTATGCAGTATAACGGCGCCGGCCTCACAGTGTCTTCAGGTTACTATGCACAATTCTGCTGACAGGTTCCCTTTAAAAAGAAGGAAGTGGGCTGTGCAGCAGTGTACGCAGAACACATAAGTTGAGAATAATCCATTAAGAAGTGCAATTCCCCCCAGTAAAGCAGGAAGCCAGGCACTGGGCATTGGTAACAGTGCGCTCCTGAGGGTTCACTCCGACACAACCACTCTAAAGTCTATTTAAATGTGAAAAGGAGTAGTTGCATTTATCTTGCCCCTATTCTTATCTATTAGTGATTATTGCATTCTATTACCTGAAAAGCTGCTTAAATTACTGAGATATTACAAAAATGGGCATTTTATTTATTTATTTATGTTAATAATTAAACTGAACAAAGGATGAAGGGTTAATCTGCGTACTCTGATCTGTAAC
This sequence comes from Oophaga sylvatica, assembly GCA_033576555.1. Taxonomy (NCBI): domain Eukaryota; kingdom Metazoa; phylum Chordata; class Amphibia; order Anura; family Dendrobatidae; genus Oophaga; species Oophaga sylvatica. Next base: position 102,541,326 of record JARQOD010000008.1, on the reverse strand, counting down.
ATTGCCATTGACATCTTAATTTGTCATTCTTAATCCTTAAACACATGGATCTGATCTAAACCAAAACTGCTTGGATGGATCTTTTTTAAGGTGACATGTAGAGATGTAACTTGAAGCTTTTGATCCCCAATGTAAAATGTTTCAGTGCACATCTATCACATGGTGTCCTGTTATGTAACCCAGGTCTGACTTTAATTTGTGGACTGTGTGAGATTCAACAGCTCAGCCTCATTCTTCTGGATCAAGCTAAGAGCTAATACCATACAAGCCCAAGGCAAAAAATAGCCACGGTTTTCCATTCTCATAAAATCCTTCAATCTTATATTGCCTAGATGTTTACATTACTGATGGCTAACTATACAAGTGGAACTCTCCTTAGATGAGAGCTATAGTCATCTTTGGTCAGATTTAGACAAACTCTTAAACTGGACCTGTCAAAACATTGAGTTAAATACCTTGTAATCTTAAACTGGACCAGTCAAAAACATTGAGTTAAATACCTTGTAAACATTCCTGCTCATCTCTGATTCTACTGCTCTTTTCCATTTTGCACTGACTTACTCCATTGCTAAGATATTCACAGTTGTTTCTTCTGCAGCACTATATGTGAAATCTCTACTTAGCAGTCCAACTATGTTTTTTTTTTACAACCTTCTCTAAAGGCATGCACTGTCACACTTTGCTCCCAGACACTATCAATGATAGCTTGGAATCCTCTGAGACTGATAGACTTCTAGATCAGTTGCTGAGGTGTAATTGGCAGCATTTGTAGTGGAGAGGTGAAAGTGCATACAACCAGACAAAACTCTGAATAAATACCCTGTTGGACTGCAAAACAGAGATTTCACATACTGCACTTCATAAGAAACAAATGTGAAAATCTCTGAAATGGACTGATCCAGCAAAAAACAAAAAGTGTCAGAATCCAGGAGCTCAGGGATATTTTACATGGTATTTAACTACAGTTTTTTAAGCAACAAGTTTGTCAAAAAAGTAGAGCGCTCAGGAGAGCTAAGGGATTTTTTACATGGTATTTAGCTAAATTTTCTTATAGGAAGTGACAGGTCTTCTGAAAAAAAAGAAACACACACAAGTATTGACAAGGTGCAAGGAGGGCAGCCACTAATCCTACTGTATAATACATTTAAAATAAATTATACATTTAAGTGACGTGTATGCAGAGTAGATCACAAACCTGCATCTGTAAGATAATGCTTCAGTGACTGGGGTTTAACACTTTCAGGCTGAAGTTTAGTTTTATGATTTTTCTTTGATCAAATTTCTATATTTATTGCCCTTAAGAGTGAGCAACCACTAAAGTATAGCATTACCAGTCCAATAAAATGGCACCTACAATAAAAGGTCTACATAGATTTTTCGAATAAATAACATTTTTAAAAACTGCTATGTTCAGATTGTTTGTCTTAGAGAATGAAATGCTCCCATGGGATGGAAGGAATTTGTCTGCTTTGCCTTGGGTGATAAATAATATCTCCAGTTTATACTGAAATGTTTATTTACCTGTAAATAGTAACAGAATAGACAATATTTATTTTTTTCGTACTTTCGATGAAGGAAAAAGAAAGTAATGTTAGGTATTAGGTGAAGAGAACAGCCATTTTAATTTCTTTAAAAAATAATATTGTGACTTTATTCCTTTTGCGAATAGTAAAGCTTGGCACTCAACTTAATAGGAGAAATGAATCCAGTTTTATTGCAGTCAAGGTACAGGTAAGTACATAAAGGAGACGTTTTGGTCCGACAAGGACCTTCATCAATCCGACTGCTTAAGTGAAGAAATTTAATGTGGGAATGAAGGCAATATGCCTTAAGAAAGGAGAACCATATGTAAATATCTTCCTATGCAGCAAAGAGGCAGGAAATTGGAACATGTGGGTAGGAGGATCCAGGCATAAAGATGGTGGATCCAGATGGCTCCTGTGAGACGTTTAATGATACAGAAGGGGAGCGCTGGTCTCTCCAACCCTGACGCGGTATCCGTCGCTTGTCAAGCTTGAACATGACACACTGCTATGGGGGATCTACTGTAGTTACTGTTATAGAGGTGATGCCCCCCAATTCTGTATTAATATCTCCCATCCTGAAATAAATATGTCCTTATTCTGGTATATACGGCCCCTCCATTCTGATATGTATGGCCTCCCCATCCAGGTATACATAGCCCCAAATCCAGGTATACATACCCCTAGAAACTGATATACATGGTCCCCATCCTAATGCCAGCTACTAAAGAAAATGAATATTCACTGCTCCCCATGCCCATAGTCCCTTCCACCTCTCAGTGCTGGCTTCAGTGCATAGAGGTGAGAAGGACTATGGGCGTGGGGAGCAGTAAATATTCATTCTCCTTAACAGCGGCAACACGTGTTAGCTGCAGCTACCATCTCCTGCCCCCTGTGAGCCACTCCTTCACCGTTCTCACCCCTCCCCCATTGCTACAGCCAGACTATAAGTACATAAATACATCTGGACTATAAGACGCACCCCCCACTTTCTTCCAAAATTTTGGAGGAAAAAAGTGCGTCTTAAAATCCGAAAAATACGGTATATAAAGAAAGGGAACAATATTTCAGTGATTGCAAATTTCACATTGTGAAAAAATGTAGGGTTTATATGACTGAAGATGTGAAGGTGAACATAGGTATAAGGATTTGCATAATATTAACATATAACCATATTACTGGCTACTAACACAAGTAAGAATCTTAGCAAGTCCCATAAAAGATGAATAAAGAATTTAGTCATCTGATAATGGTTACTGATTTTCTCCAGTGTTGATATAAAGAAATAAAACTAATAGATATAAATATTTAAAGATAAGTCAAATGCTTTAATCACTGACAGTTATACTTTATTCCGCCATCTCTCCACTGATTTATTTTGTAAGAGTAGAGGAACATTTCAAAGCCATTAATTCCCTCAGATGTGGCCTCCTTGCTGGGTGCATTTACTTTGGAAGATTATTGTGAACAAACAGTACAATGTATTCTCACTTCATGGTAATCCTTCATTGTAGACAGGTTGTCGATCACCTAGCAAAACATTGATCGTTGGGTGAAATGATCTTTTGTGCTACACCAAATATCGTCGTTATTTGCAGAACAATGTCCTGTGTAAAGGAACTCGAGTTGCAGGGGACAATGTCAGACCTATTACAACTTGCACAACTTTAACCACGGTATGCCTGGACTGTCGATAGGCAAATATTCACTGATTGGCATGTACTACTACCGGTCAGTTGGTGTAACAGATCTTTACGGTGACCGACAGTCTGTGCCTAATGAAAATCCTGTACTAACAGTATACTTAACTTGATTTTGAGAGAGAAGTTTAGTTTTAAGAACTTGAAAATAAAATACAGTGAAGACAAATTTTGAATGTTTTTTTGACCACATGGCAAGTCATGGTGTAGGAAACGGTTCTGCACAGTAGTCTTTTCCATCATAACCGCTAAAGGACTATGATATTAATGTATCATTGTGTTATTCTAGCTAATAATAAGACATTTTCGAAAAGAAATGCATTCCTTGGAGTGAAGAAACTTCTGAGCTTAACAAGTTTACTCCTTTACATTCGCAGCAAGATAAAAAGAAGAATAATATGGGGTCTCTTTAAGAGGGCCATTTCCTGTAACAGCAGTATCCTTTCCCTGGGTTTCTGATATAAAGAGAGGCGAGAGTGTCTCGGGGGAATAAGGATAAAAGAATCCTTCACTACAGAGCGATACTTAGAGTGCAGATCTGTAATTATCATCACCACTTCAAATTCATCTAAATTAAGACAAATAACATATCCAGTTCCCCATTCATCACCAGACCTCCTTCTCTTAACAAGCTGGAATAACTCGTCTCAAGTCTCTGCTTCCTTTTGCTAACATAACAAGATTTGGGTTGTATTGTTGCCAAAATAACAAGCTGTTCAGTTTTCATATCTCTCCGCTTCTCTATATGTGCCCTGGATATGTTGAACTATGTGGAACGAGGAGGTGTTCTCCAAACAGGGAGCTGTGGGGTGCGTGGAATTCTGCTGACTTAATTATTCCCCCATGAAAGGGAGGGGTGAGAGGGCGAAGGACATTCAGGATACACCATTGTTAAGCTTTCCTTATGGCCATTCAGGTCTTGTACAAAGGCCACAATATATCATAGCGTCTCTCTTTTCCCATACTTGCTGTTCAAAACCCACATTATTGTAGGTTGCTTTTCGTTTTTGTATGTTTTCTTTGTTGCGATGTGTTTTATACATCGATATTATTATACTCTGTGTTCAAACTATATAATCTCAAATGCATAAACCTGATCTGATTTTATCACTATTTCACGCTTTCAACGTTGCAAATTCTGAGTCTAGCGCTCAAGCCATTGTCCGAAAACCTACCTGTGAATCATAATATAGCCAGCTAATAGATTATAGTTTTCTATATTTCCCAGCTTGTCTTCACTCAGCTTTGAGCTTACCTGGAAACCATCAACATCCTGCGGTTAACAGATGTGGCATTGTTTGCCTCTGTAGTCCTAGAGCGCACATTGGTGTCCTGCTGAGAATGGCCTGTTCCTCTGATTGACACATTAACACCTAAATATTCTCAACAGTCTGGCTCATTTATATACTAAACTAAATGGGAATTTAAAAGTCAAACAGCAAAAAAAAAGAAATACACTAGATTCTGTATTTGCTCATATTAATCAAAGCTGCAAAGTAAAAACTTTGGACATGATAGTCCTTGTACTATAAAATGGACCTCTTATTTATTCTCTCAGCTTTCTAAAGTGCAATAAGTGTGCAGACATGAATCACACATCCCATTATAACATTTTATTGCAGAATTCAGAAGGTCATAGTGGGTTTCAATGACTGCGCAGACTGGAGATGGACCTGGTAGCCTTTTTCTCTGTTAAAAGAAGAGAATATACTGTATGAGATGTGCATGCAGTGCTATAAAAAAGAGAATAATGTGTACTTAACTACCCTATATATATATAAATGCATGCAAAGCAACCAGAGCAAGCTTTTTGAAGCTTATTGGAAAATTTCCCTAATACACAACTACAGAAATACTTTACTTTGAATGGAGTTCAAATAGATTTTGAATTTGTATAATGAAAAACTTCTGTCCTGACATAATTACCATGAAGTTAATTTATGATTTCATAATTAATATCTTTTTTTCTATTGTGGTTAGTCTCTATTGTGGCTATGTGATATATAAACACACACAATTATAATATGTATGTTTTTGTTTTTTCAGAATACAATATACAGTCATGGACAAAAGTTTTGAGAATGACACAAATATTAATTTTTACAAAGTCTACTGCTTCACTTTTTCTAATGGCAATTTGCATATACTCCAGAATGTTATAAAGAGTGATCATCTTAACAGCAATTACTTGCAAAGTCAATATTTGGCTAGAAAATGAACTTTATCCCCCAAAACACATTTCAACATCATTGCAGCCCTGCCTTAAAAGGACCAGCTAACCTCTTTTCAGTTATTGCTCCATTAACACAGGTGTGGGTGTTGATAAGGACATGGCTGGAGATCAATCTGTCATGATTAAGTAAGAATGACACCACTGGACACTTTAAAAGGAGGCTGGTGCTTGGCATCATTGTTTCTCTTCTGTTAACCATGGTTATCTCTAAAGAAACACATACAGTCATCATTGCAATGCACAAAAATGGCTTAACAGGGAAGAGTATCGCAGCTAGAAAGATTGCACATCAGTCAACAATCTATCGCATCATCAAGAACTTCAAGGAGAGAGGTTCCATTGTTGCCAAAAAGGCTCCAGGGCGCCCAAGAAAGACCAGCAAGCGCCAGGACTGTCTCTTAAAAGTGTTTCAGCTGCGGGATCGGGCTACCAGCAGTGCAGAGCTTGCTCAGGAATGGCAGCAGGCAGGTGTGAGTGCATCTGCATGCACTGTGAGGCGGAGTCTCTTGGAGCAAGGCCTGGTCTCAAGGAGGGCAGCAAAGAAGCCACTTCTCTCCAGAAAAAACATCATGGACAGACTGATATTCTGCAAAAGGTACAGGCAGTGGACTGCTGAGGAATGGGGTAAAGTTTTTTTCTCTGATGAATCCCCTTTTCGATTGTTTGGGAGATCAGGAAAACGCCTCATTCGGAGAAGACAAGGTGAGCGCTACCACCAGTCTTGTCTCATGCCAACTGTTAAGCATCCTGAAACCATTCATGTGTGGGGTTGCTTCTCAGCCAAGGGAATCGGCTCTCTCACAGTCTTGCCTAAAAACACAGCCATGAATAAAGAATGGTACCAGAATGTCCTCCAAGAGCAACTTCTCCCAACCCTCCAAGAGCAGTTTGGCGATCAACAATGCCTTTTCCAGCATGATGGAGCACCTTGCCCTAACGCAAAGGTGATAATTAAATGGCTCAGGGAACAAAACATAGAGATTTTGGGTCCATGGCCTGGAAACTCCCCAGATCTTAATCCCATTGAGAACTTGTGGTCAATCATCAAGAGACGGGTGGACAAACAAAAACCTAAAAATTCTGACAAAATGAAAGCATTGATTGTGTAAGAATGGACTGCTATCAGTCAGGATTTGGTCCAGAAGTTGATTGAGAGCATGCCAGGGAGAATTTCAGAGGTCCTGAAGAAGAAGGGTCAACACTGCAAATATTGACTTGCTGCATTAACTCATTCTAACTGTCAATATAAGCTTTTGTTACTCATATGTTTGCAATTATTATATTTCTGTCTGTGATAAAAACATCTGTCAAACACACATAAAAACCAGAGGGCAGCAGATCATGTGAAAATATAATATTTGTGTCATTCTCAAAACTTTTGGCCATGACTGTACAGTGGGTGCGGAAAGTATTCAGACCCCTTTAAATTTTTCACTCTTTGTTTCATTGCAGCCATTTGATAAATTCAAAAAAGTTAATTTTTTCTCATTAATGTACACTCTGCACCCATCTTGACTGAAAAAACAGAAAAGTAGAAATTTTTGCAAATCTATTAAAGTAGAAAACCTGAAATATCACATGGCCATAAGTATTCAGATCCTTTGCTCAGACACTCATATTTAAGTCACATGCTGTGCATTTCCTTGTGATCCTCCTTGAGAGTTCTACTCCTTCATTGGAGTCCAGCTGTGTTTAATTAAACTGATAGGACTTGATTTGTAAAGGTACACATCTGTCTATATAAGGCCTCTTTCACACATCCGGCGGGCGCCTAAACGGCGCCCCCGGCATTTTACCGCAGCGCCGCATGTGAAAAGCTTTCACACTTCCGGCGCCCAAAATGCGTTTTTTTTGCCGGATGGTTTCTGATGCTTGGAGAGATAAGAAACCATCCGGCAAAAAAAAAAAACGTTACATGCAGCGTTTTTTCCGGACGCCGCAATGTACATTTGCGCCGCATCCGGACAAAACCGCATGCAACGCATTGACATGCGGCGCCATGCGGCGCTAATGCATGTCAATGCGAAAAAAGTCGCATGCGGCGCATCAGATTTTCAGATGCGGCGCTGCGGGAAAATGCCGGGGGCGCCGCAAGGGGAAAAACGGATGTGTGAAACTAGCCTAAGACCTCTCAGCTCACAGTGTATGTTAGACGAAATGAGAATCATGAGGTCAAAGGAACTGTCCAAGGAGCTCAGAGACAGAATTGTGGCAAGGCACACATCTGGCCAAGGTTACAAAAGAATTTTTGCAGTATTCAAGGTTCCTAAGAACACAGTAGCCTCCATAAACCTTAAATGGAAGAAGTTTTGGACCACCAGAAGTCTTCCTAGACCTGGCCGTCCAGCCAAACTGAGCCATCATGGGAGAAGAGCCTTGTTTAGAGAGGTAAAGAAGAACCCAAAGATTACTGTGGCTGAGCTCCACAGATGCAGTAGGGAGATGGGAGAAAGTTCCACAAAGTCAACTATCACTGCAGCCCTCCACCAGTCGGGCCTTTATGGCAGAGTGGCCCGACGAAAGCCTCTCCTCAGTGCAAGACATATGAAAGCCCGCATAGAGTTTGATAAAAAAACACATGAAGGACTCCCAGACTATGAGAAATAAGATTCACTGTTCTGATGGGACGAGGATAGAACTTTTGGTGATAATTCTAAGCAGTATGTGTAGAGAAAACCAGGCCCTGCTCATCACTTGCCCAATACAATCCCAACAGTGAAACATGATGATGGCAGCATCATGCTATGGGGTGTGTTTCAGCTGCAGGAGCAGGACGACTGGTTGTAATTGAAGGAAACATGAATGTGGCCAAGTACAGAGATATCTTGGTTGAAAACCTCTTTCAGAGTGTTCTGTGGACCTCAGACTTGGCCAAAGGTTCACCTTCCAACAAAACAATGACCCTAAGCACACAGCTAAAATAACAAAGGAGTTGCTTCAGAACAACTCTGTGACTATTCTTGACTGGCCCAGCCAGAACCGCCCTGAACTAAACCCAATTGAGAATCACTGGAGAGACCTGAAAATGGCTGTCCACCAACGTTCACCATCCAACCTGACGGCACTGGAGAGAATCTGCAAGGAAGAATGGCAGAAGATCCCCAAATCCTGGTGTGAAAAACTTGTTGCATCATTCCCAAGAAGACTCACGGCTGTACTAGCTCAAAAGGGTGCGTCTACTCAATACTGAGCAAAGGGTCTGAATACTTATGACCGTGTGACATTTCAGTTTTTCTATTTTAATAAATTTGCATTGCAAAAAATTACATTTTTGTTTTTTTTTTAGTCAAGATGGTGTGCAGAGTGTACATTAATGAGAAAAAAATTAACTTTTTTGAATTTACCAATTAGCTGCGATGAAGCTAAGAGTGAAAAATTTAAAGGGGTATGAATACTTTCTGTACCCACTGTATGTACAATACAGACCAAAAGTTTGGATACACCTTCTCATTCAAAGATTTTTCTGTATTTTCATGACTATGAAAATTGTAGAACCACACTGAAGGCATCAAAACTATGAATTAACACATGTGGAATTATACATTACACTTTACAAAAAAGTGTGAAACAACTGAAAATATGTCTTATTATATTCTAGGTTCTTCAAAGTAGCCACCTTTTGCTTTGATTACTGCTTTGCTTGCAGAAAAGGTGAACGGATGGACTCTACATGCCTGGTTCCCACCGTGAAGCATGGAGGAGGTGGTGTGATGGTGTGGGGTGCTTTTCTGGTGACACTGTTGGGGATTTATTCAAAATTGAAGTGGTGAGCGGTCCAGCTTACCCAAACCATCTCGATTAGGTTCAGGTCTGGTGACTGTGGAGGCCAGGTCATCTGGCGTAGCACCCCATTACAGTCATGGCCAAAAGTTTTGAGAATGAAACAAATACTAATTTTTACAAAGTCTACTGCTTCACTTTTTCTAACGGCAATTTGCATATACTCCAGAATGTTATAAAGAGTGATCAGTAGTGTTGAGCGATACGATACTGCAAATATCGGGTATCGGCCGATATTAGCTGTATCGGGCTTTCGATTCCGAGTACCGATATTTTCGTCATATCGGATACCGGAATCGGGATTGTCACTGTCATTGTCAGTGTCCGTCGGTCGGGTCTGTCACTGTCAGTGTCCGTCGGTCGGGTCTGACAGGAGTCAGCGGAACTTACCTGGCAGAAGATCTCCGGCGGTCACGGCCTGGACTGCTTCATGGCCGCCATCCTCTTCTCCCCGGCGGTCACATGCAGTTTCTCGCGATAACTGCAGTGACTGCTGGGTAATCCCGGCCGTAAAGCAGTCAGTCCGATGACGTCACCGCCGGGGAAGCAGGTAATCAGCTGTGCTGCGTCGCGATGACAGGCTCTGCCTGTCATTGCGATGTAGCAGAGCTGGATCGTCGTGGGACACTCGTTACTATGGACTGCGTCGGACAGGTGGTATACTGTTGGTTTTATTTTTTTATTTTTTTACAGGAGATTGATGGCGTCGCAGGAATGAGAGTACAATAAAAGAAATGAAAACTGTGTTGTCTCTTTTATTTCATTAAAAGACTTTTTTCTTGCTGTGTCTTTTTTTTAAACATTTAATAACTTTGGGATTAATAATGGATCGGTGTCTTATTGACACCTCTCCATTATTAACCGGGCTTATTGTCACCGTGCAATCAATGGTGACATTAACCCCTTATTACCCCACTTGCCACCGCTACAGGGCAGTGGGAAGAGCCGGGTAAAGTGCCACAATTGGCACATCTTTTGATGCGCCAAATGTGGGGCTGCTGTAGCCTGGTATTATCAGGCTGTTGAGGGCCAAAATCCATGGGCCTTGACAGTCTTTTAATACCAGGCCACAGCAGTCTGCATTTTACTTGGCTGGTTAACAAAAATAGGGGGACCCCTACGCCGTTTTTTTTTCGAGGGGATCCCCTATTTTTGTTAACCAGCCAAGCTAAGCAGACTGCTGTGGCCTGGTATTATCAGGCTTGCAAGGTCCATGGATATTGGATCCTTACCAGCCTGAAAAACCAGGCCTCAGCGGTCTGCTTCATCTGGCTGGTTAACAAAAATAGGGGGGACCCCACGCCAATTTTTTTCGAGGGGATCCCCTATTTTTGTTAATCAGCCAAGATATGCAGACTGCTGTGGCCTGGTATTATCAGGCTGGCAAGGTCCATGGATCTTGGCTCCTTAACAGCCTGAAAATCCAGGCCTCAGCGGTCTGCTTCATCTGGCTGGTTAACAAAAATAGGAGGGACCCCACACCATTTTTTTTTCGAAGGGAACCCCTATTTTTGTTAATCAGTTCCCTCTGACATCACTGATGGTGTCCCTGGCTGACCTGAAGTGAAAGTGGAAAGCAATCAATTAAGCTTTCCACTTCCTCTCCTGTCAGCCAGGAGAGGAGCTCATTCATTTGGGGGTTTACTGTGAGGCTGCAGCATTAGCTGCGGTCCCTGCAGTAAACATTAACCCTTTCTGAAGGATTACATCGTGGGACCTGACTGTGCATGGGATAGGTAAGAATAATTTTGCTTTATTATTTTATTTTTATTACAGGAAATGGTTTTAGCAGGTAAATAAAATATGGTCAAAATCTGTGTGATTATTTCATTAAACTTCTTTTTTATTAAAGTGTGTGTGTTTGATTTTTCTTTCATACAATAGGATTAATAATTGATAGTTGTCTAATTGACAGCTCTCAATTATTAACCTGGCTTAAAGTGACCTTTCAATTGCAAGGTCATTTTAACCCCTTATTAACCCATTCGCCACTGCTACAGGGCAATGGGAATAGACGGGCAAAGTGCCAGAAAGGGCGAATCTAATTATAGATTTGTCTTTTCTGGGGTGTCTGGGGGCAGATGTTAGTAGCCAGGGGGGGCCAAAATAATGGTCCCTCTCTGGGCTATTATTATCTGCCCCCATTCGCTGGCTTTGTCTGTCTGGTTGTGAAAATAGGGCGGGAGCCCACGCATTTTTTTTAAACAATTTTACACCTCATATATATATATATATATACATGTCATTGAATTTGTGACACATATATATATATATTTATATTTATAGTTCATACACTTCTACATAGTATAATAGCCACTAATTCAATTGCCGGCTTTTGTGAAAATGCAGAACCCGACATGAAATGACACTTGGTGTACATAGGGTTAACCATGTCTTTTCATGTCCTTTGCTATCTGATTTGCACAAACAATTACATCAGTCTATGTGTACAAAATTTCACACCTGTAGGGGTTAATTAAAGGTGTAAATTCATAGCAAAAAAGTCCGTTTTTTTACAACGAATTTACACCTTTAATTAACCCCTACAGGTGTGAAATTTTGCACACATAGACTGATGTAATTGTTTGTGCAAATCAGATTGCAAACGACATGAAAAGACATGGTTAACCCTATGTACACCAAGTGTCATTTCATGTCGGGTGCTTCTGTCTTTTCACAGAAGCCGGCTTTACCGGGCAATTGAATCAGAGGATATTTTACTATGTAGAAGTGTATAAACTATACATATATGTATATATATATGTCACAATGACATGTATATATATATATATGTATTCTATGTGTGTATATTTAGTGTTTACAAGGAAATAAAGGTTTTTTTTAGTTGCGATATTTTGTTCCCATAGACTTACATGGGACTTCCAGTATCGGAATCGGATATCGCCGATATTTAGTGATATCAGCGATACCATTCCGATCCGATATTTTTAGATATCGAGCAGTATCGCTCAACACTAGTGATCAGCTTAACAGCAATTACTTGCAAATTCAATATTTGGCTAGAAAATGAACTTTATCCCCCAAAACACATTTCAACATCATTGCAGCCCTGCCTTAAAAAGACCAGCTAACCTCTTTTCAGTTATTGCTCCATTAACACAGGTGTGGGTGTTGATGAGGACATGGCTGGAGATCAATCTGTCATGATTAAGTAAGAATGACACCACTGGTCACCTTAAAAGGAGGCTGGTGCTTGGCATCATTGTTTCTCTTCTGTTAACCATGGTTATCTCTAAAGAAACACGTACAGTCATCATTGCAATGCACAAAAATGGCCTAACAGGGAAGAGCATCGCAGCTAGAAAGATTGCACCTCAGTCAACAATCTATCGCATCATCAAGAACTTCAAGGAGAGAGGTTCCATTGTTGCCAAAAAGGCTCCAGGGCGCCCAAGAAAGACCAGCAAGCGCCAGGACTGTCTCTTAAAAGTGTTTCAGCTGCGGGATCGGGCTACCAGCAGTGCAGAGCTTGCTCAGGAATGGCAGCAGGCAGTTGTGAGTGCATCAGCACGCACTGTGAGGCGGAGACTCTTGGAGCAAGGCCTGGTCTCAAGGAGGGCAGCAAAGAAGCCACTTCTCTCCAGAAAAAACATCATGGACAGACTGATATTCTGCAAAAGGTACAGGCAGTGGACTGCTGAGGAATGGGGTAAAGTTCTTTTCTCTGATGAATCCCCTTTTCGATTGTTTGGGAGATCAGGAAAACGCCTCATTCGGAGAAGACAAGGTGAGCGCTACCACCAGTCTTGTCTCATGCCAACTGTTAAGCATCCTGAAACCATTCATGTGTGGGGTTGCTTCTCAGCCAAGGGAATCGGCTCTCTCACAGTCTTGCCTAAAAACACAGCCATGAATAAAGAATGGTACCAGAATGTCCTCCAAGAGCAACTTCTCCCAACCCTCCAAGAGCAGTTTGGCGATCAACAATGCCTTTTCCAGCATGATGGAGCACCTTGCCATAAAGCAAAGGTGATAATTAAATGGCTCAGGGAACAAAACATAGAGATTTTGGGTCCATGGCCTGGAAACTCCCCAGATCTTAATCCCATTGAGAACTTGTGGTCAATCATCAAGAGACGGGTGGACAAACAAAAACCTAAAAATTCTGACAAAATGAAAGCATTGATTGTGCAAGAATGGACTGCTATCAGTCAGGATTTGGTCCAGAAGTTGATTGAGAGCATGCCAGGGAGAATTGCAGAGGTCCTGAAGAAGAGGGGTCAACACTGCAAATATTGACTTGCTGCATTAACTCATTCTAACTGTCAATATAAGCTTTTGTTACTCATATGTTTGCAATTATATTTCTGTCTGTGATTAAAACATCTGTCAAACACACATAAAAACCAGAGGGCAGCAAATCATGTGAAAATATAATATTTGTGTCATTCTCAAAACTTTTGGCCATGACTGTACTCTCCTTCTTGGTGAAATAGCCCTTACAGAGCCTGGAGGTGTGTTTGCGGTCATTGTCCTGTTGAAAAATAAATGATGGTCCAACTAAACGCAAACCGGATGGAATAGCATGCCGCTGCAAGATGCTGTGGTAGCCATGCTGCTTCAGTATGCCTTCAATTTTGAATAAATCCCCAACAGTGTCACCAGCAAAGCACCCCCACACCATCACACCACCTCCTCCATGCTTCACGGTGGGAACCAGGCATGTAGGGTCCGTCCGTTCACCTTTTCTGCGTGCAAAGCAGTAATCAAAGCAAAAGGTGGCTACTTTGAAGAACCTAGAATATAAGACATATTTTCAGTTGTTTCACACTTTTTTGTAAAGTGTAATGTATAATTCCACATGTGTTAATTCATAGTTTTGATGCTTTCAGTGTGATTCTACAATTTTCATAGTCATGAAAATACAGAAAAATCGTTGAATGAGAAGGTGTGTCCAAACTTATGGTCTGTACTGTATATAATTATTTTTTCATTATTATTTTTTTCGTTATATTTTTTAGTATACACATAGAGAGACACACACATTTAACATATCTTCTGTTTATTATTTTTGTCCCTATCATTGTTTCCCACTTTTTAACACAATTTACTTAGAACTAGAGTTGAGCGATACTTTCCGATATCCTAAAGTATCGGAATCGGAATGGTATCGCCGATATCACTAAAATATCGGCGATACCCGATACCGATACCGGAAGTCCCATGTAAGTCTATGGGAACAAAATATCGAAATTAAAAAAAACCCATTCTTGCCTTGTTGGTTAATTGTACATGAAGGAAAACAAGAAAGAGTAATGTAGAATGTATTGGGGAAGGTTGAGGAGACATTAAAGGCATAGATGTTTAACCCAATCAAATGGAATAGCATAAATATTTTTTTTTTTAAAGATGTTCGGATTGACGAACAAATTGACAATGTTAACGTTTTTTATATTTAGGCAAATATGTATATTACACAACTTCCATGCTCTTCATCTTCACCTTTTTAACTTTTCACACACTTTCTCCTTCATAATCTTCTGCAGCATCATCTTTTTCATCAAATTATTCTTCATCTTCACCTTCTTTATCTTCTTCTTAAACTTCTTGCTATTCATCTTTGTTAACATTACTCATATTCTTCTTATTAAACTATTATTCTTATTCATATTCTGCTTCATCTTCTTCATCATATTCTTATTTGTGACAGAGAATCCTGTACTTGTAATCTGTCAAAGTATGAATTTTTCATCCTTCCGTTCTTGCTGTCACAAAAGATTTAAATTACAACAGTATTTGTCCGTGTTCAGTTTAGCCTGCAGCAGCAGGCATTTTCCAGGGGCACCACGAGGAGGAACGGACTCACCCCCATACACTGCTTAGTCTTCTTCTGCTTAGAATTTAGAGCATATATTTTGCTCTTCATTTTGGTCTTATACTTCATGTTCTTCTGCTTTTAGATCTTCTGCTTATTGTTCTTGTGTCTCTTGTTCCGTATCTTGTATTTGTAGCACAATCTTGTACCAGCTGATGTTACTGGGACACGGTTACTAAGCAGGAGGTACCTGTGCTCCAAAGCACTACCAAGGACCAGCAGACGTTGCTGGAACTCGGATACCGAGATGGAGGCACCTAGGCCAAAGGCACTGCGGAGAACCAGTTGACGGTACTGGAACCCGGAGGGGCAGCAGAAGGAAAAGAGCCAATGGCACAACCGAGGACCAGCAGACGTTACTGGGACACGGTTACTAAGCAGGAGGTACCTGTGCTCCAAAGCACTACCAAGGACCAGCAGACGTTGCTGGAACTCGGATACCGAGATGGAGGCACCTAGGCCAAAGGCACTGCGGAGAACCAGTTGACGGTACTGGAACCGGAGGGGCAGCAGAAGGAAAAGAGCCAATGGCACAACCGAGGACCAGCTGACGTTACTGGGACACGGTTACTAAGCAGGAGGTACCTGTGCTCCAAAGCACTACCAAGGACCAGCAGACGTTGCTGGAACTCGGATACCGAGATGGAGGCACCTAGGCCAAAGGCACTGCGGAGAACCAGTTGACGGTACTGGAACCCGGACGGGTAGCAGAAGGTACAAGAGCCAATGCAAGTAACGAGGACCAGCTGACTGTGCTGGAACCCGGAGGGGCAGCAGAAGGAAAAGAGCCAATGGCACAACCGAGGACCAGCTGACGTTACTGAACCCCAGTAACACAGGAGCAAGTGTTGACTGTGCTAACAGCACTTCCGAGCAACAACTGGCGGTGTTGGAGCCCAGGGTCAAGGAGGATGTTTAAATACTAGATCAAGTAATTTCCTTGTTACCTGTCAATTTTAAATGTCTATACTTCAAACAAGAGAAAGATAACCTTTACTACCATAAGATGATGATTTCATTTAAACTAATATCTAGATAAATAAAGAATTGACAAACATAAACACATACATTAACATGTTGAACAGCAATGCAAACCACAAAATAAATTAGTTAAGGAATCTGCTATACGGTTGTACATAAAAGCATACAAGTACATATCTGAATCCATTAATGATGGATAAGTAACAGTATGTACACCATTTTTATTGTATAGACAATGAATGTCTGACTTCAAAACATCATCAGCATTACAAGTTATCTGTGATATTACTAAAAAGTTCCATTTGCTGAATAATGTCACTAAATATTTTATACAAAATTATACAATTTCCATCATGTAATACTCATAATATGTGGCAATAATCATTTTTATTAACAAACATAACCTTTCAAAAGTGCATAGTGCATAGTGAAAATTGCTATTTATGGCTGACTGTGACTGTCGACTTGGAAGCATGACAACAGATAGATAAGGTATATATAGATGAGACTGCATAGCCACAGATGGTGAATTGCGATGTAATACTGTACCTCAATAAAGTGTGCGTCACTACTACATAATTTTTTTTATATAGCTTTATAAACAGGGTACATGGATGTATGCTTGTGCCTTTGTTTTGACGCACAGACTGCCTTCCTGCTGAGACGCATTGGGTAGTGAACAGTTGTGTGCAGTGTTCACTGCAGTCTCTGTGGAATAACCACACTTAGACCTTATAACTTTTCAGAGTTTCTTTATCAATCTACCAAGATGAAGAAGGCAGGGAGTAAGGCACGTGGTCGTGGAGTTTCTTCAGGGAGAGGACGTGGGGATTCTGTGGCTGCTGCGGCCCCCAGTGACACAGCATCCACCAGTTTTCCCCGTGAGCGTTCCTTTATGCGCACTTTTGTAGGAGCTCGGAGTACCCCCCTGCTGCGGGAAGAACAAATTGAAGCCGTTGTTGTTTGGATGTCAGCCAATGCATCGACTTCAATTGCTTCCACCTCCTCTCAGGACCACAGCACTGTTGGGCAACCATCTGTCTCTTCACCGCCTGGCAAATTGCCCAGGCAGTCAGAGAGTTCTGTACAGGAGCCAGCTGAGTGTCTGCTTCTGTTCTCAGAATCTATTGGCTTGCAAACAGGGGCCCAGCCAAGCAGCATTCTGTAATGTGAAGAGGGAGTATGCAGTGATGCGCAACAGCTGTGTCTCTCTGAATCTGAAGAGGCGGGTGAGACAGTGCCGATGGTCAGCACACCGCAGAACGCATCTGATGATGATGAGACCCAGGTGCCAGTTTCTGTTGAGCATGGTGCTGGCCAGACCACCCAACAGCAGGTGTTGGAAGAGGGTAGTGGAGATGATGAGGTCCAAGACCCAACATGGCATGAGGAACAGGAAGGTGGTGGGAGCAGCTCAGAGGAATAATAATAATATTTATTTATATAGCGCCATCATATTCCGCAGCGCTTTACAGTTTAGCCGTTTCAGAACACAAGTCATAAGTAACAACGTTAACAATACAATAATTTAAGCTAAATAAGTCGCCCCTGCTCGTGACAGCTTACAATGTACAATGAGATGGGGGAGATACAAAGTATAGGTGTTTATATACAATGGTGCATTTACAATGATGTTCCAGCCATCTTAAGGGACTGAGGGATGGAGATAGTGAATGGGCTAGAGACACACACACACTTACACAGAATACATAGAATGACTTTGATTAGTGAATGTGATAGGCCGCTCTGAACAAATGTGTTTTGAGGGAGCGCCTGAAACCATGCAAATTGTGGATAGTCCTAATTTCTTGGGGTACAGCATTCCAGAGGATTGGCGTAGAGCAGGAGAAGTCTTGGAGTCGGGAGTGGGAGGTACGTATTAGTGCAGAGGTTAGTCGAAAGTCGTTTGCAGAGCGCAGCAGTCGGTTAGGCCGATAGATAGAAATGAGGGAGGAGATGTAGGAGGGGTGCTGCACTGTGGAGAGCTTTGTGGGTGAGAACCAGTACTTTGGTTGAAAGCTGGGAGAGGCCTAGAGAAATGGTTAGTGATAGAAGGAAGATAGAGGAAGACATTGCCCCAACGGTACAAACAGGAGGGAGAGTTAGGCTGCAGACTCGGTTGCCTGTAGCCTCCAGTTTGGCACCTGTTCGGAGCAGTTGTCTTCCAAAAGTCAAAACGTGCGCTCCCAGGACTTGCACTGCGTGGTCCTTTTTTCACACACTTGCACATGATATTTGCTATGTGAAATGCAAGCTGTGTAATTAAAAATTAAAAATAGCTAAAAGTGTCAGTCACCTCAATACCACAAATATGTGGAAACATGTGCGGACAAAGCACGTAGTTGAGTTACAAAGACACACTAGAGATGTAGGCCAACCTACAGCAGCACCTACATCTTCAGGTTGTGTTGAAGCCTCTTCATCGAGCTCACACACAGCTGGTTATGCTTCCTCACAGGATCGCCATGGAAGAACCTCGGCCACTGTTGTCCAGAGACAAACTGTTATTCCACACACAGCAGCAAGTTCCCTGTCATCCTCACACTCCCAGGCCACAAAACAGCCATCGGTAGCACAGGCATGGGATAAAAGACGGCCATACTCCGCAAACCATGCACGAGCACAGGCTCTGAATGCTGGCATTGCAAAACTCCTGTCCCTTGAAATGCTGTGATTCAGGCTGGTGGAGACAGACAGTTTCCGTAACTGAATATCATTGTCAATCCCACAATACAATGTGCCAAGCCGATTTCATTTCAGCAGGCAAGCCGTCCCTGGTCTGCAAAAGCATGTTGAGGGAAAAATTAAACATGCGCTACTAAAAGCCCTCAGTAGCAAGGTCCACCTGACCACCGATGCGTGGACCAGTACCCATTGTTATGATCTGCTACAACCAGTAAGGAAAGAAGGGAATTCTGTCCCTACAATACAACTAAGCTGAATCCCTACGATGTAACGGGGAACCTGATCCTGCGACCAGACCCGCTAAAGTCCTCATCTAGTGTGAACGAAGACCTATAGTTGCGAGGGAGTAATCCCTACAAGATCTAGGGACTGTGAGAAAAGGTGGACACCTCCTAACATAAATTGTAGCATGGATAATTAAACAGAAAAATAAATACTTTGTGATCCTAACATCAAGCAAAACTGACAGATTAAGGCACCTAAGCACCCGGCTAGCTTAACAGTAGATAATACAATGAAGTCAAGCAAAGCCAGAAGGGCGGAGCCAGACTAAATAGGGAAAAAAGGTCATGTGACCAGCAAACTGAAACAAAACCTAACAAGAGGGTTCTAACACCCATGGCCAGGGACAATACCTTTCCCTCACTGCCCATTGGGTCAATGTTGTGCAGCCGGGTACTGATCTTGCGAGTGGCGCTGTACGTGTTCTGCCAACTCCAAGGATTGCAGGAATCAAGTCTGTACACATTGATTCCTCCTCCTATTCCAGTTCCTCAGAATCATCGCTGCAGGAGCCGTCACGGTCTACCTCCACATGGACCCGTGAACGTTTACCTGTTGCGACCGATATGAGCACAGCCGTGTCCAAATGTCAACAGGCCATCCTGAAATTAATTTCCATGGGGAATCTTAGCCACACAGCGCAGGAGCTCTGTAATGCCATAAAGCAGGAGAGCGACGTGTGGTTTTTGGAAGAGAATCTACAGGCAGGCTTGGTAGTGTGTGACAATGGCCGAAATCTGGTGTCAGCTCTGGGCCTTGGCAACCTCACTCACATACCATGTCTGTCATATGTGCTCAACTTGGTCGTGCAGAGTTTTTTGAGGGACTATCCGGATCTTGATGCACTGCTGCACAAGGTCCGCCTAGAGTGCGCTCACTTGCGACGTTCCAGCATGGCCAGATCGCTGATTGCAGCTCTGCAACGCAGATTTCACCTTCATGAACATCGCATCATATGTGACGTACCCACCAGGTGGAATTCCTCGTTACATATGTTGGAGCGGTTGTGTGAGCAGCAGCCAACAGTAATGGAGTATCAGCTGCATCAGGCGCAGTCAACTCGCAATTTGCGCCGTTCACACTTCACCACTACTGAGTGGGCCTCTATAATAAGAATAATAATATTATTTATTTATATAGCGCCATAATATTCCGCAGTGCTTTACAGTTTAACAGTTTCAAAACACGAGTCATAAGTAACAACGTTAACAATACAATAATTAAAGCAAAATCAGCCGCCCCTGCTGGTGAAAGCTTACAATCTACAATGAGGTGTGGGAGATACAAAGTACAGGTGTTTATATACAATGGTGTTTTTACAATGATGGTCCAGCCATTTTAAGGAAGTGAGGGATGCATGGAGATAGTGAATGGGCTACACACACAGAATTACACATAGAATGACTTTGATTAGTGAATGTGATAGGCCACTGTGAACAAATGTGTTTTGAGGGAGCGCCTGAAACCATCCAAATTGCGGATAGTCCTAATTTCTTGGGGTAGAGCATTCCAGAGGATTGGCGCAGCGCGGGTGAAGTCTTGGAGTTGGGAGTGGGAGGTACGGATTAGTGCAGAGGTTAGTCGAAGGTCGTTTGCAGAGTGCAGCAGTCGGTTAGGCCGATAAATATAAATAAGGGAGGAGATGTAGGGGGGTGCTGCGCTGTGGAGAGCTTTGTTGGTGAGAACCAGTAATTAGAATTGGATCCTATAATGAATGGGCAGCCACTGCCAGTGTAATGAGTGGCGAATAACTCTATGAAGGATATCTGCCACGTTTTGCGTGCGTTTGATGAGTCAACGCGGATGGCGAGTGCAGATGATGCACTAGTCAGCCTGACTGTCCCCCTTATCTGCCTGCTTCAAAAAACACTGCAAGCACTAAGGCATGAGGTTTTGGAAGAGGTGGAGGATGAGGAGTCACAAATTCCATCACCTTCTGGACAGTCAGCGCAACGTGGTTCCTCACAAAGGGCTGGAGGACTTTCAAAGTACCATGCTGTATCAACAATTGAACCTCCAGAGTCGCTGTCTATATTTTCATAACCATTACAAACTTTTAATGTATTTACAAAGCACATAATGTACATTTTTTGTCTATCCTTTTGTAATGGTATTGTGTTTCCATAAACTGATGTTACAGAATTATGATACAAAGTTTTTAAATTTTGAGTTTTAAATTTTGTAAATTTATATGTATTTGAAGGACTTTGTGAGGAGGATGAGGAGGAGTCAATGGAGGAGGAAGACATCGCTCCAGAGGGAGGTAGACAATGCTCTAGTCAGTATGTAGACCAAGGGTGGGGTGATGCACAGCAGGCGGAGATGACGCCTCTTGCAGGGGACAACGTTTCTTGGCCAGTTGGGAGTCTGCAGCACATGGTTGATTTCATGCTGCAGTGGCTGAGAAACGACCGCCGCATCGAACACATTCACACCACGTCTGATTATTGGGTGTACACCCTCCTAGACCCTCGCTACCGGGACAACTTACAAAGCCTCATCACACCGTTGAACCGGGAGCGTAAAATGCGGAAGTACCAAGACACACTGGTGCAATCCATAATGTTCTCCATTCCAGCCGAGAGCACTGCTGCTGCTACTGATTTACAAAGCAGCTCTGTGCGTCGAGGCAGTGGAGACAGCTCTGCAACAAGAGGGAGCACAAGCAGCGCCTCTGCACAGGGAAAGAACAGTATGTTCCAAATGTGTCGAAGTTTTGTGGCAGCGCCACCAATGTCTACACCATCCGAGACGGCTCCAGTCAGCAGGAGGCAACATTTCCGTAAGATGGTTACAGACTACATGTCTTGCCCTCTCAGTGTACTCTCAGATGGCTCTTCCCCATTCAAGTTTTGTGTCTCTAAGCTGGATACATGGCCAGAGCTTAGCCAGTATGCATTGGAGGTGCTGGCTTGATCTGCTGCCAGTGTATTATCGGAGCGCGTCTTTACTGCTGCAGGTGGTGTACTAACAGACCGTTGCATGCGACTATCCTACGATAATGTAGAACGGCTTACTTTTCTGAAAATGAACTAGGCATGGATCTCGCCTGAATTTGCCTGTCCGGTTTCAGATTAACTAACTGGTTGGCAACGTTTTCCATGTCTCCTGTTATGTTCATCTTTCTACCACCTGAGCTATACTCCCTGGGCTACAACACTGCCAGTTGCTGCTCAGAAGTGTCGTGTCCACAGACCAATACACAAGCTATAGTGATAGTGGGGTTCAGTAACGCCTGCTGTTCCCCTGCTGTGTGTCCGGCAAAAATTACTGCTACCTAGCTACACATGTTTAAAAAAACATGACATGTTAAAGTGGCTAGTGCTACACATAGATATCAGGCTACACCCTTATTTCTAAGCTGTAAACAAGTGAAACGTCAAATTTAAAACCATTCAATGATTAGTGTTGGTAACAAATCTGTAACTAAATAATTGTGACATATTATGGCAGATATCCACATGTCTAACACAAATGCTAACACAAAAGCATACTTATGCTATAGGGTACTGATGGTGAACCTTCTCACTCCATAACTTTGACCAATCCAACTCACATCATGCCTCAAATGCTGCAATGTTGGAAGTGCATAATGTGGGTTGAACTTTGACAACAGCTGCAGTGCGAAGGTTATCCTTCTGTGTTCTTGGCTTTTAAATAAAAGCATACAAGTAAATATAATAATACATTGTTGATTAAGGGACATGATGTACACCTGTAATATTGTGCAAACAATGGATGTAGGACTATTCCTCTTCAACATTACTTATATTTGTGTCATTTGAAAAAATACATATTTTAGTTAAAAATTAAAAACCCATGTTCAGTAGCTGTGAAAGGCCCGTTTGTGTACTTCTATATTGTTTGCAACCAATGTATTGTATACGGATGGAAGCGCGTCACACTAATAGATTAGATTTATTTTAAATGGAATGTAGCAGAACCAATTGGAGATAAATGAAAAGGATGAGCCACTGAGACACGCTCAGCAGAGTACAAGCAGCAGTGCTTGAACAAGTAACTGGAGCGTGATCTGCACTCAAAAAAGTAAAAAACACAGACTGAAGTGAACACTGAAACACAACTGTCCACAATCTGTGAAAAGCTCCTTTCTGTACTTCTATAGTGTTTGCAACCAATGTATTGTATACGGATGGAAGCGCGTCACACTAATAGATTAGATTTATTTTAAATGGAATGTAGCAGAACCAATTGGAGATAAATGAAAAGGATGAGCCACTGAGACACGCTCAGCAGAGTACAAGCAGCAGTGCTTGAACAAGTAACTGGAGCGTGATCTGCACTCAAAAAAGTAAAAAACACAGACTGAAGTGAACACTGAAACACAACTGTCCACAATCTGTGAAAGGCTACTCCTTTGTGTACTTCTATAGTGTTTGCAACCAATGTATTGTATACGGATGGAAGCGCGTCACACTAATAGATTAGATTTATTTTAAATGGAATGTAGCAGAACCAATTGGAGATAAATTAAAAGGATGATCCACTGAGACACGCTCAGCAGAGTACAAGCAGCAGTGCTTGAACAAGTAACTGGAGCGTGATCTGCACTCAAAAAAGTAAAAAACACAGACTGAAGTGAACACTGAAACACAACTGTCCACAATCTGTGAAAAGCTCCTTTCTGTACTTCTATAGTGTTTGCAACCAATGTATTGTATACGGATGGAAGCGCGTCACACTAATAGATTAGATTTATTTTAAATGGAATGTAGCAGAACCAATTGGAGATAAATGAAAAGGATGAGCCACTGAGACACGCTCAGCAGAGTACAAGCAGCAGTGCTTGAACAAGTAACTGGAGCGTGATCTGCACTCAAAAAAGTAAAAAACACAGACTGAAGTGAACACTGAAACACAACTGTCCACAATCTGTGAAAAGCTCCTTTCTGTACTTCTATAGTGTTTGCAACCAATGTATTGTATACGGATGGAAGCGCGTCACACTAATAGATTAGATTTATTTTAAATGGAATGTAGCAGAACCAATTGGAGATAAATGAAAAGGATGAGCCACTGAGACACGCTCAGCAGAGTACAAGCAGCAGTGCTTGAACAAGTAACTGGAGCGTGATCTGCACTCAAAAAAGTAAAAAACACAGACTGAAGTGAACACTGAAACACAACTGTCCACAATCTGTGAAAAGCTCCTTTCTGTACTTCTATAGTGTTTGCAACCAATGTATTGTATACGGATGGAAGCACGTCACACTAATAGATTTGATTTTTTTCTAATATAATGGAGCTGCACCAATTCCACTAAATAAAATAAAAAAAAATAAAAAAAAAGTGACACGTGCAGATGCCTACAAACAGCGGTGGATGCAGAGCAAACTGCAGCGTCACCTGCACTGTCACACACACACCTTGCACAGAGCTGTTAAAACAACACTGGCAAAATGAAGCTTTACACAGCGGTTGGTAAACTAGCCTGCCTCAAGCACAGTAGTACACAAAATCGCAATATCTAACTGTCCCTCAGAGTCAGCACAGCAGCGTTCTGTCCCTAACTGAGTTCACAGCACAGTGACGCTAAAATGGCTGCGGCGCCTTTTATAGTGCATTCTGACATCATTTCAGCAGCCAATCACAGCCATGCCATTAGTTAAGATGACCGCATCATTACAGGATGTGCCCACACTTCGTAGGATTCCTCATTGGCTGACTAAAATCACATTGCCTCTCAAAGAATTATGGGAACTTCCGATTCCGGTATACGATATTGAAAAAGTATCGGAATTAAGTATCGGAATTCCGATAACGCGAATATCGGTCGATACCCGATACTTGCGGTATCGGAATGCTCAACACTACTTAGAACTAGTTTATCCTTATTTCACCCGTATTGTACACTTTTTTGATCCTTTCATCTTCCCCATATTTCTTAATAGGATCATTTATCTTATTTTTGTTTTTTATATTTTGTTGTTTTTTACTTTCTTAGGTTTATTATTTTGCGTTGGAAATTCTACAGAATTACAGAGGACATTTCATAATATTTTTTATACCTGTATATATACCGTATATACTCGTGTATAAGCCAAGATTCTCAGCACCTTTTTTCGTGCTGAAAATGCCCCCTCGGCTTATACACGAGTCATATGGCAGAAACCAGCGGGGGAGGGGATGCCGCGGCAGGAGCCGGTGGCTGGGATCATACTCACCCCTCCCCTTGCCATCGCTGAGGGTCCCTGCAATCCTGCGTTCTCCCCGCTTCCTGCAGCTCTCCAGCACTGAGCGGTGAGGTAATACCCGCTCATTAAGGTCATGTATTATGGGCGCGATGCCACTCCCATTGGCGTGGCCTCCATATTCATGGCCTTAATGAGCGGTATTACATCACCGCTCAGTGCTGGAGAGCTGCAGGAAGCCGGGAGAACGCAGGATTGCAGGGACGCTCAGCGATGGCACGGGGAGGGGTGAGTATGATGGAGGAGAGGACAAGGAGCACGGAGCTGGACTGGGGATAGAACGGTGGACGGGGGAAGCATGGAGGAGGACGGGGGGAGAGAACGGAGGATGGGGAAGCATGGAGGAGGATGGGGGAAGCATGGAGGAGGATGGGGGAAGCATGGAGGAGGACGGGGGGAGAACAGAGGACGGGGAAGCATGGAGGAGGACGGGGGAAGCATGGAGGAGGACGGGGGGGTGAACGGAGGACGGGGGAAGCATGGAGGAGGACAATGAGCACGGAGCAGGACGGGGAGAGGATGGAGAGCACGGAGCAGGACGGGGGGGGCACAGGAGGACGGAGAAGGAATGGGGGAGCACAGCGGAGGACGGAGCAGGAGGGGGGAGTACAGAGGAGAATGGGGAGCACAGAGCTGGATGGGGGAGCAAGGAGCAGGACGGGGGCAGCACAGAGCAGGAGGGCAGTTTATACACCCGGCTTATACACGAGTCAATAAGTTTTCCCAGTTTTTTGTGGCAAAATTAGGGGGGTCGGCTTATACAAGGGTCGGCTTATACGCGAGTATATACGGTATGTCAATAAAAAGCAGCAGAGGGGCTGATGAAAACTTTTTAGTTGTTTTATTTGTTCTCCAAAGCATTGCAGAGATATGGGCTTTCAAAGTTTTTATTCAAATGTCCCAATCTACCAAAGGGGTGTTAACTGACATTCTTCAGTGTGGGAGTTTACTTTTTTCCCTGCATAATGTTGCCCAGTCATAATAAGGACATGCAGGAAAAAAAACCATTTTATTTTAATCATCTCTTCTGATCTCTTTTAGTGATATATACAGTTTAAAATAAAAATATATTTAATATATTTATGTCTTTATGGGCCTATTCCGGAATTTTGTGTTGATTATTTTTTTGGCCCATTTGAAGAAAAGTTTGAAGCCAAAGATCTTTCTTTTGTTCCAACTAAACAGGGTGATTCCACAATGTTACATGCATTAATCTTTGCTCTCTTAAGCCTAGGCTGTTTTCCTGATGTTACTTAATTTGGTTGTGATGACTGCTGCTGATAATTACCTATTTTTAGCAAACTACATTATTCCTTGTGCTTTTATTGTCCAGAGTTCAGACAGTTGCTTGTGCTCACCCTCGTTGCTGCGCCGGATTACTGACCATTGTACGACCTTGATCAATAACTTTAACTGGGATTTGAATACTATTTCCCATTTTGAACATTTGCTTGAGGCTAACGTAAAACAGAACAGTTCTTAAGTGTGTTCTAAAGTAGTCACTTTCAAATATCTGTTTTCATAAGTGAACTCTATTCAGAAACATACAAAATTGACTTGGAAATATATATGGTGTATCCTTTCTGCAGACATAGCTAACCTTTTCACTGTAATGACAACTACATATGTGTTTTTGTTTACCTTTCCTCTTAGGTCGATATTCTTTTTGAACTTAATGTGTGAAAATTTGGAGTTCTTAACCAAATTTAAAAGGGTAATCCGACAGCGTCCAGATTCAGTATGAAAAGCGAATGGTGGTGAAGATGTAATGACATGCACAATCAAGCAGGTATCATGCATGTGTCTTCTTCATTAGAATTGGTCATGTGAATGATACCTGGCGATCACGCATGCATCTCAGCAAAATGAAGATTGTAATGTCATCAGCGTGTCTCACTTCAGAAGCAGAAGTGAGTAGACCTGGAACACGCCGGATGACTCTTTTAAGCAAAGTAAGGCAGGATTAATTTGCATTTCATCCTGATACCAATGAACCCACTACTTTAATGCATTAAATAGCATACTCATGTGACTTGCCTGTTAATGTTATTTACTAACTTTATTAACTGTTGTGACTTGACTCTTTGACTTGTTAGATGAATATTTGTGATTATCCTAAAATTTGAAAGTCCTCAGTGGTTGATACCTTTTAATGGCTAAATGAAAAGTTGGTAACAAATAGCAATCGTTCCAGACTTCTTACATCACTCCATCAGGCATAGTGTAACACAATATCTGAAGAGTCAGAAATTTATACTCAACAGGACAGAATAGTGCAGTACAAAGACAAGTGACGTGAAGAAAAACTTTAAATATGAAGGGGAGAATTGGACAATTTTTTATATTTTTCTATGTAATAGCTAACACTGTACAAAGATATATTTCTCCTGTGAATATCCTGGGAGCTTGTTATTAATTGTTGTTAATTGCTATGGAATTATGGTAAATATTATAGATGCTATCACAAGGTAGGTACATTTGTTGGATATTTCAGTCATGCCAATGCTAGGCATATGGTAGATATCTTTAGTAGTTACTCACCTGTTCTCCTATGACTGCTGTTCTTTCAAGTAGTTTTTACTGGGTTTCTCAGGTATCATGGTGAACTTCTCTGGTATCATCCCACTAGACTTTATAAGGCCAGCTTTTGAAGAGTATTAAGTATCAGTATTTCAGCTGTCTCAAGTTTGTTAGGAGTATTCTACTTCATCTCTTGTGCCAGCTCTAGCCAGGAGTCTGTCATCCCCTCAGCTTCTCCTGATTTCCATGCTACAACCAGTCCAGCTTACTTATATGCCATCCACCCAAATGTGAATAAATTACCAGCTTCTTGCAGATGTTCACAACTTACTTGTCATGTCTCTGTTGTAGGGTGTCCCAGGACCAGAAGCTCCTTCCCTGTCCCTAACGATAGTGGTGCCCTAGCTCACCCTGTTCCTTGAATTACTTATGTTGATGAAGATGCCGGGGCCATGTACCTTGCCTTAGCTACTGAATCTGCCCTCAGTCTGTACCCTTCCACCACCCAGGGAAGAGTTGGGTAGTAGTGAACCATAATACACTAACCAGACTAACAAGGCAATGCGAACAGGGATAAAAGAAAATACCAATCATACAAATATACACATAAACAACAGAGGTAAACACTTCAGGTGGATGGGGTTAAACCAAAGTAGGAGAAGAAAGGGAATTTTCACACACTGAAAACTTAGCAATAGTCACAGTTAAATCCACTAAACGCCTTCTCCAATAACCACCAACAACCTCCAGCAATGCGGCATAAGCTACAGTGCCTTGCAAAAGTATTCGGCCCCCTGGAACTTTTCAACTTTTCCCAAATATCATGCTTCAAACATAAAGATACCAAATGTAAATTTTTGGTGAAGAATCAACAAGTGGGACACAATTGTGAAGTTGAACGAAATTTATTGGTTATTTATATTTTTGTGGAAGTACAAAAACTGAAAAGTGGGGCGTGCAATATTATTTGGCCCCTTTACTTTCAGTGCAGCAAACTCACTCCAGAAGTTCATTGTGGATCTCTGAATGATCCAATGTTGTCCTAAATGGCTAATGATGATAAATATAATCCTCCTGCGTGTAATCAAATCTTCGAATAAATGCATCTGCTCTGTGATAGTCTCAGGGTTCTGTTTGAAGCACAGAGAGCATTATGAAGACCAAGGAACACAACAGGCAGGTCCGTGATAATGTTGTGGAGAAGTTTAAAGCTGGATTTGGATGCAAAATGATTTCCAAAACTTTAAACATCCCAAGGAGCACTGTGCAAGCAATCATATTGAAATGGAAGGAGTATCATACCACTGCAAATCTACCAAGACCCTCTAAACTTTCATCTCAAACAAGGAGAAGACATGGTTCATGGGATCACTCTGGATGAACTGCAGAGATCTACAGCTGAGGTGGGACAGTCTGTCCATGGGACAACAATCAGTTGTACACTGCACAAATCTGGCCTTTATAGAAGAGTGGCAGGAAGAAAGCCATTTCTCAAAGGTATCCTTAAAAAATGTTGTTTAAAGTTTGCAACAAGCCACCTTGTAGACACACCAAACATGTGGAAGAAGGTGGTTTGGTCAGATTAGACCAAAATCGAACTTTTTGGCAACAATGCCAAGCGATATGTTTGGCGTAAAGGCAACACAGCTCATCACCCTAAACACAACATCCCCACTGTCAAACATAAACAAAACCTGTTGGAGTCTGCAAAAGACCTGAGACTGGGATGGAGATTTGTCTTCCAATAAGACAATGATCCCAAACATAAAGCAGAATCTACAATGGAATGGTTCACAAATAAACATATCCAGGTGTTAGAATGGCCAAGTCAAAGTCCAGACCTGAATCCAATCGAGAATCTGTGGAAAGAGCTGAAAACTGCTGTTCACAAACGATCTCCATCCAACCTCACTGAGCTCGAGCTGTTTGCCAAGGAAGAATGGGCAAGAATTTCAGTCTCTCGATGTACAAAACTGATAGAGACACACCCAAGCGAATTGAGCTGTAATTGCAGCAAAAGGTGGCGCAACAAAGTATTAAGTTAAAGGGGCCGAATAATATTGCACGCCCTACTTTTCAGTTTTAGTATTTCCACAAAAATGTAAAATACCCAATACATTTCGTTCAACTTCACAATTGTGTCCCACTTGTTGTGGATTCTTCACCAAAAATGTACATTTGGTATCTTTATGTTTGAAGCATGATATGTGGGAAAAGGCTGAAAAGTTCCAGGGGGCCAAATACTTTCGCAAGGCACTGTATAAATATTTGACATTTTATACTTTTATCGCTAGAGAATAATTGGAATGGATTGGTTTACAACGTTGAGAACCATATTCTTCATAACTGTCAAGATTCAGGTGTCGGGTGACCCGGGACCAGGGGTTACTACCTTGTCCCTACCACTAGGGGGCACCCTAGCTCCCCCTATGCCTCTGGATACTTCTGAAGCGGAAGATGCCGGGGCCTCCACCCTTGCCTTATCTCCTGAGTTAGCCCTGCATATGTTCTCTTCCCTCACCCAGGGAAGAGGGGCACTACTGTGCACCGCAGTACACCAACTTTACAAACAAGGCACACAAACAAGGGTAACTGAATGTTAGGGATCGAGTTCCCACTGGTGCACAAGGGGAATCTCGAGCCATCCCCGCTGCGGTCCCCCATCCGTCTCCGGCCGCAGTGGAGCCTGCTCAGCAGAGACGTTGATCCCAGCGTCTCGCCCAGTCTAATACTGTGCAGAGGATGACTGCTGCCTCCCCAGGTCCTGCCATTGTAACCAGTGCAGGTCAGTGGCAAGCAGACGTAGTTGGGACTAAGTCCTGTGTGTTCCCTTCTGAGCATGCTCAGGGTAAGATCTCTCATAGGAGATCAGGGGTCACATGGTCGGGTACTGCAGCGACTCCCATTGGTCCTCCAGGAAGGTCCTGAGGCTGCTTTAGTTCTGGAGCAGCTTTCCCATTGGTCCTTTAATGGAAGGTCCTGTAGCTGCTACTATAAAAGGTGTGCATGACCACACGCTGGCGCGCTAGTATCAAATCTGTTACGTGCTTGCGCCAGTGTGGTCATGTGTGCATGTGGTTAGGTCTGGCTGAAATAAGCCCCTAGAATACCGGCACCTCCGGTGAGGAGATTGTATGCACGTGTTCAGGGCTCAGCTGAAAACGCCATTAGAATACCGGCTACTCCGGTGAGGAGATTATTGCTTGTGTTCTGATTGCATGACCACAGACTGCAATCCGCTTAGCAGTCATCTGTGTTCCCTGTGAGTCTAACAGGACACAGTCTTTGTCACAGCGGCTCTGTGAATTAACAGAGTCCGCTTAAATCGCCATATAGTGCTACGGCGTTTACATCTGCGACTCTGCGGGATAACAGAGTTCGCTCATACTGCCTATTTGCACCATCTTACTAGCAGCAGGCTCTGCCTGCACGGTGGACCCCGGGCTGCGGACCCACCTCTCCTTAATATCTATTAGTTAAGTTCCGCAGGCCC
>JARQOD010000008.1:102391463-102509981 GCA_033576555.1 Oophaga sylvatica | reverse complement strand
CAACGTCAACTTGACTAACTATTACACATGATTAGAAAATCTTCCCAACTCAACTCTTTTGCTGGATGACAGAAAACAATCCTTTTGCTCCTGTTCTTTTAGGAAAAAATTTCACTTATTCATGTGGGAACGAACAATTTTTTACAATAAAAATTTTTTGGGCGGTAAATTTATTCTTACTCTAATCTTTTAACATTAGTTAAACATCTGGTAAAAAAAGTGTTGATAGTGTAACCAGAGCCACTTTCACAGCTCTATCCAACATTTCACGCAATTTAGTCGCTAATCTAAGGATATGTTGCTCCCATTGGGACACGGGTATTAGGGGTGAAAACCCCGGGCTAAAAATGTATAATGTTCCCCTAAAATAAAAAAAATGCCCGGGATTTAGCTGCCTTTTTTCTGAAATAAGAAGCAAGATCAAAGCTAAAAAGTACCTTCAAAGCAAATAAAATTTTCCCATTTTTACTTATTTACACCCTGTGAACTTTTTCTCTTGTGTTGTGTAAAAATAATCTTTTAGGAGGAATAAAGGAATATTCCCTATATTTTTGTATAGATTTTCAAAGTATACATGTTTTTAAAGGGATTACCCGGGTTTTATAATTTTTAAACTGCATATCAACTTTCATAGGTTTAAGGTTGAAAGAAGACAAAAGTCCATCAAGTCCAACCTATAGATATACATATTGATCCAGAGGAAGGCAATAAAATGGATACTAAAATTCCTTCCTGACTTCACCTACAGCAATCAGACTAGTTCCCGGGATCACTGTCCCATCACAGAGTCTAGTAGCCGTAACCTGTAATATTATATTTTTCAATAATGGCATCCAGACCTCATTGTACTTTTGCAGTGAATCGACCATTACAATATCATGTAGCAGCGAGTTTCATAGTCTCACTGCTCTTACAGTAAAGAATCTGCGTCTGTGATGACGATTAAACCTTCTTTCCTCTAGACGTAGATTGTAGGTTGTCACTGTCGCAGGCCTGGGGGTAAAAAGATGATTAGAAAGTACTGTTCCCTCATATATTTGTACATTTCCAAACCGAACAAGTAAAAGTCGAAGAGATTGAAATTTCATAGATTAACAGTGGAATTTAACAGGTTAACAGTTGCGCCTGAAGCTCGGCTTTTTCACGGCTGGTAGAGGCATATCCTGGCTGCGTGTCACAGCCATTATCTGTTGGACGTGGGGCGAGCTCACCCTGTAAGCCTACTCCATACACCCGTTTTCGAATTGAGCTGTACATTTACGGCGGATGTCATTAATGGGTTAATAAAATTGGCGCATTTCTATTAGTGTCATAAACCTCCGTGCGCCTCATGAGCAACACTACTCTAGTTGGGGACTGGAATAACATTTCTGGTGTACAAAACACTTTTGCCGAATTTTACAGGTGGTGTAGTTACGCCATCCCGGCTCTTACCCAGAGCCAACCATTTTGGTGAAACTTCTTCAAACTGGAGTGAAAACACCAAAAGTCGCAAACTATTTGCGCAACTCTGTGTTGCGCAAAGTGTTTTATGCTAGTTATCTGTCAAGAACACGTCGGTTATTCTCCCCCTTAAACTTCCATGACAGCACGCCACCCTGAGTCTTATTTCTACCAGGTGCTACAAATATTGGCCTAAAGCCTAATTTTCAAGGCCTGCGTATCTACAGGAGGCCGGGAACCCTGACGTACGACTAAGCAATCCGCACCTGCTCATGGTAAAGGGTGTGGAGTTTCTTTACCACGCTTGTGTGAGTAATATAATCTGCATATAGAATAATAAGATCATAATAAACATATCCCCTTGTTGTGCCTTTGGGAAATATATTAGATTTTGGAAGGCATAGAATATTACATTTCAGCAGAATTCTCTTTTAAAACGATTGTCGTAATCTTTTGTTAGTTATACGGCGTAGTCTCATTATAGGATATGGTTTTTGGCATGTATCACAAAGACCTATTTTACAGATTTACAGCCTTGATATAGTCTGAAAACCTGATTTAATTAAATATGTTGAAAAATGGTCTTGCTTAGCTTGTGTTATAGCACGCGGGGCTGCAAAGGGTGCAGGGCGGCCTCATAATAGAGCCGAAATGAAGAAAGTCTTGCTTTAATTAGTGTCTGTTCAAATCACAGGACAGAGCAGCACACAACGTGACTGATATGTATTTTCTGTAACTTTTTTATCGAATGAAAGAATATACACACAGTGTGAAATGAACAGATTCCCAGCTGGGTCCGCAAGCTCCTGGCTGTATCCTAGTAGCAAAGCTCGGTCCCGTGGGAATATAGGCAGACAGGATGAAGTTGGAGATATGGGAGTGAAATACAGGGAGAAATAAATACCGCGGATAATATATCAACTAATTAGGCAAGTGAGATCGGTATCAAATCCACGGGAAGGAGGAGGCAGCCTCACAGATTTTAGTTTAATTGGTGATCTCTTGTGTTAAGAAAGGACAAAAATACACAGCAGATGTCCCCAAACACCTCCCTCTGCCAGCACTAAGCCCATGGGAACTCTCTATATACCGGACGGGAAACAGAACTGGCCTTATTGTGGGAGTGCAGCCCATTCCGCCACATTGTCACCGGGCTTCCTAATTGAGGCAACAATTAACACTCTACCTGCCACAGGGACTAATATTACCTATTGATTTACTGCAGCTCTTAGGGTTCGGGTCTGGAGTTTCGATCCTATTCACTAAAGGTTTCCCTCGTCATTGCAATTTGCCAACAGATTTAAAGCTGAACTATGAATGATTTTATATGTTCATTGTAATAAGGTAGTAATAATAATACGGCTATAGATCCGCACCCCTGATAGCCAAAATGACACAGTAAATTTGGTGTTCTTTTAGTTATGGAGGAGCTGAAGAACACAGCAGACTTACAAGTGTCCTGGATTTCATGCATTTTTCATAGGTGTTTTTTCTGATATTTCTTTTGTTCTGACATGCCTGTTTTTTCATGCGTTTGTCCTGTCGTACAGAAAAGTCTAGGGCAAAATGCTTTAAAAATCTTAAACACCTAGAACAATGGTCTCCACACTTTCTTACCTCACGAGCCATATTTAGCTCTGAGAGAGAGGCATAAGCCACAGGCAGAGCAACCTCGAATAGTGACCTCCAACACCTGAAGTGACACCTAGAGCCCCAATGACCAGTATAATGACAGCCAAAGCTTTGCCCCCAAACTCTCGCCAAGGCAGTATACCTAGATCCTGGCGTTCCCACCTTACCCTCATTAGGTTTTCTTGCGTCAAACACTCCCACCACGCTATCACATCCAGCTTCAAGCCTCCCACAATCTGGCATTATCATCCTACGTCCACTATAGAATTTACCTAATTTATCTCTCCAAATAGTCCAGTATTTGCTGAATCAGATGAGCTCGTCCATGCAGGGTACTTCTCACAAGTCACTATCTGGAGACCTGCTCTTCATAAATGTTAGCTAGTTCACCAAGCTGGCATCATGGGCCAGCGAACCACAGGTTGGGGATCCCTGACCTAGACCATGCTGCAAAGAACCCAAAAAGCACAGCAAAACGGTAAAAAAATGCAATAAAAAATGCAATGTTAAGCTATGTTCCAACAATGAACCTTAGGTGCGTTTTTGATGTTGCATATTTTCGGCAGCAGTTGTGCACTTAATGTGTGAATAAAGTTACTTGTGTTTTTTCATTGTGCTTTTATCACGTTCTTGAAGTGTTTTTTTTTTGTTTCTTGTTAGTATGTCATGCTTGTTATACTGTTACCATACATGTATGTCCTGAGGAAGACATCAGTCTGAAGTTGAAATGTGCAGCCTTGTATTCTCAGATTCTTATATGTAGATATAACCCGTCTGACTGTCGGAATCAGTAGCGCTTATATCACCTGACTTTTTTATTTTAATTTTTAACCTATTTATGATTTAAATTAACCTGCTTTGTTTTTGATACTTCCTGGTATTTGGCTTTGCCAAATTTTATTGATATAGTCATTTGCGAATTCCATGAGTTTTTAGTGCGTTTTCAAGACGGAAACGTACTAAAAATGCATGTGAGCCTTTTTACCTGCAGATTTTGCGTATACAATGCAAGTCTATGGGAAAAAAATGCACACATAAACCTCAGGGTACCCCCAAGAAAAACTGATGTGTTCTGGAGTTGAAACAAGCATTTTTGTAAACCCCATCCACTTTACTAGAATGGTAAGACGCTGTGTGTTGGACTCAGCGACGCTATGAAGCATCAAAAACTCATTGTGTGCACATAGACTTAGCGCATCTAATATCTTCCTGTTGGCTAAAAGCTAACATGTGACCACAGCAAATTTTTGCCTCGCAAACCTCAAAAATTGCTGGAAAAATACCATGAAACAATGCAATTTTTTTTTAAATGATATGTGGAAGACGTCCCTTACGACTGATAACACTGGTATACAGTGACTTTGGTGTCAACGATGTCTGAACGGTTATGGTGCTGATTAAGAATATGACTTTGGTTTTCCAACATTAGCTCTAGTTTCTGAGATATTGATTAGTTATTTAATTAATTACAGCAGAATTCTGTCTTCAAAATTGGCTTTTATGTCATTGTAAGCCTACAAATTGAAATACAAAATAATTATATGAGATATTTCATTACCTAAGACAATGTTAAAGAGTCAAAATATTTAAAAAAGCTATTGCATTTGTTATCACATGTAAACTACATTTGGGGAATGCATTGTTTTCATGGATGAATTATCTCAAAAACTAGAACCAATTATTATTATTATTATTATTCATTTTTATAGCGCCATTTTTTCCATGGCGCTTTACATGTGAGAGGGGGCGAATATAGACAAGTACAATAAATATGAGCAATACAGGACGCACATAAGTACAGAAGGAGGGAGGACCCTGCCCACGAAGGCTCACAATCTACAGGTTCAGCAAAAGTAATGGGATTTTTGAATTGATCCCCTTAAAATACCCTGAATCCACTCAAAAAACTTTGACACCTGAACAAAAATTTTTTTTGAAGACCTGTGTATAATTAAAAAAAAGTTGGATCCATTTTGCATGACCTGTCATTACAAATTAAATTATATTACGAGAACTACTGTTTGGAAATGGTAAGCATGAGCTCACAAAGGTAGTAGGATGGCCTACGTAAGTGTACAGCCCTCATGTCTCACCTACATACTGTATTGTCTGCTGTTCTGAGCATTCCTGAATGTTGGCATTGTCCCCATGTGAATTTTACAGTTGCATGTCACAGGCCACCATGACACTTGAAGATCACGGAAAGAAACATTTCCCAGAAGGAAGAGTTCTAAATTTGGATTGAAGCTGCTGAATTGTTCTTGGAGAACAGGAGATATTGTTTCTGGCAGTGGCGCACAATAACAAGCAGACATGACAGCTCTGCTGAGATAGGGCTATACACAACCTCTCGGTGCCTCACAAGTTTGTCCACAGTTTCACTGCCTTCTGTTCTGATAACAGCTGCCAAAAGCCTTGGGAAATCTCAAACGTCATAGCGGAAAAATAAAAAGCCTCTGGACATCTTCCTTTAACTATATTTGAAAACAATTTCCAGGTAAATGTGAAGAAACCATGTTATGCCCAGTGCAGTGCAAGACTTGTTTTACTGTTAGAATATTTAACCGTGTAAGCTTTAAGAGATTGTCCACTACTTTAAGATAGGTCATCAATGTCTGATCGTTGGGGGTGCGACACCCGTCACCACTGGTAGCTGCTCCCAGTGTCAGAATAGCTCAGCTATAGAGCTGCACAGCACAGCTCTGTTGATGGAAGAGTGGCGGGTGACCAGGTACTGCACATCAACCACCTACTAATTTCAATAGGGGGCAGATATGTAATATCCAGCCAAGCCAACAATACGTTAGATGGAGCCATGCTGTGCAGCTTCATAACTGAGAAGTTTTGGCCACTACCGACATTGGAAACAGCTGATCGGTGGGGGTGCCGAGTGTCACACCCTCTTCCTCCCTGATCAGACATTGATGCCCTATTCTAAGAATAGTCCATCAATGTTAGAGTCCCAGACAATATCTTTAAAAACTACATCCCTGACATGTTTCACAGCTAAGGGTTTGTTACAGGAGTATCTACTTTCGGTAAGTCCTCTCTACATTTTACTTACGCTGCCACAAAAAAATGTTTGTCAACTGAGAGATTACTTTAGGGGTAGTGGTCTGTGCAGCTTATTCAGTGGCACAAGTGCCCATTACTCTGGCTAAAATGGATGTATTTCCTGATTCCTCCCCTACTCACTCTCTCATAGATTAATCTAATTCTTCATTATCCTAATCAGTCAACTTTAATATTGTATTGTTTTTGATTATCCTCTATTAAATGTGAGTCCCATTCTCGGGATCAGTGGCGGGTCCAACCTCTGGACTACCACTGATCCTGAAAACCGGACGGTTTTTGGTCAAGTGTCCTCCAAGTATTTGGGCGTGCTCTGAAATTTAGTGTCTGTCGACGCAGCTGCATGATTTCCAGCTGCTAGACAGCCTAAATACATGTGGGGATTGCCTGTTTGTTAGGGAATCCCCACATGTATTCAGGCTGTCTAGCAGCCGCAAATCATGCAGCTGCGTCAACAGACACTAAATCTCCGACCATGTCCAAACACTCGGAGGACACCTGAGCTCAGGGAAAACTTGACCAACGAGTATACTCGCTCATCACTAATAGAAAGTATTTGTTCACAATGTGTATCCCTGTGCAGTCGCACATTGACATGTCCATATTACATACACATGTGCACTATGTGAGTGCCACCCATAGTGTAAGATTCGGAGATCCGTCAGTGCAGGGGATGTGACGTAGTATCAAGCATTACGAACTCATACTGTCATTTTCATCAGCGTGAGTGAGGGATGCAGAGCTGTGATTTACATTTTGGCCAATAAAATGAAATACATTTGATATTAATGTATCATGAGAGATTGCTGTAAGTATAGGCAGGTTGGGCTTCAATGACATGGTGGTCATACACACGCTATGAGGGCTTCTGTGTGAAAGGGCAAAGGTTTCTCAGGGACTGAAAAATAAACTTTGATATGTTTACAATGTTAACAGAAAGCAAAATTTACACTCCTCAACATAGAAATTACAACGACAAGGTGGGAACATCAGGGAATTATGGAAATCACAGCATTAATAAACATGTGAATGATATGCACATGATGAAGAAAATGAAACTAAATACTCAAACATCTCAGTTTATTTAGTATTAAGTATGAGGTCGATACATAAAAATACATGCACTTTCACACTTTGGTATGCCATTAATGACGTTATTAAATGGAATTTGTCACCGGGATTCTGCTATTTAATCTGAGAGCAGCATGATGTAGAGGCAGAGACCCTGATTCCTGTGATGTGTCACTTACTGGGCTGCTTAGTGTAGTTTCAATAAAATGAGTGTTTTATCATCAGTAAATTATAAATAGAGAACTAATTGTGTCCTGCCATGTAGTCCTCCTGCTCTGTATAACCCCATCCTCACCACTGATTGGCATCTTTCTGCCTATGCACAGTGTACAAATAAAACAGCCAATCAGTGGTGTGGGTGGGATTATACAGAGCTTAGCATTCATAGAACTGGTAGATCTTCAGGAGATAAAACAGGGATTTAAAAAAAAAAAAAAACTGCAATAAGCAGCCCAGTAAATGACACGTCACTGGACTCAGAGTCTCTGTATCTACATCATGATGCTCTCAGACGTGGTAGTAAAAACCTATTAGAATCTTTTTAATGGTTGTCTGAGGAATGTTTTGCCACAAATCATCAAGATCTGCTGTTGGCAGCTCTCTTTGCAATTGCCAACTAATGATATGAGAGATATGCTCAACGAGAGACAAGTCTGGAGACGCTGCAGGCCATTATAGCATGATTAGGTCACAGAGGTGACTCAT
The DNA here is from genome assembly GCA_033576555.1 of Oophaga sylvatica. Taxonomy (NCBI): domain Eukaryota; kingdom Metazoa; phylum Chordata; class Amphibia; order Anura; family Dendrobatidae; genus Oophaga; species Oophaga sylvatica. The sequence goes on along the minus strand of JARQOD010000008.1, from coordinate 102,502,058 downwards.
GGCAGATTAGATTAGAGGTGTATATCTACCCTATATTATGCCACCCCACACCACAACCCTGGAAGTAAGACTACTGTGATGTTCCCTCGTGAAAGCCTTAATGTCATTTCCCATGTGGTCACCAGTTATTATTCCATCTAAAACATGGCATCCAACCTCCATTACTCCATTTCAGCCTCTGGTCTCCATCTGTAGACCATGTTGGCTATGCCATGAAGAGGCCTTCATAAGAGAACATCCCACCAGTCCTGCTTCTGGAATTATGGTGTGAGGTTGTGTAATGTGCATTTGCTGGACCCCTCTATTTTTTGTTCCAGGTACATTAACACTTGAACCTTACACTGATTTGGTAGTGGAACCAGTGGTAAGGCCAGTTCTCCACATTGTCCCAAGAACTGTTTTTGAACACTACGACATCAGGCTGCATGATGTTTGTGCTACTGTGAGCAGCCTGCCTGGCCTTATCATGCTAACATGGCCTGCAGCTTCTCTGGACTTGTCTCTCATCGAGCACAACTGGGACATGATTGGTTAGCAATTGCAAAGGGAGCTGCTGTCAGTGGATCTTGGTGATTGGTATGCCCAAGTACATTTAGCATGGCAGAACATTTCTCAGGCTACTTTCACACTTCTGTTTTATCGCGCAGCGCATCGTGCGCTATCGGTCGCAAGTGCAATGTTCCCCTATCTTTAACATGGCGGGCGCAGGGTCTAGCGCTTGCACATGTTCATCTTCTTATGTCGTGCGCTGCGCATTTTCCAGGTGTGCGCCCAGACGCGCTAGACGCTACATGTTGCATTTTTTTTCCAGCCAACCACTTTAAAAAAGCGCGTGCGCACGTGTGCGCACGCTATGCTCACGTGTGCGCACGCTATGCGCAAAAAAGTAACATTACAGTCTATGGGTGCACTGGCGTGCGCATGGCTATGCGCTCGTCAGTGCTTTGGTGCGCACGCAATTTTTGAGTAAATAATGTCTAAACACTTGTTTAAACAACCCCCTACATAAGATACATTGTAAGGAGTGTAGATATAAAGGTGATAGAGACAGAGATGATAGAGACAGATATGATAGAGACAGAGATGATAGAGACAGATATGATAGATGATAAAGACAGATGATAGAGACAGAGATGATAGAGACAGATGATAGAGACAGATGATAGAGAGATGATATAGACAGAGATGATAGAAATGTGACACGTAGACAACCCATGCGCCGAAAAAACGCAAACGCATGCAAAAACGCTTGAAATCTCATACAATCGCATCCAAACGCTGCGTTTTTTTGGTCGCAATGCGCACGCTAATGGGAATAAATATTGCAGCGTTTACAAGCATTTGCACGCGTTTTTTTTAATGTTTTTCATGTGCGCTCGAAACGCATCGCAAAAAAATGCAAGTGTGAAAGTAGCCCCAGACTACCATTAATAACTTCACTGATAGCAGCCAAGGTCTGTAAGTGTGGGATTACGGTATGTGTCATTCATACCCGAAACTGAATAATTTGAGATGTTTTGAAAAAATGTTCTTTCCATTTGTTCATCATTTGCATATCGTTAACATGTCTATTCATTCTGTGATTTCCATAATTCTTTGACCTGTCATTCTTGGAGTTGCAATTGCAATGTTGAGGAGTTTAGTCCACTTACTGTCATGATGTCACATCCATGTAACCTTATATCAGATGACCACATCTGGCAAGGGAGGCCGGCAGGAGGGATGTTGTCCATGTCCATGTCACATAATAGCCGTTGATTAGCTTCCGCTGGTCACGTGACATTATATGGAAGTAATGTCTTGGCAAATGACAAAGAGGAGGGGTTGGAAGGCTTCCCTGGAGAGAGGCAATGTTTCTTCTGACATACTGAAGCACATTTCAGTTTAATTTTAGCTGACACAATTCTTTAACCACCATATTTGCATTATTCTCCGGTGAGTTTAGTTAGAATGGAGAGCAAGCATTACTGTGTATCTTTTATTCATTATTTTTCTTTCATACATTACATCTATTAAAGCTAATCTGAAAACAATAATAGGTTAATGAGTAGAGTTGAGCGATACTTTCCGATATGCTAAAGTATCGGAATCGGAATGGTATCGCCGATATCACTAAAATATCGGCGATACCCGATACCGATACCGGAAGTCCCATGTAAGTCTATGGGAACAAAATATCGCAACTAAAAAAACCCCATTCTTTCCTTGTAAACACTAAATATACACACATAGAATACATATATATATATATACATGTCATTGTGACATATATATATACATATATGTATAGTTTATACACTTCTACATAGTAAAATATCCTTTGATTCAATTGCCGGGTAAAGCCGGCTTCAGTGAAAAGACAGAAGCACCCGACATGAAATGACACTTGGTGTACATAGGGTTAAACATTTCTTTTCATGTCCTTTGCTATCTAATTTGCACAAACAATTAAATCAGACTATGTGTGCAAAATTTCACACCTCTAGGGGTTAATTAAAGGTGTAAATTCGTTGTAGAAAAAACGGACTTTTTTGCTACGAATTTACACCTTTAATTAACCCCTAGAGGTGTGAAATTTTGCACACATAGTCTGATTTAATTGTTTGTGCAAATTAGATAGCAAAGGACATGAAAAGACATGGTTAACCCTATGTACACCAAGTGTCATTTCATGTCGGGTCACCCGACATGAAATGACACTTGGTGTACATAGGGTTAAACATTTCTTTTCATGTCCTTTGCTATCTAATTTGCACAAACAATTAAATCAGACTATGTGTGCAAAATTTCACACCTCTAGGGGTTAATTAAAGGTGTAAATTCGTTGTAAAAAAAACGGACTTTTTTGCTACGAATTAACACCTTTAATTAACCCCTAGAGGTGTGAAATTTTGCACACATAGTCTGATTTAATTGTTTGTGCAAATTAGATAGCAAAGGACATGAAAAGACATGGTTAACCCTATGTACACCAAGTGTCATTTCATGTCGGGTTCTGCATTTTCACAAAAGCCGGCAATTGAATTAGCGGCTATTATACTATGAAGAAGTGTATGAACTACAAATATAAATATATATATATATATGTGTCACAAATTCAATGACATGTATATATATATATATGAGGTGTAAAATTGCTGAAAAAAAAATGCGTGGGCTCCCGCCCTATTTTCGCAACCAGACAGACAAAGCCAGTGAGTGGGGGCAGATAATAATAGCCCAGAGAGGGACCATTATTTTTGCCCCCCCCCGGCTACTAACATCTGCCCCCAGACACCCCAGGAAAGACAAATCTATAATTAGATTCGCCCTTTCTGGCACTTTGCCCGTCTATTCCCATTGCCCTGTAGCGGTGGCGAATGGGTTAATATGGGGTTAAAGCCACCTTGCTATTGAAAGGTGACCTTAAGCCAGGTTAATAATTGAGAGCTGTCAATTAGACAACTATCAATTATTAATCCTATTGCATGAAATAAAAATAAAACACACACACACTTTAATTAAAAATCATTTTAATGAAATAAAGACACATGTTTTTGACCATCTTTTATTTTACTGCAAAAACCATTTCCTGTAATAAAAATAAAATAAAAAAGCAAAATTATTCTTACCTATCCCATGCACAGTCAGGTCCCACGGTGTAATCCTTCAGAAAGGGTTAATGTTTACTGCAGGGACCGCAGCTAATGCTGCAGCCTCACAGTAAACCCCAAATGAATGAGTTCCTCTCCTGCCTGACAGGAGAGTAAAGGCTGGGTGTCACATAACGATACACCAGCGATCCCGACAACGATATGCACTTGTCAGGATCGCTGGTGTATCGCTACATGATCGCTGCTGAGCTGCCAAACAGGCAGCTCAGGCAGCGATCTGGGACAGCGACACTGCGGGTAACATCGCTTAAGGGCCCGTCTCACATAGCGATATCGCTACCGAGATCGCTGCTGAGTCACTAGTTTTGTGACGCAGCAGCGAGCTCACCAGCGATATCGCTGTGTGTGACATTCAGCGACGATCAGCCCCCCTGCCGGGTATCGCTGATCGTCGCAGAAATGTCAGGACCTTTTTTTGATCGCTGGTTTCCCTCTGACAGGCACGCATCGCTGCGTGTGACAGGCGGGAAACCAGCGATCAAAGGTCCTGACATTTCAGCGACGATCAGCGATACCCGGCAGGGGGCTGATCGTCGCTGAATGTCACACACAGCGATATCGCTGGTGAGCTCGCTGCTGCATCACAAAACTAGTGACTCAGCAGCGATCTCGGTAGCGATATCGCTATGTGAGACGGGCCCTTAAGTGGAAAGCTTAATTGATTGCTTTCCACTTTCACTTCAGGTCAGCCAGGGACACAATCAGTGACGTCAGAGGGAACTGATTAACAAAAATAGGGGTTCCCTTCGAAAAAAAAATGGCGTGGGGTCCCCCCTATTTTTGTTAACCAGCCAGATGAAGCAGACCGCTGAGGCCTGGATTTTCAGGCTGTTAAGGAGCCAAGATCCATGGACCTTGCCAGCCTGATAATACCAGGCCACAGCAGTCTGCATATCTTGGCTGATTAACAAAAATAGGGGATCCCCTCGAAAAAAATTGGCGTGGGGTCCCCCCTATTTTTGTTAACCAGCCAGATGAAGCAGACCGCTGAGGCCTGGATTTTCAGGCTGTTAAGGAGCCAAGATCCATGGACCTTGCCAGCCTGATAATACCAGGCCACAGCAGTCTGCATATCTTGGCTGATTAACAAAAATAGGGGATCCCCTCGAAAAAAATTGGCGTGGGGTCCCCCCTATTTTTGTTAACCAGCCAGATGAAGCAGACCGCTGAGGCCTGGATTTTCAGGCTGTTAAGGAGCCAAGATCCATGGACCTTGGCAGCCTGATAATACCAGGCCACAGCAGTCTGCATATCTTGGCTGATTAACAAAAATAGGGGATCCCCTCGAAAAAAATTAGCGTGGGGTCCCCCCTATTTTTGTTAACCAGCCAGATGAAGCAGACCGCTGAGGCCTGGTTTTTCAGGCTGGTAAGGATCCAATATCCATGGACCTTGCAAGCCTGATAATACCAGGCCACAGCAGTCTGCTTAGCTTGGCTGATTAACAAAAATAGGGGATCCCCTCGAAAAAAAAACGGCGTGGGGATCCCCCCTATTTTTGTTAACCAGCCAAGTAAAATGCAGACTGCTGCGGCCTGGTATTAAAAGACTGTCAAGGCCCATGGATTTTGGCCCTCAACAGCCTGATAATACCAGGCTACAGCAGCCCCACATTTGGCGCATCAAAAGATGTGCCAATTGTGGCACTTTACCCGGCTCTTCCCACTTGCCCTGTAGCGGTGGCAAGCGGGGTAATAAGGGGTTATTGTCACCGTTGATTGCACGGTGACAATAAGCCCGGTTAATAATGGAGAGGCGTCAATAAGACACCGATCCATTATTAATCCCAAAGTTATTAAATGTTTAAAAAAAAGACAAAGCAAGAAAAAAGTATTTTAATGAAATAAAAGAGACAACACAGTTTTCATTTCTTTTATTATACACTCATTCCTGCGACGCCATCGATCTCCTGTAAAAAAAGAAAAAAAACAAACCAACAGTATACCACCTGTCCGACGCAGTCCATAGTAACGAGGGTCCCACGACGATCCAGCTGTGCTACATCGCAATGACAGGCAGAGCCTGTCATCGCGACGCAGCACAGCTGATTACCTGCTTCCCCGGCGGTGACGTCATCGGACTGACTGCTTTACGGCCGGGATTACCCAGCAGTCACTGCAGTTATCGCGAGAAACTGCATGTGACCGCCGGGGAGAAGAGGATGGCGGCCATGAAGCAGTCCAGGACGTGACCGCCGGAGATCTTCTGCCGGGTAAGTGCCGCTGACTCCTGACAGACCCGACCGACGGACACTGACAGTGACAGTGACATCCCGATTCCGGTATCCGATAAGACGAAAATATCGGAACTCGGAATCGGAATTCCGATACAGCTAATATCGGCCGATACCCGATATTTGCAGTATCGGAATGCTCAACACTATTAATGAGCACATTTTTGAAGGGTTCTGGTTTGCATAGTTTGGTTTTAGGGTTTTCTGATGTCTTTATGGTTTGGAAAAGTTGGAAACATCTGATATCTAGAGATTAATGAACTCAGCGTCAGGGGAAGCATTCTGGAATTGCAGAATACAATGTACCATTGGGAGGAAGGCTTGGACATCGGCCCTTGTTTAATTCAGGTTTATTTGTCATCCATAATTGCAAAATAAACTTTCCTGAAAAGGGCATGGGTCAGACGCATTGATCTGATCTGTGCTGGAGGATGAGGAGGACAGAGGAGTCATTCTATACTCTGTACATATATATCACTCGAGAAGTATGTGGACGCCTGATGAAGAAACCATTTTTATCCCAAATCCAAAAGTTTATTTTATACAAAAATCACAAACTGTTTCCATATTGATAACTTAGAGTAAATGTGGTATCCCACAAATACCACATATACAGTATATGTACCCTATAAGTATGCCATAAACTACAAATACACTGCAGAATACTAGCCTACTTACATATCAATCAATAACTAGTCCTACAATTACACATATTATTCCAAAGATTACCCCTAAAACACAGACGTGACCAGAAAAGGAGTCTCAGTTCAGTGACGTCTTGAATATATGTCCTATTCCGCTGCTTATTGTTCTTTTGCATTGGCAACAAATGCTTGAAGACAAATACAATAGAGATGAGCGCATCTTTTTAAATTCCAAATCGCAGACTTCACCCCAAAAAATTGATTTGCAGCAAATAAATTTGTGTGAATCCCAACACTGAAAAACTTGTAACTGCTCGCAAAATACAATTGGGGGAGAGGAGAGAGAGAACCCTGCTGACCATAGGAGATTATTCTCTTTAAAGGGGAGAGAGATATCAGATATGAGCTTACAATCTACAGGAGTGATAGGATCCTACTGACCATAAGAGCTTACACTGTACAGAAGTGAGATGACCCCACTGACCATAGGAGCTTAGACTCTACAGGAGAGAGAGTGAGAGGACCCCACTGACCATAGGAGCTTAGACTCTACAGGAGAGAGAGGACCCCACTTACCATAAGAGCTTACACTCTACAGAAGAGAGAGAGGACCCCACTAACCATAAGTGCTTACACTCTACAGGAGAGAGAGGACCCCACTGACCATAGGAGCTTAGACTCTACAGGAGAGAGGACCCCTTTCACCATAAGAGATTACACTCTACAGAGAGAGAGGACCCCACTGACCATAAGAATTTACACTCTACAAGAGAGAGAGGACCCTGCTGACTATAAGAGCTTACACTCTACAGAAGATAGAGAAAGGACCCCACTGACTATAAGATTAAACACTCTACAGGAGAGAGAGGACCCTGCTGACCTTAAGAGCTTACACTCTAAAGAAGAGAGAGGACCCCATTGACCATAAGAGCTTAGACTCTACAGAAGTGAACAGACCCCACTGATTATAAGATCTTACGCTTTACAGGAGAGAGAGGGCCCCACTGACCATAAGAGCTTACACTCTAGAGGAGAGAGGACCCCACTGACCATAAGAGCTTACACTCTACAGGAGAGAGAGGACCCCACTGACTATAAGAGCTTACAATCTAGAGGAGAGAGAGAGGACCCCATTGACCATAAGAGCTTACACTCTACAGGAGAGAGAGGACCCCACTGACCATAAGAGCTTACACTCTAGAGGAGAGATAGAGGACCCCACTGACCATAAGAGCTTACACTCTACAAGAGAGAGAGGACCCTGCTGACCATAAGAGCTTACACTCTACAGAAAAGAGAGACAAGACCCCACTGATATAAAGATCTTACGCTTTACAGGAGAGAGAGGACTCCATTGACCATAAGAGTTTACACTCTACAGGAGAGAGAGAGAGGACCCTGCTGACCATAAGAGCTTACACTCTAGAGGAGAGATAGAGGACCCCACTGACCATAAGAGCTTACACTCTACAAGAGAGAGAGGACCATGCTGACCATAAGAGCTTACACTCTACAGAAGAGAGAGACAAGACCCCACTGACCATAAGATCTTACACTCTACAGGAGAGAGAGAGGACCCTGCAGACCATAAGAGCTTACACTCTACAGGAGAGAGAGGACCCCACTGACCATAAGAGCTTACACTCTACAGGAGAGAGAGAGGACCCCACTGACCATAAGAGCTTACACTCTACAGGAGAGAGAGAGGACTGTTGTGAATGTGCTAGAAATGAATTCTGAGCAGAAGCTCCCTCTGGTGGTTACAAACAGTACTGAACTATTCAATGAAGATTGTGAAGATTGGCGATCAGGTGTTACTGACTGGTCTTATATAAGGGAGGTTCCCTCCCATCAGGGTTGCCGGTGATCAATCGTTCTGGTCTCATCTTTGATTCCTGTTCACTTTGAAGCTTGCTGTTTCGTGCCTGCATCTTCTGCTAACAGATAAGACATTTTCTTCTTTTAGTTTTTTGGTGCTTGCTTTTTGCATTTTGTCCTGCACTTCTGTGGGGGTCTGCCGGGTCCCCTCCGGGGGCTTGTGCTCCTCTCAGTTTAGTTCAGCCTCTGTTGTTTGTTCATTTGCCTTTTCCAGTTTTTTCAGTGGCTGCTGTTTAGTTTTGTTACACCAGAGAACTAATTTAGGTGGTAGAGGTCGTGTGATCTCAGGTGTTTTTGTAATTAGTAGTGTTGGTTCTTTTTAGGGTTTTTTGGGATTGCAGTAAGTGTCCTTCCTATCCTTTTCTATCTAGCAAGTTTGGGCCCCAACGTTTGCTCATACTATTTTCTGTCTGTGTCTGTATCTCCTCTTGTCTAACCGCCATTACATGTTTGGGGGCTTTCTATGTTCTTTGGGGATCTGCTCCGGGGCAGATAGTTTTCCTCTTTCTGTCTTTAGGTGTAGTTAGCTTCTCAGGCTGTGACGAGGCATCTAGGACCAACGTAGTGTCATGTGTGCATTGCCACGAAGATCGTCGCGGTTGCACATTTTGACTTCTCACAGCTGAGCTGCTGTTTCTTTGTGTTTGGCAGCTAGGGAGTTAATTCTGTCTGTGCTCGGTTCTGGGACTGGGTACAGTTTCTCCCGGCTGCAATTGATTATTTGTTGATTGGTTTCCTTTAAATTCCTGGTTGTCTGCTTGGGGAGTTGCCAGTGAAACCTTCATGCAGACCACAGATAGGAATGAATCTGTATAGACTTTAGTTGTGAGCTCCTTAGTTGTTCTAAGCTCAACTTGGTTAGAGTTTATTTCCCAGACCATTTATTTTCCTTTGGTGTTTGAGTGTGTATGCAAGCGAGTGTTATCCTGTCGGTCTTATATGTCTAATCTGTGTATTTAGCTAAGATCAGCCCATATCCCTTTGGTGGTAGTCAGGATCCTTCTTAGGACTGATTACAGGGTTCAGGGTCTGATAGGAGACAGGGTTAAGGGTATGCCACACTAAACAATATCGCTAACGGGATCGCTAAAAAACGTCACTATTTAGCGATCCTGTTAGCGATGTTGTTCAGTGCGGCAGCTGCCAGCGACGAGCTTCCTGCTGTGATCTCGCTCGTCGCTGGAATCGCTCCGGACCCTATTTTCTCGTCGGCGCTCCCGCTGGGTAAGTATCTTATCGCTGTGTGGCACCTTTTCTTAGCGATTTAGCGGTACTTTTGTACCGCTAAAGTCGTTAAGAAGATCGCTAACGGCGATAGCGTCGTTAACTATATCGCTAAATGTGGCCGCATTTAGCGATATAGAAACAATCCCGCTAGCGATCGCATTAGTATGTGTCGTTATCGTGATCGCTAGCGGGATTGTTTAGTGTGGCAGTACCTCCAACCAGTAGGTTGGAGACTTGGACCTCTGAACCATTATCAGTACCTCCAAGGTGAGGGATTAGTTAGGACCCCAGTTTAGGGTCAGGTTAGATCCCGGTCCACCTCTTTCCTGTTTCAGCTCATCAAGTCCTCAAGATTAACCCTGAGTTCAGCAGATATCGTGTCAGGTAAATCTATTCTATACTTACATGCTGATGTTGCTATACTAGTTGTTGTATAGAGTGTTGTTCCTGTATTAATAGTTTACTGACATTGTATACATATCATTAGACAGCGTGACATTTTCACTGGCCATAAAAATTATCTCCAGTTACCATGGATCCAGTAGCCCAGCTGGCTCTGCAGTTGCAGGGATTATCCATGGAGCTGACGGACATTAAGTCCAAAGTTTTGTCTCCCCTGGAGCAAACCAGAGTTGAACCTAAGGTTGCTCTCCCGGACAGGTTCACTGGTGGGCGAGACAAATTTTTCACCTTCCGGGAGGCATGTAAATTGTATTTTCGGCTTCGGCCTCGATCATCAGGGAGTGAGGAGCAGAGAGTGGGAATTGTTATCTCACTTCTGCAAGGGGACCCTCAATCCTGGGCATTTTCCCTTCCTCTGGGATCCCCGGCTCTACTGTCTGTAGATCAATTTTTTACTGCCCTGGGATTGGTATATGATGACCCAGATCGGGTCTCTCTTGCTGAGACAAAATTACGTAAGATACAGCAGGGAGATCTCCGGCAGAGGAATTTGCTTCTGAGTTTCGTAGATGGACCACAGATACTCAGTGGAATGACCCAGCTCTTAGGAGCCAGTTTTGTCATGGGCTTTCTGATAAATTAAAAGACGTTTTGGCTCAGTATGAGTCTCCTCCTTCTCTGGAGGCTGCTATGGCCTTAGCTATCCGTACTGATATACGGCTTCGGGAGAGGGGTGAGGTAATCCCACTCCCTGTTGTTTCTCCACCTACCACTAAAGTCCCTTATGTTGAGGTTCCCCTTGTCTGTTCGGATGAGCCTATGCAGTTGGGAGGGACATCATTTCGTAGGAGGGGATTGGCGGTACGCCGCAGGACTAGAAGATGTTTTTTCTGCGGGAAAGAGGGACATTTTGTTGGAGAATGTCCATCCCGTGCCTTGTTGAGCCAAAAGTCGCCGGAAAACTGTTAATCCCAGGTTGTGTGGTGGACGACAACCTGGGAGTATGTATTTCATCCGCCAGTTCTTCTCAGTTCCTTGTACCAGTGGAGGTGGTAGTTGGTACGAGAGTGGAGAGATTGTCTGTTCTTCTTGATAGTGGTTCGGGGGCTAATCTGGTTGACGCTCAGTTTGCTCAGGCTCAAGGTATGCATCTGAGTCTATTGGTCAAACCGATCCCTATATTCTCCATTGACGCCAGGCCTCTCGGCCAAGGTAGCTTTGTTCATGAGGTTCATAACATTGACCTTCGGGTAGGGGCAATACATAGGGAACAATTATCTTGTTATGTGTTGGAGGGTCTACCTACTCCCATTGTGTTGGGACTTCCTTGGTTGGTTAAACATAACCCTGTGATTAATTGGCAGTCCAGAGAAATAAGCCAATGGGGTGAGTTTTGCAAAAGCAACTGCATGAACACAGTCATCAGTGCGGTCGTGCCTAGTACATTGCCTCCTTTTTTGGAGGATTTTGGGGATGTTTTCTCTGAGGAGGGTGTCAGGAGTTGCCTCCTCATCGCGTGTATGACTGCCCTATTAATCTCTTTCCTGATGCTAAGTTGCCTAAAGCTAGGTTGTATAATCTTTCTGGTCCTGAGAGGCAGGCTATGAAAGATTATATTTCTGAAATTCTGGGCAAAGGGCATATTAGACCTTCATCTTCCCCAGTAGCCGCGGGGTTCTTCTTTGTGAAGAAGAAAGATGGAGGCCTACGCCCTTGCTTGGATTTCCGCGAACTTAATCGGATTACTGTTCGAGATCCGTATCCACTCCCTCTTATTCCTGATCTCTTCAATCAAATTGTTGGCGCCAAATGGTTTTCTAAATTGGATCTCAGGGGGGGGTATAATCTGATTAGGATAAAAGAGGGGGATGAGTGGAAAACGGCGTTTAACACGCCGGAGGGACATTATGAGAACCTAGTCATGCCTTTTGGTCTGACTACTGCACCAGCAGTATTCCAACATTTTGTTAATGACATTTTTCGTCACCTTGTGGGGATGTTTGTGGTTGTATATTTGGACGATATTTTAATTTACTCGCCAGATCTTGTGTCTCATCAGGAGCATGTGAGACAGATGTTGCAGATCTTGCGAGACAATAAATTATACGCCAAACTGGAGAAGTGTGTATTTGCCGTACAGGAACTTCAGTTTTTGGGTTTTTTGGTGTCAGCCTCCGGTTTCCGTATGGACCCTGAAAAGGTGAGAGCAGTGCTTGAATGGGATCAGCCAGGGGATCTTAAGGCTCTGCAGCGTTTTTTGGGGTTTGCTAACTACTACCGGAAATTTATTTGTAATTTCTCATCTGTCGTCAAACCTCTCACTGACATGACAAGAAAAGGGACGGATTTTTCTAAATGGTCGGACAAAGCTTGCCAAGCCTTTTCCTCTTTGAAGAAATGTTTTGCTTCGGCACCCGTTCTCATCCAACCAGATGCATCTCAGCCGTTCATTGTGGAGGTGGATGCGTCTGACGTAGGGGTGGGTGCTATATTGTCCCAGGGTCCGTCCCCTGGTAAATGGCATCCGTGCGCTTTCTTTTCTAAGAAATTGTCGTCCGCCGAAAGGAATTATGATATCGGCAATAGGGAACTTTTGGCCATTAAGTTAGCTTTTGAAGAATGGCGTCACTTTTTGGAGGGGGCAGTCCACCCGGTTACCGTTATTACTGATCACAAGAACCTGTTGTATTTGGAATCCGCTAAGCGTCTGAATTCCAGACAAGCTCGATGGTCGTTGTTTTTTACCAGGTTTAATTTTGTCGTCACTTATCGCCCGGGGTCTAAGAATGTAAAGGCTGATGCCTTGTCTCGCAGTTTCCCAGGGGCCGGGAAAACGGATGACCCAAGTCCTATCCTTCAGGAGGGGGTGGTAGTGTCGGCTGTATTTTCTGAGCTTGAGGAGGAGGTGTTAGAGGCTCAGGGGGACGCCCCTGCAGGACCTCCAGGGAGACTGTTTGTCCCAAATCCGTTGAGACAAAAGGTTATTGAGCACATCATAATTCTGCTCTAGCAGGACATCCAGGGAGTAAGGCTACTTTAGATCTCCTTTCTCGCCGGTTTTGGTGGCCTAATGCTAATAAAGATGTTATAACTTTTGTCGCGTCATGTGGGGTGTGTGCTCGCTCTAAAACCCGTCCGTCTGGGACCCTTTTACCCTTGAAACTTCCGGAGCGTCCATGGACTAATTTATCTATGGACTTCATTACGGACCTTCCTCCGTCGTCAGGGAATACTGTCATACTGGTGGTTGTTGACAGGTTCAGTAAGATGGCACATTTCGTTGCTCTTCCTGCACTCCCTAATGCTAAAACTCTGGCGCAGGTGTTCATTAGGGAGATCGTTAGACTTCATGGGTTGCCTTCTGATGTGGTGTCAGATAGGGGGTCTCAGTTTGTGTCCAAATTTTGGAGGGCATTTTGTTTACGTCGGGGGATGCAATTGTCATTTTCCTCGGCTTTTCATCCGCAGACCAATGGTCAGACAGAGCGTCTGGATCAGAGCTTAGAGACATATCTCCGGTGTTTTGTCTCAGAGAACCAAGAGGACTGGTCTTCTTTCTTACCTCTGGCAGAGTTCGCTCTTAACAACAGGCGGAGCGAGTCCACTGGTAAGTCCCCGTTTTTTGGGGCATATGGTTTTCATCCCCAGTTTTGTACTTTCAATGGGGGGGCCCTTCTGGGGTTCCTGAGGAGGAGCGTTTCTCGTCGTCACTTGCTTCTGTGTGGAGAGGTGTATTGAATAATCTGAGTGCGATGGGGAACCGTTACAAACGTATGGCTGATAGGAGGAGAGTTTCTGGTCCAGATCTGAATGTGAACGATCTGGTATGGTTGTCTACCAGGAATATAAAACTTAAAGTGCCCTCCTGGAAACTGGGTCCCAGATTCATCGGGCCGTACAGGATCAGTTCCATAATTAATCCTGTGGCATTTCGTCTGGACCTCCCTCCTACGTTTAAAATTCATAATGTGTTCCACAAGTCATTACTTAAAAGGTATGTGGCACCAGTCATACCATCACCTCTACCTCCTCCTCCTGTGTTGCTCAATGGTAACTTGGAATTTCAAGTATCAAAGATCATTGACTCACGTCTGAATCGCCGGTCCCTTCAGTACTTGGTGCATTGGAAGGGGTATGGTCCAGAGGAGAGGACGTGGGTCCCTGCGTCTGATGTTAACGCAGATCGTTTGGTTCGGACCTTCCACAGAACTCACCTGGGCAGGCCTGGCCCTGAGGGTCCGGAGGCCCCTCGTAGAAGGGGGGTACTGTCATGTGTGCATTGCCACGAAGATCGTCGCGGTTGCACATTTTGACTTCTCACAGCTGAGCTGCTGTTTCTTTGTGTTTGGCAGCTAGGGAGTTAATTCTGTCTGTGCTCGGTTCTGGGACTGGGTGCAGTTTCTCCCGGCTGCAATTGATTATTTGTTGATTGGTTTCCTTTAAATTCCTGGTTGTCTGCTTGGGGAGTTGCCAGTGAAACCTTCATGCAGACCACAGATAGGAATGAATCTGTATAGACTTTAGTTGTGAGCTCCTTAGTTGTTCTAAGCTCAACTTGGTTAGAGTTTATTTCCCAGACCATTTATTTTCCTTTGGTGTTTGAGTGTGTATGCAAGCGAGTGTTATCCTGTCTGTCTTATATGTCTAATCTGTGTATTTAGCTAAGATCAGCCCATATCCCTTTGGTGGTAGTCAGGATCCTTCTTAGGACTGATTACAGGGTTCAGGGTCTGATAGGAGACAGGGTTAGGTTGGAGACTTGGACCTCTGAACCATTATCAGTACCTCCAAGGTGAGGGATTAGTTAGGACCCCAGTTTAGGGTCAGGTTAGATCCCGGTCCACCTCTTTCCTGTTTCAGCTCATCAAGTCCTCAAGATTAACCCTGAGTTCAGCAGATATCGTGTCAGGTAAATCTATTCTATACTTACATGCTGATGTTGCTATACTAGTTGTTGTATAGAGTGTTGTTCCTGTATTAATAGTTTACTGACATTGTATACATATCATTAGACAGCGTGACACGTAGGTACGCTCCACGGCTGCCTTTAGTTGTGGTGGTTAGTCAGGGTACTGCAATCCAATAGATTCCAACCTCTCTGGTGTATTTCCTTTTTTGCCTGCTCTCCTCAGCTACCAAATCATAACAGTATCACCGGCCAAAAAACTGATATTTATATGGTACTCACAGAAGGGAAAAATAGTGTTAAAGAAAGAAGATTGTCAGAGTTGTCAGAGATTTTTGTTTTTCCCTCTGTATCTCTGGGTGCTGAGGAGGATTTTTTTTTCTCTCAATGGAGTTTGCACAGTTGTCTGGCCGTGTGGATCAGCTTGCCACTGAAGTTCGGAGTATTGCTACCTATCTTGCAGGGTTGCCTGTTGTGGAACCTAGGATTCCCATGTAAGATTTGTTTTTAGGGGATCAAGCTAAATTTCTGAATTTCAAAAGTAACTGTAAGTTGTTTTTTTGCCTTGAAATCTAAGTCCTCAGGGAACGCAGCACAGCAGGTTCAAGTTGTCATCTCTCTCCTGCGCGGCGATCCTCAGGATTGGGCTTTTTCCCTGACACCTGGGGATCCTGTTTTGAGTAATGTGATGCATTTTTTCAGGCTCTGGGGTTATTGTACGATGAGCCTAATGTCACTGATCAAGCTGAAAAAGCCTTGTTGGCATTAAATCAGGGGCTTGAGGACGCTGAGTTATACTGTCAGAGATTCCGAAGGTGGGCAGTCCTGACCAAATGGAATGACGATGCTTTGGCAGCCCTTTTTCGGAAGGGTCTGTCAGAGAATGTAAAGGATGTTATGGTGGGATTCCCTGTCCCCTCTGGTCTCAATGATTCTATGTCATTAGCGATTCAAGTTGACAGACGTTTGCGTGAGCGTAGAGGTATGCGTGGAATAGTGTTGCCTTGTGAACCAGCTTCTGAACCCATGCAATGTGATAGAGTGGCTTCTGGGGCACAGCGTCATGAGTTTCGAAAATGCAATGGGTTATGTTTCTACTGTGGTGATGCCTCTCATGCTATTTCAGTCTGCCCTAAGCGGGGAAGACGATTTGCATGCTCAGTTGTCTTGGGTAGTGTTCAGACTAAATTTTTGTTGACTGTTACCCTGATATGCTCCCTGTCCACATTTTCTGCTCAGGCTTTTGTTGATTCGGGAGCAGCTATTAACCTGATGGATTTTGATTTTGCTAAACGTTGTGGGTTTCCCTTGATTCCCCTACGGAAGTATATTCCCCTATTGGGGATCGATTCTACCCCTTTGGCTGAGAATAAACCTCAGTTCTCTACTCAGGTGATAATGAGGGTTGAACCTGATCATCAGGAGAGTTGCAAATTTTTGGTGCTGTATAATCTACATGACATTATCGTACTGGGTTTCCCTTGGTTACAGTCTCATAATCCTGTTTTGGATTGGAAATCTGTGTCTGTAACCAGTTGGGGCTGCCAATGTGTTAATGCCAACACTCCTGTTTTTTCTGCCTCCCCCCAGGCTCAGGATGTTCCTGACTTTTTGACTGATTTTTCTGATGTGTTTAGCGAAAGTAAATCTGCATCCTTGCCCCCCATAGGAGCTATGACTGCGCTATTGAATTGGTGCCTGGTAGTAAATTCCCTAAAGGTCGCCTTTTTAACTTGTCTGTACCTGAACATGACGCTATGCGGTCTTATATCAAGGAGTCATTGGAGAAGGGTCATATCAGACCATCCTCTTCACCCTTGGGTGCCGGTTTTTTCTTTGTGGCCAAAAAGGATGGTTCATTAAGGCCGTGTATTGATTATTGTCTCTTGAACAATATCACTGTGAAATATCAATATCCGTTACCCTTGATTTCTGACCTGTTTTCCAGGGTGAAAAGTTCTACTTGGTTTACCAAGCTTGACCTCAGGGGGGCATATAACCTTATTTGCATTAAGCACGGGGATGAATGGAAGACGGCATTTAATACCCCAGAGGGGCATTTTGAGTACCTAGTGATGCCCTTTGGGCTCACTAATGCTCCTTCTGTTTCCAGTCCTTCATGAACGACCTTTTCAGGGATTTTGTGGATAAATTTCTGATTGTTTATTTGGATGATATCTTGATTTTTTCCAATGACTGGGACTCTCATGTGAAACATGTTCGGACTGTGTTCCAGATTTTGAGAGAGAATGCTCTGTATGTGAAGGGATCTGTTAGGGTTCGATTTCCCGCTGCTGCACAAGGGGAGTCTCGAACCCGTCCCGCTGCGGTTTCCCATTCATCTCCGGCCGCAGTGGAGCCTGCTCAGCAGAGACGTCGGTCGAGGCGTCTTGCCCACTCCTCTACTGTGCAGTGACTTGCTGCTGCCTTTCCTGGATCTGCTATTATAGCCAGTGCTGGAGCAGTCATCTTTGAGACAAAGTCCTGCGTTTTCCCATCTGAGCATGCCCAGAGTGAGATCTGTCATTGGAGATCAGGGGTCACATGTTCAGGTGCTGCAGCGGCTCCTATTGGTCCGCCAGGAAGGTCATGTAGCTACGTTTGTTTGTAACAGCTTCTCATTGGTCCTTGTTCCTGGAAGGTCCTGTAGCTGTTGCTATAAAAGGGTAGCATGGCTGGGCCGCCATGCGCTAATATCAATCATTGTATGCTATGCGCCAGTGTGGTCATGTGTATGTGTGGATAGGGACCCGGCTGAAATAAGCCACTAGAATACCGACTTAATCGGTGAGGAGTTTGGTATGGTAACTGGTCAGGGTCGGTGTCCTAGATGCCCTAGATTACCGGCATAACCGGTGAGGAGTTTGATTGCCGTATTCAGGGCCTGGTGTTCAGACGCCATAGATTGCGGGTGACTCCCGCGAGGACATTAGCGCATGATAACGCTTTATGTGCGCTTAGCACTTAACTGTGTATCTGGGAGCAGTGCTTTTTCTCAGCGGCCCTGTGACGTAACAGAGTTCGCTTTCAATGCTAGTCAGCGCCCTAGCGTGTTTTCTTTGCCACTCAGTTGTGTCTAGTGAGTGCGCACACATCGCCATATAGCGTTGCGGCTCCTCTTCTAGCGGCTCTGTGGAGTAACAGAGTTCGCACTCATTGCCACAGCGCATTACGGCGTTTATGTTGGCAGCTCTGCGGGATAACAGAGTTTGCTTCTTGCGCCTTTTTGCCAGCAGCGGGCTTCGGCTGCACGGTGGACCCCGGGCTGCGAACGCACTTATTATTTATATTATTTTGTGCGTTCCGCCAGCCTTAACATAATATTAGCACCAGGGTCTGGCTGGTAAAATGGCGGACGACCAGCGTCTGCAGCGGTATATCCAGCAGCTGGAGGGTAGGTTGGTGACTCTAGAGCGCACAACCTCAGCGGTGGATGTTACCGCAGTCGCGGTTCAGGCTGCTAGTGTGGCCGCTGCCAGTTTGTCCTCTGCTACCCCTGCTCCGACTATTTCCCGCCTCCCACTTCCAGACAAGTTTACCGGTGACAGTAAACAATGTCGGGGTTTCGTCAGTCAGTGCTCCATACATCTAGAGCTTGTGGCTGCACGTTATCCCACGGAGCGGGCTTTTATCATATCCCTTTTGTCGAGCAGGGCGTTGGAGTGGGCAACGCCGTTATGGGAGCGCGATGATCGTGTGGTGCAGAGTGCTCCTCTCTTCTTGGACACTCTTAAACAGGTCTTTTTAGGACCTCGTGTCACCCACAATACGGCTTTTCAATTGTTGGCTATCACTCGGGGTTCATCCATGGTCAGCCAGTTTGCCGTCCAATTTCGGACTCTGGTCTCTGAGCTGGATTGGCCAGATAAAGTCCTTATACTCGTGTACTGGAGGGGACTGGCAGACCATGTGAAGGACGCCTTGTCCACCAGGGAGATTCCTGCCACACTGGAGGAGCTCATTACCATATCTACCCGCATCGACCTTCGTTTTAACGAGCGGAGGTTGGAGCGGGCCCAGTGTAGGCAGAGGTTCCGGCTGGCGCCCACCTTTGCCAGACCTCTGGAATCTTCCATTCAGGCGTCCGATTCCCCTGAGGCCATGGAGATTTCTCGAGTGAGACCTAAGTCTCGGGCTGCTCGAGTATCTGTGACCTGTAATGCCTGCCAACAAATAGGGCATTATGCTAACAAATGTCCACGGCGGTCGGGAAACGACCGCGTCTAGTAACCATTGGAGGGGGTTCACTAGACACAGCAGTACACGCCTCCAAGTTGTCCTTTAGGGGGACAATCAATTTTGGCTCATCCACTTTAACAGTCACGCTTTGTGTGGATTCTGGAGCCTGGAGCCGAAGGAAATTCATGTCTTCTACCTTCGCTCTCCGCCACTCTATACCTCTGGTGATGCTCGCCAAACCCGTGACTGTTCGAGTAGTGAATGGGTCGACACTGCCTTCACCAATCACACATCAGACCATCCCTTTCACGTTGTCAATGTCACCTTCCCATCAAGAGATTATTTCACTTTTAGTCATTCCCGAGGGAATAGACGAGATCTTGTTAGGGATGCCCTGGCTCCATTTCCATTCCCCACACATTGAGTGGAACTCTGGGAGGATATTGGGTTGGGGTGAGTCATGTAAAGGCAGATGTATGAGGGAATGCATTCAGGTGGCCACTACAGAGATGCCCGCAGATCTTACTTCTCTTCCTAATTACTATTGGTCATATGCAGACGTATTCTCCAAAAAGGCTGCAGAAGTCCTTCCACCTCACCGTCCCTATGACTGTCCTATTGACCTCTTGCCTGGAGCAGAACCTCCTCGGGGACGGGTCTATCCCCTTTCTCTCCCGGAGATGGAGGCTATGTCCCAATATATCCAGGAGAACTTGGCAAGAGGATTCATTAGGAAGTCAGTGTCACCTGCAGGGGCGGGGTTCTTCTTCGTGCAGAAGAGGAACGGAGAGTTACGTCCATGCATCGATTACAGGGGTCTTAATGCCATCACCGTTAAGAATAAATACCCGTTGCCTCTAATTTCTGAGCTATTTGATAGGCTACGGGGGGCAAGGATATTTACGAAGTAAGATCTGCGGGGTGCTTATAACCTGATACGCATCCGTGAGGGGGACGAATGGAAGACGGCTTTTAATACCAGGGACGGGCACTATGAATATCTGGTGATGCCCTTCGGGCTCTGTAATGCCCCAGCCGTCTTCCAAGACTTTGTTAATGACATCTTCCGGGATATGCTCTCCACCTCAGTCGTAGTCTATCTGGATGATATTCTCATCTTTTCCCCAGATATTGACTCCCACCGGAGAGATGTTTGCAGAGTCTTCGACCTCCTACGGGCAAATTCCCTCTACGCAAAGTTGGATAAATGTGTGTTTGAGCAGGAGTCCTTACCTTTTCTGGGCTATATCATCTCCGCCCAGGGATTGGCTATGGATCCTGCCAAACTACAAGCGGTGATGGACTGGCAAGAACCCCATTCTCTAAAGGCGGTGCAGCGCTTTATGGGGTTCATTAATTACTACCGCCAGTTTATTCCTCACTTCTCAACTTTGGTAGCTCCCGTGGTTGCCCTCACCAAAAAGGGAGCTAATCCCAAATTGTGGTCTGAAGAGGTCTCCAAGGCCTTCACGTCTATTAAGTCCCATTTCGCTAGCGCTCCCATCCTACATCGCCCCGATGTTGATAAGCCATTTATATTGGAGGTGGATGCCTCGTCCGTTGGTGCTGGAGCAGTTCTCTTCCAAAAGGATGCTCAAGATCGGAAGCATCCATGCTTCTTTTTCTCCAAGACCTTCACACCAGCGGAGAGGAATTATTCCATCGGGGACAGGGAGTTGCTAGCAATGAAGTTGGCCTTCTCGGAGTGGAGACATCTGTTGGAGGGGGCTCGCTTTCCCTTCCAAGTCTTCACGGATCACAAAAATTTGGTATATCTTCAGACAGCCCAGCGGCTTAATTCTCGCCAGGCCAGATGGTCCTTGTTCTTCTCCCGGTTTCATTTCACACTGCATTTCCTCTCGGGAGAGAAGAACATTCGTGCCGACGCTCTCTCTCGCTCTGTGGTGTCCTCGGAGGAGGAGGTGGAGGAGCCTTGGCTTATCGTCCCTACAGAGAGCCTGAAAACAGTGGCCCCGGTTTCGCTAGAGTCTGTGCCCCGGGCAAGACTTTTGTGCCTACCAATTTGCGACCGGAGGTACTCTCTTGGGCACATTCGTCCAGGGTGGGTGGACACTTTGGGACAAAGAGGACATCTGAATTGCTGGCGAGGACATACTGGTGGCCGCATATGGTCCGTGACGTTGGGGACTATGTTCGGGCGTGTGTCTCCTGCGCCAAGAATAAGTCTCCACGACAACGGCCAGCTGGTTTACTTTACCCTTTGCCGGTGGCAGACAGGCCCTGGGAGATGGTTGGGATAGACTTTGTGGTGGGCTTGCCCAAGTCTCGGGGTTGCACCATCATTTGGGTAATCACCGACCATTTTTCCAAAATGGTGCATTTGGTGCCGCTTCCACGGTTACCTTCTGCACGGGCTCTGGCAGCGTTGTTCGTTAGGCACATCTTCCGTCTACACGGCATGCCGGACAAAATTGTCAGTGACCGAGGTCCCCAGTTTGCGTCTCGGTTCTGGAGAGAGCTTTGTCGTCTACTCAGTATTGAGTTAAATCTCTCTTCAGCGTATCATCCTGAGACGAATGGGTTGGTAGAGAGGGCCAACCAGACCTTGGTCACCTATCTACGACATTTTGTCTCTGCCAGGCAGGATGACTGGGCATCCTTGCTACCATGGGCTGAGTTTGCATTAAACAATGCTGTGGCTCACTCCACCAGACAGACTCCTTTCCTTCTGAACTACGGTCAGCATCCGCGGGTTCCGGTGCCCATGCCCGTGTCTTCCGCCGACTCCAGGGTGGCAGACTGGGCTGTGGAGGCACGGGACATTTGGGACCGTACCCAGGATGCCATTCAGGCGTCCAAGGAGAGGATGAGGTCCTCCGCTGACGCACATCGGCGCCCCGCTCCAACATTTGCTCCTGGGGACTTGGTGTGGCTCTCCGCCCATAACATCAGGCTGCGAGTTGAGTCCACTAAGTTGGCACCCCGCTACCTGGGTCCTTTCAAGGTCCTCGAGCAGGTTAACCCTGTGGTATACCGTTTGGCTCTTCCACCACGCCTGGGTATCTCCGACACCTTTCATGTATCCCTCCTGAAACCCTTGCTCATGTCCCGGTTTTCTGAGTTATCTGCCGGGACATTGGGTTCATCTACGGATGATCATGAGGTGAACGCCATCGTAGGGTGTAAGGTGGTACGGGGCAAAAAGTTTTATTTGGTGGACTGGAGGGGCTATGGGCCTGAGGATAGGTCTTGGGAGCCTGCCGAGCATATTCACGCTCCGCAGCTCATCGCTGCCTTTGAACGCAGCGAGGCCCAAAGAAGGGGGGCCCTAGGAGGGGGGGTAATGTTAGGGTTCGATATCCCGCTGCTGCACACGGGGAGTCTCGAGCCCATCCCGCTGCGGTCTCCCATTCATCTCCGGCCGCAGTGGAGCCTGCTCAGCAGAGACGTTGGTCCAGGCGTCTTGCCCACTCCTCTACTGTGCAGTGACTTGCTGCTGCCTTTCCTGGATCTGCTGTTATAGCCAGTGCTGGAGCAGTCGTCTTTGAGACAAAGTCCTGCGTTTTCCCATTTGAGCATGCCCAGAGTGAGATCTCTCATTGGAGATCAGGGGTCACATGTTCAGGTGCTGCAGCGGCTCCTATTGGTCCGCCAGGAAGGTCATGTAGCTACTTTTGTTTGTAACAGCTTCTCATTGGTCCTTGTTCCTGGAAGGTCCTGTAGCTGTTGCTATAAAAGGGTAGCATGGCTGGGCCGCCATGCGCTAATATCAATCATTGTATGCTATGCGCCAGTGTGGTCATGTGTATGTGTGGATAGGGACCCGGCTGAAATAAGCCACTAGAATACCGACTTAATCGGTGAGGAGTTTGGTATGGTAGCTGGTCAGGGTCGGTGTCCTAGATGCCCTAGATTACCGGCATAACCGGTGAGGAGTTTGATTGCCGTATTCAGGGCCTGGCGTTCAGACGCCATAGATTGCAGGTGACTCCCGCGAGGACATTAGCGCATGATCACGCTTTATGTGCGCTTAGCACTTAACTGTGTATCTGGGAGCCTTACAGGACACAGTGCTTTTTCTCAGCGGCCCTGTGACGTAACAGGGTTCGCTTTCAACGCTAGTCAGCGCCCTAGCGTGTTTTCTTTGCCACTCAGTTGTGTCTAGTGAGTGTGCACACATCGCCATATAGCGTTGCGGCTCCTCTTCTAGCGGCTCTGTGGAGTAACAGAGTTCGCACTCATTGCCACAGCGCATTACGGCGTTTATGTTGGCAGCTCTGCGGGATAACAGAGTTTGCTTCTTGCGCCTTTTTGCCAGCAGCAGGCTTCGCCTGCACGGTGGACCCCGGGCTGCGAACGCACTTATTATTTATATTATTTTGTGCGTTCCGCCAGCCTTAACAGGATCAAAGTGTCTTTTTGGCGTACAGAGCATCTCATTTCTGGGATTCATTTTGTCCCCATCTGTTATTGAAATGGACCCGGTCAAGGTTCAGGCCATCTGTGATTGGGTCCAACCTACTTCATTAAAGGCTCTTCAGAGATTCCTGGGTTTTGCCAATTTTTATCGTAAATTTATTGGTAATTTCTCTGTTATTGTTAAACCATTGACTGATTTGACCAAAAAGGGTTCTGATGTGGTGAATTGGCCTCTTGAGGCAGTGTCTGCGTTTCAGGAACTTAAGCAGAGATTCACTTCTGCTCCTGTTCTACGGCAGCCTGATGTTTCTCTGCCATTTCAGGTGGAGGTTGATGCCTCTGAAATTGGGGCAGGTGCCGTTTTGTCCCAATGAGATCCAGAGACCTCTAAAAGTAACCCTTGTGCCTTTTTCTCTCGAAAATTTTCTCCAACTGAACGTAATTTTGACGTGGGTAATCGGGAGTTATTGGTCATGAAGTGGGCTTTTGAAGAGTGGAGACATTGGCTGGAGGGAGCCAAACATCAGGTGGTGGTCCTCACGGACCATAAGAATCTGGTTTATCTGGAATCAGCCAAGCGACTTAATCCTAGACAGGCCAGGTGGGCCTTGTTTTTCACACGTTTTAATTTTGTGGTTTCCTTTCTTCCTGGCACTAAGAATGTTAAGGCGGATGCCCTCTCGAGGAGTTTCCTTGCGGACTCTCCTGAGTTATCTAATCCTGCTGTTATTTTGAAAGAGGGTGTAGTTCTTTCCGCCATCTCGCCCAATTTGAGACTGGCTCTGGAAGGGTGTCAGGAGGATAAACCCGAGCGCTGCCCTATTGGAAAATTGTTTGTCCCAGACCGGTGGAAAAAGAGTGTGATGTCTGAGATTCATTGTTCCGCATTGGCCGGTCATCCCGGAATTTTTGGTACCAGAGACTTGGTTAGTCGGTCCTTTTGGTGGCCTACTTTGTCTCGTGATGTCAGGGAATTTGTGCAGTCCTGCGGGACTTGCTCTCGCTCCAAGCCTTGCTCTCGCTCTAGTGGTTTGTTGATGCCATTGCCTGTGCCCAAGAGACCATGGACCCATATCTCTATGGATTTCATTTCCGACCTCCCTGTTTCTCAGAGAATGACCGTTATCTGGGTGATTTGTGATAGGTTTTCCAAAATGATACATGTTGTGCCATTACCTAAGTTGCCTTCCTCCTCTGAATTGGTGCCTTTGTTCCTTCAGAACGTGGTTCGGTTACACGGCATTCCTGAGAACATTGTGTCTAACAGAGGAGTCCAGTTTGTTTCCAGATTTTGGAGGACTTTTTGTTCTAAACTTGGTGTTCAATTGTCTTTCTCCTCGGCTTTTCATCCTCAGACCAATGGACAAACTGAGAGAACAAACCAGACATTGGAGACTTATCTGAGATGCTTTGTGTCTGCTGATCAGGATGACTGGGTCTCTTTTTTGCCTTTGGCTGAGTTTGCTCTTAATAATAGGGCTAGCTCTTCCACTTTGATGTCTCCGTTTTTCTGCAATTTTGGGTTTCACCCTCGATTTTCTTCAGAACAGACGGAGGCTTCTGTCTGTCCAGGTGTTGACTCTGTTGTGGAGCGTATGCAGCAGATTTGGGACCAGGTAATGGAGAGGTTGTCCCTCTCTCAGGAGAGGGCCCAGCGGTTTGCCAACCGGCATAGAACTGATGGTCCTCGGTTTAAAGTGGGGGACTTGGTCTGGTTGTTCTCAAGAAATATCCCTATGAGAGTTGCATCTCCTAAGTTTAAGCCTAGGTTCATTGGACCTTATAAGATCATGGAGTTTCTTAATCCTGTTTCCTTTCGTTTACTTCTTCCAGGGACATTTAAGATCCATAACGTGTTCCACAAGTCCTTATTGAAGAGGTTTGTCGAGCCAGTGGTTCCTATGGCTGTGCCTCCTGACCCTGTTTTGGTTGAGGGCAATCTGGAGTATGTGGTTGAGAAAATATTGGATTCTCGTTTTTCTAGACGGAAGCTCCAGTATTTGGTTAAGTGGAGAGGTTATGGTCAGGAGGACAATTCTTGGGTGTTTGCTTCGGACATCCATGCTAGGAGACTCATCCGTGCGTATCACAGAGCTCATCCTGACCGACCTGGTTGCTCAAATGAGGGTTCGGTGACCCCTCCTCAAGGGGGGGGTACTCTTGTGAATGTGCTAGAAATGAATTCTGAGCAGAAGCTCCCTCTGGTGGTTACAAACAGTACTGAACTATTCAATGAAGATTGTGAAGATTGGCGATCAGGTGTTACTGACTGGTCTTATATAAGGGAGGTTCCCTCCCATCAGGGTTGCCGGTGATCAATTGTTCTGGTCTCATCTTTGATTCCTGTTCACTTTGAAGCTTGCTGTTTTGTGCCTGCATCTTCTGCTAACAGATAAGACATTTTCTTCTTTTAGTTTTTTGGTGCTTGCTTTTTGCATTTTGTCCTGCACTTCTGTGGGGGTCTGCCGGGTCCCCTCCGGGGGCTTGTGCTCCTCTCAGTTTAGTTCAGCCTCTGTTTGTTCATTTGCCTTTTCCAGTTTTTTCAGTGGCTGCTGTTTAGTTTTGTTACACCAGAGAACTAATTTAGGTGGTAGAGGTCGTGTGATCTCAGGTGTTTTTGTAATTAGTAGTGTTGGTTCTTTTTAGGGTTTTTTGGGATTGCAGTAAGTGTCCTTCCTATCCTTTTCTATCTAGCAAGTTTGGGCCCGAATGTTTGCTCATACTATTTTCTGTCTGTGTCTGTATCTCCTCTTGTCTAACCGCCATTACATGTTTGGGGGCTTTCTATGTTCTTTGGGGATCTGCTCCGGGGCAGATAGTTTTCCTCTTTCTGTCTTTAGGTGTAGTTAGCTTCTCAGGCTGTGACGAGGCATCTAGGACCAACGTAGGTACGCTCCACGGCTGCCTTTAGTTGTGGTGGTTAGTCAGGGTACTGCAATCCAATAGATTCCAACCTCTCTGGTGTATTTCCTTTTTTGCCTGCTCTCCTCAGCTACCAAATCATAACAGAGGTCCATTGTTATGACTTGGTAGCTGAGGAGAGAAGGCAAAAACGGCAATACACCAGAGAGGTTGGAATCTACTGGATTGCAGTACCCTGACTAACCACCACAACTAAAGGCAGCCGTGGAGCGTTCCTACGTTGGTCCTAAACGCCTCGTCACAGCCTGAGAGGTTAACTACACCTAAAGATAGAAAGAGGAAAGCTATCTGCCCCGGAGCAGATCCCCAAAGAACATAGGAAGCCCCCAAACATGTAATGGCGGTTAGACAAGAGGAAATACAGACACAGACAGAAAATAGTATGAGCAAACGTTGGGGCCCAATCTTCCTAGACAGAAAAGGATAGGAAGGACACTTACTGCAATCCAAAAAACCCTAAAAATACCAACTCTACTAATTGCAAAAACACCTGAGATCACACGACCTCTACCACCTAAATTAGTTCTCTGGTGTAACAAAACTAAGCCACAGCCACTGAAAAAACTGGAAAAGGCAAATGAACAAATAACAGTGGCTCCAGAAGAACTGAGAGGAGCCCAAGCCCCCCCCCCGGGGGGGGGGGACCTGGCTAACCTCACAGAAATGCTGAGAAATATGCAAATGGTAAGCACAAAAACAAAAAACAGAAAATATCTTATCTGAGAGCAGGAGAAGAGGCAAGACACAGCAAGCTTCCAAGTGAACCAGGAACCACAGTTGAGACAAGAACAATTGATCACCGGCAACCATGATGGGAGGGAACCTCCCTTATATAAGACCAGTCTGTAACTCCTGATTGCCAATCCTCATTGAATGGTTCAGTACTGTTTGTAACCACCAGAGGGAGCTTCTGCTCAGAATTCATTTCTAACACATTCACAACAGTACCCCCCCTTGAGGAGGGGTCACCGAACCCTCATTTGGGCAACCAGGTCGGTCAGGATGAGCTCTGTGATACGCACGGATCAGTCTCCTAGCATGGATGTCCGAAGCAAACACCCAAGAATTGTCCTCCTGACGATATAATTTTCAGTTTGGCCGGTGATACTGTTATGATTTGGTAGCTGAGGAGAGAAGGCAAAAACGGCAATACACCAGAGAGGTTAGAATCTACTGGATTGCAGTACCCTGACTAACCACCACAACTAAAGGCAGCCGTGGAGCGTTCCTACGTTGGTCCTAGACGCCTCGTCACAGCCTGAGAGGTTAACTACACCTAAAGATAGAAAGAGGAAAGCTATCTGCCCCGGAGCAGATCCCCAAAGAACAAAGGAAGCCCCCAAACATGTAATGGCTCTTAGATAAGAGGAAATACAGACACAGACAGAAAATAGTATGAGCAAACGTTGGGGCCCAATCTTCCTAGACAGAAAAGGATAGGAAGGACACTTACTGCAATCCAAAAAACCCTAAAAAATACCAACTCTACTAATTGCAAAAACACCTGAGATCACATGACCTCTACCACCTAAATTAGTTCTCTGGTGTAACAAAACTAAGCCGCAGCCACTGAAAAAACTGGAAAAGGCAAATGAACAAATAACAGTGGCTCCAGAAGAACTGAGAGGAGCCCAAGCCCCCCGGGGGGGGGGAGACCTGGCTAACCTCACAGAAATGCAGAGAAATATGCAAATGGTAAGCACAAAAACAAAAAACAGAAAATATCTTATCTGAGAGCAGGAGAAGAGGCAAGACTCAGCAAGCTTCTAAGTGAACCAGAAACCACAGTTGAGACAAGAACAATTGATCACCGGCAACCATGATGGGAGGGAACCTCCCTTATATAAGACCAGTCTGTAACTCCTGATTGCCAATCCTCTTTGAATGGTTCAGTACTGTTTGTAACCACCAGAGGGAGCTTCTGCTCAGAATTCATTTCTAACACATTCACAACAGACCATGCTGACCATAAGAGTTTACACTCTACAGAAGAGAGAGAGAAAACCCCACTGACCATAAGATCTTACACTCTACAGGAGAGAGAGGACACCATTGACCATAAGAGCTTACACTCTACAGGAGAGAGAGAGGACCCTGCTGATCATAAGAGCTTACACTCTACAGAAGTGAGAGAGAGGACACCACTGACTATAAGAGCTAACACTCTACAGGAGAGAGAGGACCCCACTGACCATAAGATATTACACTCTACAGGAGAGAGAGAGAGGACCCCACTGACCATAAGAGCTTACACTCTACAGGAGAGAGAGAGGACCCTGCTGACCATAAGAGCTTGCACTCTACAGGAGAGAGAGGACCCCACTGACTATAAGAGCTTACACTCTACAGGAGAGTGAGCGAGGACCCCACTGACCATAAGTGCTAACATTCTACAGGAGAGAGAGGACCCCACTGACCAAAAGAGCTTACACTCTACAGGAGAGAGACACTTACCCAGTGACTCTGGAGATGGAAAACAATTCTGCCATACAAACTGTTCTCCCCTGGGAATTCCAGATTTCTGATGACCCAAGTATTGACCACCACCGTGCAATGTATGATGATCCGTTAGATGTCATAGCTGCAGGACATTACTGGCAGGCACCGTAGCCATGCAAAATAATGTTAGCCTACTCTCTGATGCTTCAGCAGTGTGGGAAATGATGCCAGACAAATTTTCTTTTGCTTACCGCAAATCGAATATCAAAATGTTTGAATTCTCGTGAAACCGCCAATTTCAGGAAATTCGACTTGATCTAAATCCTCCATGGATCAATCCATTCATCTCTAAAGTACACGGTTTCATTGAAGTGCATAAGTGGATTAGCAAAGGTGTTTGATCGGTTGCAGTTGTAATTAGGCACCAAAGGCCTTCATCAGCACAATTGCTCTATTCTGAGTCGTGCCACATCGGTCGCTCACATGTTAGGGTAAACCCTCTAACAAGAGACCCAGCAATTTATATTTTTTCTTAAATACTTGTATTTTTGTCCAAAATCATTTATCACAGGTTTCTCCAGGGGCCTGTCTTTAGGTTACTCTGCATAAATACCCTGTGATCCATGAGCCCTTGGTAAAGTCCAATAAAAAGGGCTTTATCTTTTGTACCGCAGGGGGATTATGAAGAAAAAGAATACTTTGTGGAGCAGCGGTAATAAAATAGAAACAAAAATTGGCAACTTTTCAATTGTTGACAGGTCCTTTAAATCACAATACTTCTTTAAATATAAAAGTTAGCTTCATGTTAGATATAGTCACATACATGTTATATCCCGGAAGATAAACTAAAGACCTAATAATGTATATGTCAAATGTTTGCTTCTTTAGTTGCTATTGTCATCTTTGTCCAACCACAGACATTGTTTTATTCTGTCTTTGTTTTAGACTTATGTTTTTTTCTCCATAATTTTGTCGGTCTTGGCCATCCCACGGCTATACGATTATTCCACCGATGAGTCTGGACTTTAATTGGAACCATTTACACAATTATTTTCTTGTATTAAGATGCATGTGAATTCTTTTCTGGAAAATATAAAAATCCAGTCCCAGAATCATCATATCCACATTGCTAAGTGTAAGATACTTTGAGCTTGCAGACAAACAGGACAACAGAAAACTATTTCATCTTCCTGTTATCACTGGAAAATGAAGTCTGGAATTTTACAGATTTGGGCAAATTACAGTCTGTTGTTGATTTTACACATAAATCCTACAGTGTGTAAACCAAATAGTCCTCCCAAATATTATACCCAGAGGGTCGGATGGTGCTGCTGTAATTAATGTGAGGAAGGAAATCCGATGCTACACAAAATGGTGGAAAATCCCTAACTGGACACCCAACAGGTATTATTTCACCTAAATGGTGACTTGTAAATAACAAAAGGCAAAAGGGAAGAACACAAAAAAGTACATTTCACTATACTTTATTTCCCCCACAACATCTATCATGTATATGTGCTCAGACATTTTATCTAGGTTCTCTTCCAGTGTCAGACAATTACAGTGTTCTCCTGACTTTGAACCTCTTTGTTATAGTGTAGCCGACTCCAGGAAATGCCGCAGCTCTTTTACCCCTACATTCCGTAATAATTAATGGGGGAGTAATATCCAGCAACCATTCCAGGCAGCAATGAAGCTCTCATTTAGTCACAGAGTTGTCCGAGTTTTATAAAACCGACCTGATCATTTTAATAGGTGATGGTGACAACGTGCCTCCCAACTGTCCCAGATCCAGCAGTATTGTACTGGATTTCCCTGTCACAGGAGGTAGGTGGCATATCCTGTTTTCAATTGTTACTTTCTGCATCTTTGGGACGCAGATACAGTTGAATACAATGATAGACGGAGAGTCATCAGATTCTTGCTCTCCCATTCACCTCTTCTTGGGTTTGGTGCTGGAGGTGATCTGTTCCCCTCATCATGGAGATGGGGTTATGCAAGAATTTTTTTCAGATTTTCCAGTAGAGCGAGGGGACAACATGCTGGAGGAAGGGAACAATATGAGGTATTGAACTTTGTGGGGGAACTGTAGGAGCTTCTTATTTTGTGGAGCACATCAGTGTGGGGTTCACTGAGGGCACTGTGGGGGCATGATTGTGTCAGAGGTGCAATATGTGAAGATGTCTCTGTGTGGTGGACAATCCGGTTGGAATATTTGACTGGGTTAAAAGTGTGTCCAATCCCAGGTTCTGCTGCCCTTTTTCCAGCATCTCCCATTAACAACATGGTGGCTCACGCAGCATATGGATGTCACCATGTACATCTCACACACAGCACCAGTCTCTTCCTGAGGTTAAGCTGATTTCCATAACCTCCAATTGCAGTTGACAACCAAGAAGACTGTGGAAAAGGGAGAAATCACTCATAAACACTCATTTTGATTTCTATTGGACTTTCCTTGGACATTAGTGCACTGGGAATCCTATCCATGGAGAACATTGTGCCAGTGAAAATTTACTGCCATACAGAGATCAGCAGAGAGCATGTTTATTTACGGTGTTTCCTTCCTCTATGATTTACCGTGTGCCAAGAAAAAATAGAGGAATAAAAAAAAGACGTGCTAAATCTGCTTGTAGACTAGTTTATCGTCAGCCTTTTATTTACAGACTCTTGCCCATAGCCATTTATGCTGTTGTTCCTCAGAGCCTGCGCCAAACCTTGGCCTCTCCAAAGTGTCACAGCTGTGATATGATTCAAGAGATTTTCTCAATTCTTTTATAGTCCTCCACAGCAGGATTACCAATCATTCTATTTGATTTCTTAATAAGCAGAGACTCATCTCTCTATTTGGAGCAATATATTTGCATAGAGAATGTACTAAGCAGATTGGGCTTAATCTCAAGCAAAAACCGTCCAACACATGATTCCAATCTACAGAATAGAGAAAGAATCCCAGCGAAAAATACCAATTATTGCACTTGCTAAAAAAATAGATTTTTTTTTTCAGACATCAATTTTACTTTGTAACATCGGCTTTTCCACTCTGTTAATGCTGATTAATAATAGAAATTTAGGAAATAACACATTGCATCCAATGAAATGCTGTCCATAAACTACCGGCAGTGTGTAGGCAGGTTGCGGGATGCAGTGACGCAAGGGAGGCAGAGCAAGGGTTAACAGTATAACTATTTAATTGGAACAATAAAGAAACTCCTCGCAGGGAGGTAATAGTTAAATTGAAAGCAGAAATAGCAATGTAACAACAGTCCAGTTAGTAAACTTATTGTGTCTTTAGATTCCTCAGACGCAGGGGTTGTAGTACCGGCCACGGCCGGTGTAGTGTCCTCAGATTTGGTCCCACAATTAACAGGCCAACTTCTGGTGGCAACGGGCGGTCTCCAGTTTTACCCCTTGAGCCCCTAGTCCATAAGCCTGTGCAGCCAAAGTAAGGAGAGCTGCAGGAATCTCAGTACCAAGCATGGGCTGATGTGCGCTGGCCAGCAGAGGAGACCGCAACTCAGTGTCCTGTTACCGGCCTGTCCTGTAACCGGCCCACGCTTTTCTGCACGAGCGCTGTCTTACGTTTAGCCAGTCGCACGGCGCTCTCCCCTCTCACTGTCCCGCTGGAGTGCTCAGGCGCTGCTGCTTTGGTGCGGCGAGCTCTGCACACGCTCCTGCACTCTCTCTGACAGCAGGAAACTTAACCCTGCTTCATGCGCTTTCAGCTCTTTTTCCGGCTTAAACACGCCGGTCCCCTATTCCTTCCACCGGGCAACATGGGATGCAGCCTCGACAGTTCCAGACCCGGCTCAACGCAGGAACCCACAGCCCGGTCTTCCTCCTTACACATGCACCACACCAGTATACATTCTCCTTGCATCATGCGCTTGCAATCACCATACTGGGAGCATGCAAGGATCAGTAGATTCACAACACCTAGAGTGGCACCCTAGTCTTTGCCATTAGACATATGTCATTGACCCCTAAAAAGGCAGACAAAAGTGATCCTGGAGAGTATCTTAATGAAAGCATTTCAACCATGGAGTGTGATGCAGTTATCATAAAGATTTTCTGGATCGGACTGTGTTTTAAACATTTAACTATTTGTTTGTTGAGATATATATATATATATATTTCTATTGATTTCAAATTAATGATTAATACAGGGTGATTAACTTTCCACTTTACCCAGAAAAATTGCTGTAACTTCTAAAACAGGCTGTCAATCGTACTGAAATTTGGACTTTACATAGTTTGATTCATGAGAAGTGAGCGTGCAATGAACCCCTGCAACAGTGATTAGAAACATCCTCTCGCCGGGAGGTTTCACCGACCTGTCCTCCACCGATTGTTTCCACTACGATTTGCTGCACACCTTTCTGCACATCGGTACTTTGTGTGGTGAACGCATTTTACTACTGTCACATTCCTTCTTCATTTGTTAACAATGTACAGATAGAGCTTGGAAGAGCATGTGTTCATTGTGAAAACTTACCTGAAAACTGAATCCTTAACCCCTTTCCGACCTTAGAAGTACAGTTACGTCTAAGGTCGCCTCACTGTTTGTTGTGGAATTTGATGATGAGCCCGCAACTGTTCTGGCACATGTCAGCTGATTTCAACATCTGACATGTGCCCCTAACAGCTGCTGGTGGAATCGTGATAATATGTTAACATGTTAAATGCCACTGTCAATCTCTGACAGCAGCATTTAACATGATTGCACCCAAAGCGTGTCATAACCCCTGCCCATTGGCGCCCATCTCACATGACCACGGGTCACCTATGGGTTGGCATGACAACCCAGGGTCTACAGGAGACCCCTGTGGTTGTCATTGCTGGATAGGCTATGAGTGCTGCCCAGTGGCCGGCGCTCATAGCAAGTGAGCATTTCTGCTACACAGAGCAGAGCTGCAGCCCTGCTGTGTAGCACAGGCGTTTGGATGGTTGCAGCTTTTAGTCTACCATGGAGAATATTGAAGCAAGTGAAAAGTAAAAAGAAATGTTTTTAAAAATATTAAAAAAATAAAAAAATATAAAAGTTTAAAATCACCCCCCATTAACTCCATTCAAAATAAAACAATTAAAAAAAACCACATATTTGGTATCGCCTAGTTCAGAAACGCCAGATCTATCAATATATAGAAAGAATTAATCCGATCGGTAAACGGCGTCGCGAGAAAAAAAAATCAAAACACAAAAATTATGTTTTTACGTTATTAAAATGCAATAATGGGAAATCAAAAGACTATATCTACACCAAAATGGTAACAGTAAAAATGTCAGTTCTGTACGCCAAAAATAAGCCCTAACTCAGCCCCAGATCACAAAAAATGAAGATGCTACGGGTCTCGGAAAATGGCGACTTTTTTTTAATCAGACTTTGGATTTTTTTCACCACTTAATTAAAAAAGAACCTAAACATATTTGGCATCTATGAACTTGTAATGACCCGGAGAATCATAATGGCAGGTCAGTTTTAGCAGTTAGTGAACATGGTAAATTAAAAACAAGCAAAAAAACAATTGTGGAATTGCACTTTTTTTGCAATTTCACCGCACTTTGAATTTTTTTACTGTATGCTATATGGCAATACCAATGGTGTCTTTAAAAAGTACAAATCATCCAAAAAAAAACAAGCCCTCACATGGCCATATTGATAAAAAAATAAAAAAGTTATGGCTTAAGGAAGAGGGGGAGCAAAAAACGGAAACTCAAAAATGGAAAAGCCCAAAGTGGTGAAGGAGTTAAAGAGGTACTTCTCTAAAGAAATTTGGATGTCCAAATCCGCCATTTAAACAGTGTATTGAAGCCACCTTTGACAGCAGCGTAATCTCCAAGGGTCTGTGGCCACCAAGATTATCTGAATTAACACCGTCTAATTTTTTCCTTTGGGGCCATTTGAAAGGTCAGGTGTATAGTAACAAGCCACGAACATTACAGGTACTCCGAGAGAACATACAGCGAGGAATTCAGGCTACGACCCCAGACATCCTGTGAAATACATTCAACACAATGGAACGGTGGGTGCAGGCGTGCTTGGATGTGAACAGTGGACATTTTCAACTTCTGCTTTAAAGAATCAGTGTCTCATGAACCAAGGCATGTACAGTCCAAATTTCAGTACTATAAATCATGTCTTTTAGAAGTTATGTCAATTTTTCTGGGTAAAGAAGAGCGTGAATCACTTTGTATTTTTTAACGTTTTATGTACGTTTTATGTATCCCTTTGTGAGCACAATACACAACTGTTACACTCTATCTATATTGTATTTATTTTGCTACATATGGCATAGCCCTCATGAGGATTTTTGCCATCCTCTGATCAACAATGCGGAAGGATAGGTCAAACTGGGTAGACTCATGTCTTTTTTTTTTAGTTTTATGGGGTCTGTTACTTTGTGTATTTTCCTGAAATAGACATTTCAATTTACTTTCCTCAAAACAGGGTTAATGCTATGACTCTCCACTATAAATCCCACCACCAAGTGTATAGCGCTCAAAATAATAGGCATTAGAAATGTTAAAGAGGATTCGAGACATACTTGTAATATTAGCTCCCGCAGAGGTCTCCTGTATTCATATTCTAATTCATTGAAACTGAGCCCTATAATCCTAACACCGTCCTGGGTTCTTATTATACAGAAAATCTTAACACTATACATTGAACTGTGCTTCACAGATTAGAAAGCACATTGAAAGGGCAGTGGTTTGATGTCATGAATGCTCTTGTATTCTGCTCTGAGGATTTCATGGTTCACCTCACCTTTTAAGCGATAAATATTGTACAAAAGTTGTTAAAGGATTTTTTTGTGTGTTGGGGTTGAATAGTCATTAAGTTCATGCAGTAGGGAGTCTACGAAAGTAGAGATTCAGTCTTTTCAGAGGGTATGAGGCGGAGAACACCTGTTTACTGACATGAAACTTTCTCACACATCCTGCAATAACAATACTTCGGCTTTCTTAGATGAAAGAGGCAGGGAGACGCCTGTTGCCATCCTCTCTTCAGAGATTTTGGCAAATAGACAGTGCCAAAATTGTTTTCAATGCGTGTCCAATGGCAAATAAGCTCCACCAAAAGAGTATCCGATATTACGTTTCAGCAAATGCATTTTAGTTTTCTTGCCTTATTTGCAATGTTTGAATACAGTGTATTTGTAGAATATTCAGTGGGGGAAATAAGTATTTGATCCCTTGCTGATTTTGTAAGTTTGCCCACTGACAAACACATGAACAGTATATAATTTTAAAGGTAGGTTAATTTTAACATTGAGAGATAGAATATCAAAACTAAAATCCAGAAAATCACATTGTATAAATTATATAAATTTACCGTATATACTCATAAGCCGAGATTTTCAGCCCAATTTTTAGGGCTGAAAGTCCCCCTCTCGGCTTATACGCGGGTCATATACGGGGGTCGGCGGGGGAGGTGGAGCGGGGGTGTTGGATCATACTCACCCCTCCGCCGGCGCGGTCTCTGCAGCCCCCCTGCTTCTCCCACGATCTCCGGCTCCTTCCTGCAGCGGTCACGTAGTACCGCTCATTAAAGTCATGAATATGCACATATTCATGACTTTAATGAGCGGTCTCACGTGACCGCAGTAGGAAGAGCTGCCGGAGACCGCCGGGAGAAGAGGAGGGGCTGCAGAGACCGCGCCGGCGGAGGGGTGATTATAGCGATATTTACCTGTCCCGTTCCACCGCTGCTCCCCTCTGTGTCCTCGCGTCCTCTTGCTGTTATGATAAGGCAGAGGGCGCGATGACGTCATTAGTGAGCGCCGCATCCTCTGTCTGATCATTCACTGCCGAGGACCCGGAAGAGGGAGCAGTGCGCAGCGAGGACAGGTAAATATCTCAGGTGCCGGGGTCCTGAGCGAGCGGTGACACCGGCACCTGTCCCCCATAGCACGCCGGTGTCACCGCCTGCTCAGGACACCGGCACCTGGCCCCCAGTGATGAGAGGTGAGTATGTAATTTTTTTTTTTTTTGCTTTTTTGCAGCAGCAGCAGCAGCATAAGGGACGTATACACTATGGGCATAATCTGGAGCATATGGGGCATAATCTGGAGCACATGGGGCATAATCTGGAGCATATGGGGCATAATCTGCAGCATATGGGGCATAATCTGCAGCATATGGGGTATAATCTGGAGCATATAGGGCATAATCTGTGGAACATATGGGGGCATAATCTGCAGCATATGGGGCATAATCTGCAGCATATGGGGCATAATCTGGAGCATATGGGGCATAATCTGGAGCATATGGGGCATAATCTGGAGCATATGGGGGCATAATCAGGGGAGCATATGGGCATAATCTGGAGCATATGGGGGCATAATTTGGAGCATATGGGGGCATAATTTGGAGCATATGGGGGCATAATCTGGAGCATATGTGGGCATAATCAGGGGAGCATATGGGGCATAATCAGGGGAGCATATGGGCATAATCTGTGCAGCATATGGGGCATAATCTGTGCAGCATATGGGGGCATAATCTGTGGATCATATGGGGGCATAATCTGTGCAGTTTATGTGGGCCTAATCTATGGAGCATATGGGGGCATAATCATTTTTTACCCTAGGCTTATACGCGAGTCAATAAGTTTTCCCAGTTTTTTGTGGCAAAATTAGGTGGGTCGGCTTATACACGGGTCGGTTTATACATGAGTATATACGGTATTTGCATTTTGCAGTGAGAAATAAGTATTTGAGCCCCCACCAACCATTCTCACTCCTACAGACCAGTTATATGCTCCTAATCAACTTGTTACCTGCATTAAAGACAGCTGTCTTACATAGTCACCTTTATAAAAGACTCCTGTCCACAGACTCCATTAATCAGTCAGACTCTAACCTCTACATCATGGTCAAGACCAAAGACCTTTCAAAGGATGCCAGGGACAAGATTATAGACCTGCACAAAGCTGGAATGGGCTACAAAACCATAAGTAAGATGCTGGGTGAGAAGGAGACAACTGTTGGTACAATAGTAAAAAAATGGAAGAAATACAAAATGACTGTCAATCGACATCAATCTGGGACACCATACAAAATCTCACCTCATGCGGTATCCTTGATCATGAGGAAGGTGAGAGATCAGTGTAAAACTATATGGAGGGAATTTGTTAATGATCTCAAGGCAGCTGGGACCACAGTCACCAAGAAAACTATTAGTAACACATTATACCGTAAAGGTTTAAAATCCTGCAGTGCCCGCAAGGTCCCCTGCTCAAGAAGGCACATGTGCAGGCCCGTCTGAAGTTTGCCAATGAACACCCGGATGATTCTGTAAGTGATTGGGAGAAGGTGCTGTGGTCAGATGAGACAAAAATTGAGTTCTTTGGCATTAACTCAACTCGCCGTGTTTGAAGGAAGATAAATTCTGCCTTTGACCCAAAGAACACCATCCCCACTGTCAAGCATGGAGGTGCAAACATTACGTTTTGGGGTATTTCTCTGCTAAGGCACAGAACTACTTCACCTCGTCAATGGGAGAATGGATGGAGCCATGTACCATAAAATCCTGAGTGACAACCTCCTTCCCTCCGCCTGGATATTAAAAATGGGTCGTGGCTGGGTCTTACTGCAAGACAGTTACCCAAAACATACAGCCGAGGCAACAAAGGAGTGGCTCAAAAAGAAGCACATTAAGGTCATGAAGTGGCCTAGCCAGTCTCCATACCTAATCCTTATGGAAGGAGCTGAAGCTCCGAGTTGCCAAATTACAGCCTCAAAATCTTAATGATTTAGAGATGATCTGCAAAGAGGAGTGGACCAAAATTCCTCCTGACATGTGCGCAAACCTCATCATCAACTACAATAAAAAACGTCTGACTGCAGTGCTTGCCAAAAAGGGTTTTGCCACCAAGTATTAAGTCTTGCCTTCCAGAGGGATCAAATACTTATTTCTCACTGCAAAATGCAAATAAATTTATATAATTTATACAATGTGATTTTCAGGTTTTTATTTTTTATATTCTATCTCTCAATGTTAAAATTAACATACCCTTAAAATTACAGACTGTTCATGTCTTTGTCAATGGGCAAACTTATAAAATCAGCAAGGGATCAAATACTTATTTCCCCCACTGTATAACGGTAATGAAAATTATTCAATTTCCCTTTGCAATTAAGGTTTATTAGAAAAATTTTAAAAACTTTCTGCAATTAACTGATCAAGCAAGAAGAATTGGACCATTGGACCCTTCCAACAGGGGTCCAATGGTCCAACAGGATCTCAAGCATATCTCAATATTTTAGAAGAAAACAGTAAACTTTGGCACTCAGTATTCAATTCAAGATATATATATCATGTTCAATATATTTTATTGTGAGAACAGCCTATGTTAGGCAGTCAAAACATTAGTGATGAACTTTTTGGTCTATTTCACATCTTTGTAAAGGTCAGTCGTGGTGGATGGAGTATGGTGTATGTACTTTAGGTGCATCTTTCTGTATGCTGTACACTTCTTTATTGTGCCTGATAAAGAAATGGCTGTGGCAGTAGGCGGTAAAGTCTGTGCCGGTCAAGCACGTGTCACTTGCTGGCGCTACTGCAGTGCCTCTTTTGTGAGGACCTGATCTCTGCCAGACCCTTACCATAGATATGCAGTGTTCTTTTACTGCAAAACTTTTAGCTCAACCTTTTTTCTCTTTTTACCAACATTATTATTTCACTCTCCAGCCGAAGGGGAGCATCTGTAGGCAACAGTGAAGTATAGTTGAGGTCCCTTACAAGTTTGGGGCTGAATTTAAAGTAAATTGAGTATACTGTAAGGAAGATATATGATTGGCTCAAAATTTTTTCTGCAACAGGACAATGGCCCCCAAATATACAGCCAATGTCATTATGAAATCTCTTCAGCATAAATAAAAAAAAACAAGTCCTGGAAGTGATGATATGACCTCCAAAGAGCCCTGATCTCAACATTATCGAATATGTCTGGAATAATATTAAGAGACGGAAGGATTTGTGCAAACATACATCCACAGAAGATTTGTGGTTAGTGCATAAATGTTTGAAACAACCTCTCTACTGAGATACTTCAAAAACTGTGTGCAAGTATACCTAGAAGAATTATTGCTTTGATACTTTTTTTGAAGGCAGAGAGTGGTCACATGAAATATTGATTTGTTTTAGATTTTTTTCTCTTGTTCAGTGATTTTGCATTTTTTTTAATTGATAAAATTAAAATATTGACACATACAGTATTTGCATGCAATATTTACTGGTGGAATGATGTGTGTGTACCATAACAAAGCTGCAGAAAGGGTTGTTCCCATCTTGTTTATTTAAAGAGGTTGTCCACTACCTGACTCAGTTACTATTATGGATAAATACTCAAGTAAAATGCCCTGTAAAATCTCCATTTACCTTTCCTGCCAAGTATCATGATTTTTTTATGCCTTTCTGTTGCCTTGTCACCTGCTCTGCTGTCACAACCCTCACTTCCTCTTCCCATTCCTCTGCTCTCTTCTGACTACATTTCCCATCATTTCTTGTTCTGCGCTGTAAGCCAGCAGTGAAAATAGTAATGGCCAGAGCAGAGCCTCCCCCCCTCAAGAAAGAGGCGTGGGCGGAGGCCGGGATGACGGGGGTTTGGAGGGGTTTACAAAGAGGGAGGAACATTTAAATGAGAGGGGGTGGTGGGGGTTTATAAGGCAGTGATGGGGCGGATCCAGGTGTCAGTTCCTGCCTTGCCCCATGAGTAGTACAGCTCACCATGTCAGTGAATGCGGCGCTGGAGCACCTCAGGTCTGCGGCCTTGTCGCAGCCGCCAGGATGGCTGGAAGCGCAGGTTGCGATCCTTGTCCAGGGAATGCCCGGTCAGTCGTCTGGGGCAGCACAGCGGGAGAGGCGTCCAAGACGGGTGAGGCCTCCAGAGCGGCTTTCGCCTGATCAGGCTCCTCGGGCCTCGCGTCGGCGCAGGAGCCCCTTACGGGCCCCTCCAGGCCGGGCGCCGCGCGGCGCTCGTGCCAGCAGGCCTCGGCCTGGGAGGAATCCGCCCAGCCGGCGAGGCCCTGCGGCGGTAACCTCTCCTCCGCCGCGTTCTAGTCAGGGGGTGGAGCCGTTACTCGCCGGGCGTCTTTTGAGATCTGTGTCCTCGGGAGGTCGCAGTTGCGATCGGCTTGCTCTGCGGCCTGCCTCAGGCAGCATCGCAGGTGCGTCGGCGGTGGAGCCGTTATGAGCTGGGCGTCTTTTTAGAACTGCGTCCTTGGGAGGTCGCAGTTGCGATCGGCTTGCTGTGCGTCCTGCCTCAGACAGCGACGCAGGTGCGTTGTCGGCTAATGGATTGGCCGGCTCACCAGGTCAGCAATTGTCCCCCCTTGATAACGGCGGGGTTCCCGGTTCGTCGGGGGGCCGCAGGGGCAGTGGTCCTGCACGGCGGCCTGCTTCTGTTGACGGCTCCAGAGTTTCGGCGGCCGAGGCATCGGTCGGCAGTTCGGGGCAACAGATTTTATCCCCCATGGTGGGTGGGGTTCCAGATGCGGGGGGTCGTCGCTGTGTGGTGAACGTGGGGCGGCCTGCCTACGCTGCCGTTTCTAGATCGGAGGCCCCTGATGGTTTGTAGTCGGCCTGCTATACGGCAGGGCTTAGTCAGCTGACCTCGGTGGATAGCGGGTGGGGATCCCACTCGGGTGTCACTGGGGTGCAGCGGGGGGCCATTACTGGGAGCGGCATGGAAGCATCATCGGGTGCTACTGCGACCCAGTCGTCATCGCTATTTGAGGACCAGCGGGCTGGATCCCCAATGGGGCCTAGGCCTTTTTCTCCGGGAGGTCCCGACGGGGTTTCTGGACGTCAGGAACAAGTCAGCGGAGTCGTTGTGCCGGATCGCGGCAATGTGGATGCATCTTTGGAGCCAAGTTATCCGGCTGGAGGGCTCACAGCACCCTCGCAGCCCGGTGAGTATAATTCTGTGTCAAGTGTCTGTCATTCGTTTTTGTCTTCTTCACCGTTTGGGGTAGTTCGGTCAGGGGTCGGTAATAGTGTTGGGGGGGCTGCCGAGGTAGCTGGGGTTAGGGATATGTTGGTTGATGTGCGCAATTTGCTGTCACGGTTAGAGAGGGGTTTTGGTTCTCCATCTCGGTGACGGCTTGGGTTGGGTCGCAGGTTGGGGGCAACTGGTTTCAAGCGGGACGGAGCAGGAGGGGCATAGTGCTGAGCCTGTGGCTGTGTCGGTGCAGACAGAGAAGGAAAAAGAGTGTCGGGTGCGTTTAGATGATAGGGCTCACGGGGAGGTGTATGTTTGTTTTGAGGGCCCCTGGGGGCGCATTTGAAGAAGGAGGTGAAAGAGCATATTTGGTAGGATGAGTATATTGAAATATTCTCTTTATTGCCTTTGGAGAAATTTAATTTGGACAAAAGTAAAAAGGAGGGTAGTAAGAAGGAGGAGGAGGAAAAACGGAGGTGGCGTTTAATTCCTCAGACATTTGTCAATTGGCAACAAGCGTTTGCCATTTTGGCAAGTGTTATCGGGGAAAAAGCTCCGGACAACTGTTCGGCTTTATTTTGCTACTTTGATGCTATAGGGGAGGCATATAGGGTGTACGGGGGGCAGGCTTGGCTGCGGTATGACGAGCAGTTTAGGCAAAGGAAGGCTGTTCGTCCGGCAATTCATTGGGATCAGAAGGATATTGGTCTGTGGATGAGAGTCATAGCACAGAATAAGTTCGGGCATTCCTTTCATGGGGGAACGGGGGGCGCCAGCCAGAGTAGCAATAACGCGGGGGCAGCAGGAGGAAGTGGTCAAGGGCAAGCAGGTGGAAACAAATTTGGGGTATGCTGGCAGTTTAACGGCAGTCAGTGTAAATTTGGGGCAGGGTGTAAATTCAAACATGTTTGCTCCAACTGCAATGGTGCCTCACATGGAGCATCTAAGTGTTTTAAAAAAGGGAAGCAAAAATCTGGGGGTGGTAATTCACAAGGGAGAGACTCCAGTGAGGCTGGAAAGGATGGTCCCTTATCTAAATAGATATGGGGATAAGGAGAAGGCGGCGTTGTTGTATAATGGTTTTAGGGATGGTTTTGTAATTCCACATCCCCCGTTTGCCATCTCGCAGGTACTTAGGAATTTGCGTTCGGCTCTGTTGCATAAGGAGGTGGTGGGTGAAAAATTGGCAAAGGAAGTTTCGTTGGGTCGTATGGCGGGCCCTTTCTCGTCGCCACCTTTTTCTGATCTAGTGGTTTCCCCGTTGGGTGTTGTTCCTAAGAAGGAGCCGAACAAGTTTCGGCTTATTCAGCATCTTTCTTACCCGCGGGGGAGATCGGTGAACGATGGCATCGATCCTGAAATTTGTTTGGTGGTTTATTCCTCTTTTGATGAGGCTGCGCGGTGGGTGAGGAAGTGCGGTAGAAGGGCCCTTATGGCTAAGACAGACATCGAATCTGCTTTTCGACTTTTGCCGGTGCATCCGGATAGCTTGAAGCTACTGGGTTGTTTTTGGGAAGGCGGGTTCTTTGTTGACAGGTGCTTACCTATGGGGTGTTCTTTATCATGCGCATATTTTGAAGCTTTTAGTTCCTTTCTAGAGTGGGTGATGCGAGAGGTGTCCGGTTGTGAATCAGTTATTCATTACTTGGATGATTTCTTGTGTGTGGGCCCGGCAAACTGTCGCGCTGTCATGGGATTTTGAGAGCTGTTGAGTGGGTGGCGGAGCGTTTTGGGGTTCCTTTGGCGCCTGGTAAGACTGAGGGTCCATCTACTCGTTTGTGTTTTCTGGGGATAGTCATCGATACGGTGGCATGGGAGTTCAGATTGCCGGAGGAAAAGCTGTTGGCTTTACGGGCTGAAGTGGGAAGAGCGCGCCGTTTGAAGAAGTTGTCGTTGCGGGATTTGCAGTCGTTGCTAGGGAAGCTGAATTTTGCATGTCGAGTGATGCCGATGGGGCGAGTTTTTTCACGTAGGCTGGCAAGCGCTACGGCAGGGATCACTTCATACGGTTGTCTGGGGAACTTAAGGCAGACTTGGCTGTTTGGGATTCCTTCCTAGAAGGGTATAACGGGCACTCATTGGTCATGGCTG
Organism: Oophaga sylvatica; assembly: GCA_033576555.1. Lineage (NCBI taxonomy): Eukaryota > Metazoa > Chordata > Amphibia > Anura > Dendrobatidae > Oophaga > Oophaga sylvatica. The sequence continues at coordinate 102,458,161 of JARQOD010000008.1, read as the reverse complement.
AGGTTGTTGGGAATGATGTGTTGGAGTTGTTTACGGATGCGGCCGGCGGTGTTGGTTTTGGAGCCTATTTCAGGGGTCAGTGGTGTGCGTCTCGGTGGCCTGGGGAGTGGGTGTCAGAGGGCTTGGTGCGCAACATAACATTGTTGGAGATTTTTCCTATCCTTGTGGCTGTGCATTTGTGGAGGGAGGAGTTTCGGGATCGTCGGGTGCGGTTTAATTGTGATAACATGGGAGTTGTTTGTGCAATTAATGGGCTTACTGCATCCTCTCCTCCTGTCGTTCGAGTTTTGCAACGTTTGGTTTTGCGATGTTTGGCATTGAATGCGCATGTGACGGCGACGCATGTTCCGGGAGTGAAGAATGATATAGCTGATTCTCTTTCTCGTTTACAGTGGGATCGTTTTCGCTCATTGGCCCCAGAAGCGGAGTACGAAGGTTTAGCCTGCCCAGAGGAGCTGTGGAAGGTGGTTTACGGTCTGCAGAGTCACTGATTAGGGCGTCGTTGGCTCCGAAAACTTGGGCGGCTTATAAGGCAGTGTGGCTTAATTGGGAAGAGTTATTAGCGACAATTCCAGTTGTGGGGCATGGGGTGGATCAGCAAAGGGCCTTGTTGGCTTGGTTGGGGCAGGGAGCGAGGGAAGGATGGTCTTGTGCTAAAGTATCGCGGGTTTTGGCAGCATTATCTTTTGGTTTCCGTTTGCGTGGGACTTGTGATTTGTCAAAGACCTTTTTGGTACAGCATGCGGCAAAAGGTTTTCGTCGAACAAAGGGGCTTGGTGACACGAGGCGCCCGGTATCCTTTGCTTTGTTAGAACGGTTGGGTTTTGTTTTGGATACGATGTGTTCCTCTCGTTTTGAGGTTCTATTATTCCGTTTGGCCTTTTCGTTGGCATTTTTTGGGGCCTTGCGGGTGGGCGAGCTGGTTTCGTGTAATAAGCAGGTGGTAGGCGGTTTGTTGGCTAAAGACGTGCTATTGACGGCGGGTGGAGTTGAATTTTGGTTGCGTAGTTCTAAAACAGATCAGGAGGGGAAGGGCCGTCGGGTTGTGTTGGGCAGTGTACCGGAGTATTCGATGTGTCCGGTGTTATGCTTGCAGCGTTTTTGGGAGTTGGGCCCCGGATTGGGGGGCTCATTGTTGTGCCATGCTGATGGCGGTAGCCTGTCTAGGTATCAGTTTAATGCCATTTGCAAGAGGTCCATTCGAGCGTTGGGTTTGAATGATTCTCGTTTTAGGACTCATTCTTTCCGTATTGGTGCGGCGACCGAAGCGGCAGTTAGGGGTTTGGGTGCGTCATCAATACAACGTATTGGGGGTTGGAAGTCCAATCGCTTTCGGAGTTACATTAGGCCTTAATTCGCGACTCGGGGGCGTTGGCCTTTCTGTTGGGGGATGTGTGACTATTGGAGCAGTTTTTTGAGGGTGTTCTTTTGGTATGTTTAGTATTGTTTTCTCGTTTCAGGTATCGCCCCCCTGCTGGTTTGGACTTTCGGTCATTCCTTCGTCCACTGGGGAGCGTTGCGAGCTGACGTCAGGACTGATGGTCGGTAACTGGGATTTCCCTGGTCTGTGGTGGTGGTGCGATGGCTCGGTTTTCGAGGAATGCAATGGAGGAGGGTGTTGTCTGAAATTCATGGTTGCGCTCTTTTGGACCGTGCTCCTGATATTTTGGTACTCCATGCAGGGGGGAATGATCTTGCGGTGCGACCCTTCCAGGAATTAGTAAAAGACATTAAGCAGGATTGCTTGCGGTTATGGGTGTTATATCCGGGGGTCATCTTGGTTTGGTCCGAAATTGTTCCACGCAGGCGTTGGCGAAACATGAGGTCCCTGGCTAAGATTAATAAGGCCAGGATAAAGGTTAATAGGGCTGTGTCTTCTTTCATGGCTCGAAACGGTAACGTGTCTGTGCGGCATTTTGATCTGGAGAAGGGTGAGGCGGATTTTTGGTTGGCTGATGGGGTTCATCTGAATGCCGTTGGTTCGGATATTTGGGCTTTGGGTATTCAGGAAGGTATTGAAAGGGCCATAGCTTTGCGGGTTTAGGGGGTCTCGGGCCATTGAGGTTTCAATGGGGCCCTCGTTGTGGCGGCTCAAGGAAGTGGGAAGAGAGTCCTTGAAGTTGTTGTAAATTGGTTTGTGGGGACTCTGTTTAGGGTCTCCACTGTTTGAAGTTACGTGGTGGTGATCTGGTGAAAGGTGGAAGGGGAGTTCACATGGAGTGGGCGGATCCCCAAGTAGTTGGGTGAACAGCATTCCTCGATTGTTGGTGCTCCTGAGCCTGTGGGGTAACGGCTGGGAGTAAGAGGTTGGGTGTTGTTCACGGGTTTTTGGGTCAATTCACCATGATCTTTGTAGCTTAAAGGACTCCTCCCTAATGTTGTTATGGTATATTGTTAATTATTGTTAATATTTGTTTGTACTTAAATAAAGGCTGCTGTGGCCATATATATTCCAAAGATTTATTGTCTATCGTTATTGGGGGAGGATAACGGGGGTATCCTGATAATGGGGAAGGGGCTCAGTTTGGGGAGTCCTTGGTTCCGTACGAGTAAACAGCTCGACAATACCAACGTCAAGTAATGGCCGGAGCAGAGCCTCCCCCCCCTCAAGAAAGAGGCGTGGGCGGAGGCCGGCATGACGGGAGTTTGGAGGGGTTTACAAAGAGGGAGGAACATTTAAATGAGAGGGGGTGGTGGGGGGTTTATAAGTCAGTGATGGGGCGGATCCAGGTGTCAGTTCCTGCCTTGCCCCATCAGTAGTCCCGCCCTCCCTCCCTGTTTGATGAGGTGGTTTATTTTGTATAATTTTGGGTCATGGCGGCTCAAGGGGGTGGGGAGAGAGTCCTTGAAGTTGTTGGAAATTGGTTTGTGGGGACTCTGTTTAGGGTCTCCACTGTTTGAAGTTATGTGGTGGTGATCTGGTGAAAGGTGGAAGGGGAGTTCACACGGAGTGGGCGGATCCCCAAGTAGTTGGGTGAACAGCATACCTCGATTGTTGGTGCTCCCGAGCCTGTGGGGTAACGGCTGGGAGTAAGAGGTTGGGTGTTGTTCACGGGTTTTTGGGTCAATTCACCATGATCTTTGTAGCTTCAAGGACTCCTCCCTAATGTTGTTATGGTATATTGTTAATTATTGTTAATATTTGTTTGTACTTAAATAAAGGCTGCTGTGGCCATATATATTCCAAAGATTTATTGTCTCTCGTTATTGGGGGAGGATAACGGGGGTATCCTGATAATGGGGAAGGAGCTCAGTTTGGGGAGTCCTTGGTTCCGTACGAGTAAACAGCTCGACAATACCAACGTCAAGTAATGGCCGGAGCAGAGCCTCCCCCCCCTCAAGAAAGAGGCGTGGGCGGAGGCCGGCATGACGGGAGTTTGGAGGGGTTTACAAAGAGGGAGGAACATTTAAATGAGAGGGGGTGGTGGGGGGTTTATAAGTCAGTGATGGGGCGGATCCAGGTGTCAGTTCCTGCCTTGCCCCATCACCTAGTGTCCATGCACGAACCCCGAACTCAGACTCCTCCCTGAAGTCCGTGTTACTGTTCAGTTTGGTAGTCCAAACAAAGCTTGTTGAAAGGCAGCAGCCAATCAAGAAGCTTTACTGTGTGGGCACTTACGGCTCAATCACAGCAATATCAAGTATAAGCATGTCTGTGATTGGCCGGCGCACACTGAGTTAAAAATGAAAAAGATGTGGGGTCGAGTCTATTTTTTGATAACCAGCGCAGGCAAAACCTACAGCTGTGGGCTGCAACCCCCAACTGTCAGCTTTATTTTGGCTGTTTATAAAAAATAGAGGGGTCTCCTAGCCATTTTTTTTAAATAATAAATAATTTATAAAAACGGCATAGGGTTCCCTCCATTTTTGATAAATACTATAGCTGACAGCTGGGAGCTGATATTCTTAGACTGGAAAACACCAAAAGAACACCAAAAAACCCCTAAAAATTAACCTTTATTTATGGGATTTTAAAAAAGGTCTCAAACCTAATCATAAAGACACAACCCTTATAGGGGCATAGGGGTAAATAACCTTATGGGTGATTTTAGGTATAGCAGGCAGTCTGACCCTAATCTGTCCCTGTGTATCTGATATCCTGCCTTACCGTGGAGGTTGGCACCCTAGAATTTGATATGGGTCCTCCGCTCACTGACCGCTCTCCTTCAAAGAACCTAATTTCCCCTAATAGACCATGCACACATATATATATATATATATATATATATATATATATATACACAGTATATACTATAGAGTGATAGAAATTGCACAGTAAAGTTGTTGCTGGGATTCCAGTTAGTTGCTAGAAGACAATCCCATCTATGCCTGTAAAGTTTTTATTTATGACAGCTAGTGCACATGAAAGGGACATGTAAAGGAGAGGCCAACACATCTAAGGCATGCACCCAAGCCTGATTACTGCCACACCTGTTCTCAATCAAGAAATCACTTAAATAGGATCTGCCTGACAAAATGTAAAAGCCCAAAAGGTCCAAAAGAAAGACATCATGCCACAATTCAAAGAAATTCTGGAACAAAAGAGAAACAAAGTAATTGAGATCTGGGCAAAATGGCCTGCATGGCAGAGTTCTAAGATGAAAACCATTGCTGGTTAATAAGAACATAAAGGCTCGTTTGAGTTTGCCAGAAAATATCTTGATGATCCCCAAGACTTTTCAGAGAATATTCTGTAGACTGACGAGACAAAAATTTAATTTTTTGGAAGATGTATGTCCCATTACACCTGCCGTAGAAGTAACACAGCATTTAAGAAAAATAACATTATACCAACAGTAGAATATGGTGGTGGTAGTTTGATGGTCTGGAGCTGTTTTGCTGCTTCAGGACCTGGAAGACTTGCCATGGTAAATGGAACTATGAATTCTCCTGTCCATCAAAAAATCCTGAAGGAAAATCTCCGGTCATCTATTCGTGACCTCAAGGTGAAGCGCACTTGTGTTATGCAGCAGAATAATGATCCAAAACACACCAGCAAGTCCAAAAGAGAAACAAAATGAGGACTTTGGAGTAGCCTACTCAAAGTTCTGACCTTAATCCAGGATTTTGCTACCTAATGTGAGAGCAGCATAATGTAGGGGCAGAGACCCTAATTCCAGCGAAGTGTCACTTACTTAGCTGCTTGCTGTAGCTTTTATAAAACTCCATACTTTATCAGCAAGAGATTATTCCTGGAAGACTAGTAGATCCACTGCCATGTATTCTTCAATATTCATGAGCTGTATATAACCATTGTTTATGTTTCTTTTTTTTTTTTGCTGAGAGGATTAGTGTTTTGTTTTTAATTAACATTTTAAAACATCATACACACATTTCACTTTGCATACCTATTTTAATATTTCAATATGGTAACTGTACACCCCAGAACTATACTGTGGGATTTTGCAGAATTTTGATTCTATGTTTCTAACAAATTATTGTGTAACACCTGCAGTGAGACCTATGTGTACAGAAACCACTGCTGCTGCTGGAATTACATAGACATTCACAGCGGCAGACATTAAAGGGAACCTGTCAGGTCTCCCATGCCCTCCAGCTCAGCACCATTACCCTGTGTACAGGCTGACACCAGGAATCTCAGGGCTTCATACTAGCAAAATGTTCGGGCACCCTTGAGACTTCGCTCAGGCTCCACCCTAGCTCCGCATTCAACCTTCCACAGTCCCACCATTCAATCTTGGAAATGATCCACTTCTGCACCATGTCCTCACCAATCACATATTAACAGTTCCCATCTAACACCAAATCACATACATAGCCAGCAGCTTTTGTTTTGGCCAAAAAAAATTTTAAGCCGCCACCAATACAGCACCGCACTCTACTCTAAACTATTAAACATTTGTTAAAATTTCCTGTACTCTTTTTAGGTATATTTTTATTTAAGTTTCTTTAAGGGATTGTGTCACATACATTTTTTAAAATGAACAATATTACCATATACAAGGACCAGATAATACCACATACAAGGAACAAATACAGCCACACCATGACCAGACTATGTATTACCATCACACAGTGACTGAATAATACCATAAACAAGGAACAAAACCGCCACACCATGACCAGACCACATATTACCACCACATAGTAGCCAAATAATACAATATACAAGGAACAAATACCACCACACCATGACCAAACCACATATCACCACCATAGAGTAAATGAATAATACCACAAAGAAAGGAGGAATACTGCCCCACCATGACCAGAGCGTAAAGTACCACCATACACAAGGAAGAAAAACTGCTACACCATGACCAGACCACATATCACCACTACATAGTGACCAAATACTACAATAATGATCAATAATAAAAAAAATACAATGCTAATTTTACCATAAGTGCCATTATACACAGGAGTTTTGTATATAGTATATAGTGCATAGTGTCAGTGTACATGTATTATAATGATCACCGGTGACACAGGAGCTCTGAATATAGTGTCAGTGTACAGGTAATATAGGGATCACCAGTGACATTATACATAGGAGCTCTGTATATAGTGTATAGTGCACAGGTAATACAGGGATTACCACTGACATTATACACAGGACCTCTGTATATAGTGTTAGTGTACAGATAATACAGGGATCACCAGTGGCATTTTACACAGGAGCTCTGTATACAGGGTACATGTAATACAATGATCATTGGTGACATTATACACAGGAGCTCTGTATATAGTGTCAGTGTACAGGTAATACAGTGATCACCAGTGACATTATGCACAGGAGCTCTGTATATAGTGTCAGTTCATAGGTAATACAGTGATCACCATTGATTTTATACATAGGAGCTCTGTATATAATGTCAGTGTACAGGTAATACAGTGATCACCAGTGACATTATACACAGGAGCTCTGTATACATCATATAGTGTAAAAGTAATACAATGTTCAACAATGACATAACACACAGGGATAGTATACACAGTGATGTCACAGCACAGGGTTAGTATACACAGTGATGTTCACAGCATAGGGTTATTACACACAGTGATGTCAGAGCACAGGGTTGTATACACAGTGATGTCACAGTACTAGGATAGTATACACAGTGATGTCACTGTACAGGGGTAGTATACACAGAGATGTCATAGTACAGGCATAGTATACAAAGTGATGTTACAGTAAAAAGGTAGTATACACAGTAATGTCACAGTTCAGGGTTGTATACACAGTGAAGTCACAATACAGGGGTAGAATACACAGTGATGTCACAGTACAGGGTTAGTAAACACACCAAAGTCACAGAACTGGGTTAGTATACACAGTAATGTCACATTAAAGGGGTAGTATACATAGTGAAGTCACAGTAAAGGGCGTAGTATACACAATGATGTCACAGCACTGGGTAAGTATATATCGTGATGTCACAGTACAGGCATAGTTTACACAGTGATGTCACAGCACAGGTTTAGTATACACAGTGATATCACAATACATGGTTAGTATACACAGTGATGTCACAGCACAGGGGTAGAAAACACAGTGAAGACACAGTATAGGGGTAGTATGCAAAGTGATGTCACAGTAGAGGCATAGTATACAAAGTGATGTTACGGTAAAGGGGTAGTATACACATTGATGTCACAGTACAGTACAGGAGTAGTATAAACATTGATGCCACAGTACAGAGGTAGTATACACAGTAATGTCACAGTACAGGTGTAATGTATGTGGTACAGTTCATATAGCGTCTTGTGCTTGGGTGCGATGAAAATACTTGAGACACAGGTTGATAAAGAAAGTCTTGTATTGCTTCATACAAATTGGCAAAAATAAACACACAGGTTGCAAACACAGAAGCAGGAGACACAGCAGGCCAGAGTAATCTAAGCTCAGCAATAACTCTCCACAACAGATTCAGATCTTCTTCTCTGTTACCGCAAGTCCATGCAAACGTGAGGCTCTCAAGAGCAGAGTTCAGAGTCCACAAGTGCTTCAGAGTTCCTCAGTAGGAATGGCTGGAGTACAAGGTCCAAGGCTTCAGGAGTCAGAACACAGGTTCACTGCAGGCTAGATTCTGAAGCACTGATTGCTCAGCTGTGGCTGTTTAAGAAGCAAACGGAGAGAATCAGGGCGGGAACATGCAAGCTGGAAAACTCCATTTTGACTGAGGGCAAGATAGCTGCAGCAAAACAGAAAGCAAAATGGCCGACGAACAAACTGAGTTTCAGAAACAGATACACAGAACCTTACATTACTCCCCCCTTAGGGACAACCTCCGGATGACCTCAGACCAGGCTTGTGTGGGTACCTCTGATGAAACTGACGGAGCAAGCGAGGAGCATTAACGTTATTGACTGGCTCCCATGAGTTGTCCTCCACTGGGTAGCCCTGCCATTTAATCAGATATTGTAACTGATTTCTATACAACCTGGAATCTAAAATCCTTTCCACCACAAATTCCTCCTGACCATCGACTAGCACTGGGTCAGGGCAAGGAGAAGAACGTCCAGGAAACGTATTGGGTGTCGCAGCCTTTAGTAGGGATACATGAAAGACAGGGTGGATTCTCATAGTTCTGGGCAATTGAAGACGACAAGCAACGGCACTTATAATTTTACTGATTTTATAGGGTCCAATGTACTTATGTCCCAACTTAGACGATGGAATCCTTAACTTAAGATTTCTGGTTGACAGCCAGACCAGGTCTCCTACCTTAAAAGCTGGTGCAGGTTTACGAAATTTATCTGCTGCCTTCTTGTACCTTTCCTGAGCCGATTCCAGATTCTCCTTTAGAAGATCCATATTCTTCTGTAAAGTCGTGACTCTTTCAGCCACTGCTGGCAAAGGCGTCTCTATGGGAAATCGTGGTAGAATGTTAGGATGATAACCTAGATTAGAGTAAAAAGGAGACTGTTTAGTGGAGGCACTCTGAGAGTTGTTGTAAGAGAACTCAGCCAATGGAAGTAGATCCACCCAATCATCCTGTAGGTGGCAGATAAAGCAGCGGAGATACTGCTCCAGGGTTTGATTGGTTCGTTCGGTTTGTCCATTAGTCTGGGGATGAAAAGCAGAAGAAAGGTTTACTTTAATGTCCAATGCTGCACAGAAATTTTGCCAAAACCTAGAAGTGAATTGCACCCCTCGATCCGAAATAACCTCATCCGGTACTCCATGTAAGCGAAACACATCTTTAATCATCAAATCTGATGTCTGTTTTGCAGTGGGTAAGCCGACACAAGGGATAAAATGAGCTGCCTTTGTTAGACGGTCAACCACCACTAGAATAGTGTTCTTCCCTTGAGAGGTTGGTAATTCCACAATGAAGTCCATAGAAATGGATCCCCACGGGCGGGACGGGGTGGGAAGAGGCTGTAACAGACCAGTTGGTGAAGAGCGAGGTGTTTTGCATCTTGCACAAACCTCACACGAAGTGACATAGTCCAAAACATCCTTCCTACAAGTGGGCCACCAAAAGAAACGAGAAAGAAATTCCTGTGTCTTTAGAATTCCTCTATGCCCGGCTATTTTGGAATCGTGAATGAGTTGCAATACTCTCAATCTGACTGTTTCAGGTATATACAGACGTTGTCCCAGAATCCACACACCATTCTTAAAGACAAGACTTACGTCCCTTGGGGGTTGAGCCAAAAAAGAATCCGCATGGTATGCTTCCTTGATGTCTTTAATTAGGTCTTGATGATGAATCACTCCTAGGAATCTAGAGTCAGGAAGAATAGTCTTAGGAGGAGTAATTGGACGTGTCTCTGCTGAGTAAATCCTAGAGAGTGCATCAGCCTTTCCATTGCGCGATCCTGGTCTATAAGAAATAATAAAATTAAATTGGTTTAAGAAAAGATTCCAGCGAGCCTGGCGAGGAGTCAGGCACTTAGCCGACCTGATAAACTCAAGATTACGATGGTCTGTCAGAACGACTATTTGCTGTGCAGCTCCTTGAAGAAGGTGTCTCCATTCTTTGAAGGCGGCAATAATGGCCAACAACTCTCTATTGCCCACATCGTAGTTCTTCTCAGCCGAAGACAACTGCTGGGAAAAGAAGGCACAGGGATGCAAGACATTCTTCTCACCTGTTCTCTGAGAGAGTATAGCTCCCACGGCACAGTCTGAAGCATCCACCTCTATTATGAAGGCAAGCTCTGGGTTGGGATGTACTAGGATAGGTGCAGTGGTAAATTTATCTTTTAGACGGGAAAATGCTTCCTGGGCTTGGGGAGTCCAGGAGAACTTAGACTCTTTCCGGGTAAGTTGGGTGATAGGTGACACTACCTCAGAGAAATTTCTAATGAAACGTCTATAGAAGTTTGCAAACCCGATGAAGCGCTGTACCTCCTTCACATTTCTAGGACTTGGCCAATCATTGATGGCTTGGGTTTTACTTCCATCCATACTAATTCCTTGTGTAGACAGTACATACCCCAGAAATTGAATTTCGGTCTTATGGAATTCACACTTTTCAAGCTTGATGTAAAGATGATTTTGTCTTAGACGTTCCAAGACCATTCTCACATGTCCATGATGTTCCTCTGTGGAGTTAGAAAAAATTAAAATATCATCCAAATAAATTACCACGAATGTATCCAGGAGATCCCTGAAGATGTCATTCACCAAGTGTTGGAAAGTGGCTGGGGCGGTACTCAGACCAAAAGGCATAACTAGATATTCAAAGTGTCCATAGCGTGACCTGAATGCAGTCTTCCATTCATCCGCAGGTCTAATACGGACTAAGTTATAGGCCCCACGAAGATCTAGTTTAGAAAAAATTTTGGCATGTCGCACTCTCTCCAATAACTCAGGGATTAAAGGCAATGGATAACGGTTTCTAATAGTAACCTTATTGAGTTCCCTATAGTCTACGCATGGTCTCAGGGATCCATCTTTCTTCTTTACAAAGAATATGGGTGCCCCTGCAGGAGATGAAGAGGGGCGTATGAAGCCCTTGGCTAGATTTTCGTCTATGTATTCTTTTAAAGCCTTCAGCTCGGGCCCCGCCAGGGGTAGATCTTACCAAAAGGTATCTCTGCTCCAGGCAATAATTCAATTGGACAATCATATGGACGGTGAGGAGGAAGCTGGTCAGCGTTCTTCTTGTCACATAAATCCACATAGTCCTGGTATACAGCTGGTAGTTCAGGGACTGACATGGTTCCTTTAGGAACAGAGCAAGCTGAAATTTTTGGACTCATCTGTTTCTCTGGAAAGTGTAATTCCTTGGTCTCCCAGTTAATGGTAGGATTCTGAGCCTGCAGCCATGGTAGCCCTAGAATAATGGGAAAGTGAGGAGAAGAGATAAGCATAAAGGACAGTTTCTCTTGATGATCTTTACCATAAGAACCTTTAAAGGCTCTGTTTCCTGATCCACTGGTCCAGAGGTCAGCAGGGAGCCATCCACAGTTTCCATCTGTACTGGAGTAGCCTTCTTCACTGAACGTATTCCCTGTTTCAGAGCAAAGGAGACATCCATAAAATTTCCACTTGCACCTGAGTCGATCATAGCAGAGCTAGACACCCAGGCTGAGTCAACCCAGAGTTTGATGGAAAGAAAACAGTGAGAATTGTTTTTTTTACAACTCAGCTGGGACACCGCTGAGGAAACTTGAAAGATGGCAGCATTTACACAGTCAACGTCCTCAGAGGTAACGGAGTTTAAGTCCGAGAAATCAAGATCTGTTGCTGCAGATCTCTCTGGAGCCTGAGGCTCGGACCTGACAGATCCCCTCTCGCAACACTCACAATGAATGAGTGCTGCAGTAGTCTTGCGAGAACGGCTGGGGCAGTTAATAATAAAGTGCCCTGACTTACCACAATAAAAACATAGATTCTCCTTAAAACGATGTTCCTTGCGTGCATCACTAACCCGTCGTAGTAAAGAGTCTACCTGCATGGGTTCAGGTTCAGGTTCCCGTGTAATCCTATTCAAAGGTTCCTTAGCTGGAGAGGAAGGTAGGAAAAGGTTAGTACGATTGCTTTCGAACCATCTCTCTTGCCTGCGTTCAGTTAAACGAGTATCAATACGGATGCAGTAGTTAATAAAGTCACCTAACGCAGTGGGAGGGTCGGCACGAGCAAGTTCATCCTTAATCAGTGGGGATAACCCCTTTCGAAAAAATAATTTTTTTGGCGGAATTGTCCCAGGTGGTATCAAGGGCCCATCTCCTGAAATCCAAGGCATATTCAGCTACCGAGTGCTTACCTTGGCGCAAAGCTAACATGGCTGCTTCAGCTGTTGCACCTCGATTGGGGTCATCAAACACCTGCCCCATGGCTGAAATAAAATCATCAAGGTGATTCAAACAATCATCCTCAGTCTCAATCAGAGGGTTTGCCCACATCAAAGCCTTGTTGGTAAGCAACATAATTATAGTAAGCACCTTAGATCGTTCAGTAGGAAATTGTGAAGCATGTGCAGAAAAAAAAAGATTGCATTGATTAACAAATCCCCTGAATTTTTCACGTTCACCACCAAAACGAAAAGGGGGCAACTTGGGAATCCCAGAACTCGGGGCCACGGCAGGAGCCTGGACTCGCCCTCCAGAACCTCAATCCTGGCTCGCAAATCCTGGGTAGTCTGTCCAACCACTTGCAAATTGTGATTATTTAGGTCCTGAAGATTTGTAAAACGGGTCTTTATATTCTGCAAATCTGCAAGGATATTATCAGTCACTCCGCAAAGTTCCTTTATGCGGGCCTCCATTTTCCAGATCTTTTAAGACAGGATACTGGAAGAAGAGGAGAAAAAAAAAAAAACAATAGTGTTCACCTGTGGCAACACTGAAGAAAGAAAAAACTTTAAGGGAACTGCTCACCTGGAATGGTTGTGAGAAGTCACAACCACTATCATCACAGAAAGCTTTCAACCAGACATCTGATATCCAGAGTTTCAGCAGACAAAAAGAGAAGAGAAAAAAAAAAAAAAAACAATAGTGTTTACCTGTGATAACACTGCAGAAAAGAAACTTAAGGGAATTGCTCACCTGGAATGGTTGTGAGAAGTCACAACCACTGTCATCACAGAAAGTACAACCGGACATCCGATATCCACAGTACAGCAGACAAGCCTTTCCAGACCCAGCAGACACTAACGTTTGGCTTCAGAATCTTGTAATGTATGTGGTACAGTTCATATAGCGTCTTGTGCTTGGGTGCGATGAAAATACTTGAGACACAGGTTGATAAAGAAAGTCTTGTATTGCTTCATACAAATTGGCAAAAATAAACACACAGGTTGCAAACACAGAAGCAGGAGACACAGCAGGCCAGAGTAATCTAAGCTCAGCAATAACTCTCCACAACAGATTCAGATCTTCTTCTCTGTTACCGCAAGTCCATGCAAACGTGAGGCTCTCAAGAGCAGAGTTCAGAGTCCACAAGTGCTTCAGAGTTCCTCAGTAGGAATGGCTGGAGTACAAGGTCCAAGGCTTCAGGAGTCAGAACACAGGTTCACTGCAGGCTAGATTCTGAAGCATGATTGCTCAGCTGTGGCTGTTTAAGAAGCAAACGGAGAGAATCAGGGCGGGAAACATGCAAGCTGGAAAACTCCATTTTGACTGAGGGCAGATAGCTGCAGCAAAACAGAAAGCAAAATGGCCGACGAACAAACTGAGTTTCAGAAACAGATACACAGAACCTTACAACAGGGGTAGTACAGTCATGGACAAAAGTTTTGAGAATGACACAAATATTAATTTTATAAAGTCTACTGCTTCACTTTTTCTAATGGCAATTTGCATATACTCCAAATGTTATGAAGAGTGATCAGCTTAACAACAATTACTTGCAAAGTCAATATTTGGCTAAAAATGAACTTTATCCCCCAAAACACATTTCAACACATTGCAGCCCTGCCTTAAAAGGACCAGCTAACCTCTTTTCAGTGATTGCTCCATTAACACAGGTGTGGGTGTTGATGAGACATGGCTGGAGATCAATCTGTCATGATTAAGTAAGAATGACACCACTGGACACTTTAAAAGGAGGCTGGTGCTTGGCATCATTGTTTCTCTTCTGTTTAACCTGGTTATCTCTAAAGAAACACGTGCAGTCATCATTGCAATGCACAAAAATGGCCTAACAGGGAAGAGTATCGCAGCTAGAAAGATTGTAACAAACTATCGCATCATCAAGAACTTCAAGGAGAGAGGTTCCATTGTTGCCAAAAATGCTCCAGGGCGCCCAAGAAAGACCACAAGCGCCAGGACCGTCTCTTAAAAGTGTTTCAGCTGCGGGATCAGGCTACCAGCAGTGCAGAGCTTGCTCAAGAAGGCAGCAGGCAGGGTGAGTGCATCTGCACGCACTGTGAGGCGGAGACTCTTGGAGCAAGATCTGGTCTCAAGGAGGGCAGCAAAGAAGCCTCTTCTCTCCAGAAAAAACATCATGGGCAGACTGATATTCTGCAAAAGGTACAGGCAGTGGACTGCTGAGGACTGGGGTGAAGTTATTTTCTCTGAAGAATCCCCTTTTCGATTGTTTGGGACATCAGGAAAACGTCTCATTCGGAGAAGACAAGGTGGACGCTACCACCAGTCTTGTCTCATGCCAACTGTTAAGCATCCTGAAACCATTCATGTGTGGGTTGCTTCTCAGCCAAGGGAATCGGCTCTCTCACAGTCTTGCCTAAAAACACAGCCATGAATAAAGAATGGTACCAGAATGTCCTCCAAGAGCAACTTCTCCCAACCTCCAAGAGCAGTTTGGCGATCAACAATGCCTTTTCCGCATGATGGAGCACCTTGCCATAAAGCAAAGGTGATAACTAAATGGCTCAGGGAACAAAACATAGAGATTTTGGGTCCATGGCCTGGAAACTCCCCAGATCTTAATCCCATGAGAACTTGTGTCAATCATCAGAGACGGGTGGACAAACAAAAACCTAAAAATTCTGACACAATGAAAGCATTGATTGTGCAAGAATGGACTGCTATCAGTCAGGATTTGGTCCAGAAGTTGATTGAGAGCATGCCAGGGAGAATTGCAGAGGTCCTGAAGAAGAAGGGTCAACACTGCAAATATTGACTTGCTGCATTAACTCATTCTAACTGTCAATATAAGCTTTGTTACTCATATGTTTGCAATTATATTTCTGTCTGTGATAAAAACATGTCAAACACACATAAAAACCAGAGGGCAGCAGATCATGTGAAAATATAATATTTTGTGTCATTCTCAAAACTTTTGGCCATGACTGTATACACAGTGTTGTCACTGCAAAGGGGTATACACAGTAATATCACAGTACAGGGTTACTATACAAAATGATGGCACAACCCAGGATTAGTATACACAGTGATGTAACAATACAAGGGTAAACAGTGAACTCAGTACAGTGTAGTATACACAGTGATGTGAGAGCAGAGAGTTAGTATAACACAGTGATGTGACAGTATATGGTAGTATACACAATAATGTCACAGCACAGGATTATTAGTATACACAGTGATGTCAAAGCAATGGGGGTATACACAGTGATGTCACAGTACAGGGTTAGTAATACAGTGGTGTCACAGCACAGGTTAGTATACACAGTAATGTCACAGTACAAGGGGTTGTATACACAGTGATGTCACAATACAGGGGTATTACACAGTGAACTCAGTACAGGTGTAGTCTACACAGTGATGTGACAGCAGAGAGTTAGTATACACAGTGATGTGACAGTATAGGGGTAGTATACACAATATTGTCACAGCACAGGATTAGTATACACAGTGATGTCACTGCAAAGGGGGTATATACAGTGATGTCACAGTACAGGGTTAATATCACAGTATGTCCAGTAAATGGATAATGTACACAGTGATGTCACAATGCAGGGGTAATATAAACAGTGATGTCACATTACAGTGGTAGTATACACAGTGATGTCCAATTACAAGAGTAGTATACACAGTAAAAGTCACAGTGCATGATTAGTATACACCGTGATGTCACAGTAATGGATAAGTACACAGTAATGTCACAATGCAGGGGTAATTTTAAACAATGATGTCACAGTACAGGGATATATACACAGTGATGTCACAGTACAAGGATTATACACACGTTATGTCACAGCACAGGGTTACTATACACAGTAATGCACAGGGATAATAAAGCACTGTGATGTAAAAAGTACATGGTAATATCACTCTCATGTCACAGTACAAGCTAGTATAAACATTGATGCACAGTACAGGGGTTGTATACACAGTGATGTCACAATACAGGGGTAGAATACACAGTGATGTAACAGTACAGGGGTAGTATACACAGTGATATCACAGTACACTGGTAATAACACAGTGATGTCAGAGTACAGGGGTACTATACACAGTGATGTAACAGTACAGGGGTTTATATGTGTGGCCCATCTGCGCGTGGCAACATGTCTCCAGAGAGTGCACAGATAAGGTAATTGTGAAGCCTGATATTCATCACATCACACACTTCCAACACTGCCACCAGAGGGCAACTTAGACTATTAAGTTAGTGTGACTAGCAGTATTGGGGAATTCAAGTCAGAGCTCAGTCTGAGCTAGACATGGAATTGTAGAGAGGGAGATCAGATCATTTGCTGTCTCAGGACAGGGAAGTTTGTCTAGGGAGAGAGGAAGAGAAGACTGATTACGGACAAGCTCAGTAGTTCATTTTGTACTGAATGGAGGCTAAATGAGTGGAAAAGGAAACACTTACCTAGTCAGAGCTACATTTGATCTGAGCTGTTACTCAGAACAAGCTGCCTGGTTCCTAAGAACGTGGGAAGTGATCTTCAGAGCGAGCATGAAATCAGTTTGACAGAGTTCCTATAGCCACTTGGACAGAGTCTTTGAAGAAAGAAGGAAAGGGGATTACAGCAGTTATAACAACGAGGCAACTGAGAACAGGTCAGTGAGCTGGAAAAGAACACTGAACAACTAGTTTGAGCATTCCGATACCGCAAGTATCGGGTATCGGCCGATATTCGCGTTATCGGAATTCCGATACTTAATTCCGATATTTTTCCATATCGTATACCGGAATCGGAAGTTCCCATAATTCTTTGAGAGGCAATGTGATTTTAGTCAGCCAATGAGGAATCCTACGAAGTGTGGGCACATCCTGTGATGCTGCGGTCATCTTAACTAATGGCAATGGCTGTGATTGGCTGCTGAAATGAGTCAGAATGCACTATAAAAGGCGCCGCAGCCATTTTAAGCGTCACTGTGCTGTGAACTCAGTTAGGGACAGAACGCTACTCTGCTCACTTGAGGGACAGTTAGATATTGCGATTTTGTGTACTACTGTGCTTGAGGCAGGCTATTTTACCAACCGCTGTGTAAAGCTTCATTTTGCCAGTGTTGTTTTAAAGCTCTGTGCAAGGGGGTGTGTGAGACAGTGCAGGTGACGCTGAGTTTGCTCTGCATCCACCGCTGTTTGTAGGCATCTGCACGTGTCCCTTTTTTTTTTTTTTTTTTTTTTTTTTATTTAGTGGAATTGGTGCAGCTCCATTATATTAGAAAAAAAAAATCTATTAGTGGAACGTGCTTCCATCCGTATACAATACATTGGTTGCAAACACTATAGAAGTACAAAAAGGGAGCTTTTCACAAAATTGTGGACAGTTGTGTTTCAGTGTTTACTTCAGTCTGTTTTTTACTTTTTTTAGAGTGCAGATCACGCTCCAGTTACATGTTCAAGCACTGCTGCTTGTACTCTGCTGAGCGTGTCTCAGTGGCTCATCCTTTTCATTTATCTCCAATTGGTTTTCTGCTACATTCCATTTAAAATAAATCAAATCTATTAGTGTGACGCGCTTCCATCCGTATACAATACTTTTGGTTGCAAACACTATAGAAGTACCAGAAAGGAGCTTTTCACAGATGGGGGACAGTTGTGTTTCAGTGTTCACTTCATCTGTGTTTTTACTTTTTTGAGTGCAGATCACCTCCAGTTACATGTTCAAGCACTGCTGCTTGTACTCTGCTGAGCGTGTCTCATGGCTCATCCTTTTCATTTATCTCCAATTGGTTCTGCTACATTCCATTTAAAATAAATCTAATCTATTAGTGTGACCGTTTCCATCCGTATACAATACATTGGTTTGCAAACACTATAGAATACAGAAAGGAGCTTTTTCACAGATTGTGGACATTTGTGTTTCAGTGTTCACTTCATCTGTGTTTTTTACTTTTTTGAGTGCAGATCACGCTCCAGTTACATGTTTCAAGCACTGCTGCTTGTACTCTGCTGAGCGTGTCTCAGTGGCTCATCCTTTTCATTTATCTCCAATTGGTTCTGCTACATTCCCATTTAAAATAAATCTAATCTATTAGTGTGACGCGCTTCCATCCGTATACAATACATTGGTTGCAAAACACTATAGAAG
Organism: Oophaga sylvatica; assembly: GCA_033576555.1. Lineage (NCBI taxonomy): Eukaryota > Metazoa > Chordata > Amphibia > Anura > Dendrobatidae > Oophaga > Oophaga sylvatica. The sequence continues at coordinate 102,439,829 of JARQOD010000008.1, read as the reverse complement.
TAAACAGAAAGGAGCTTTTCACAGATTGTGGACAGTTGTGTTTTCAGTGTTCACTTCAGTCTGTGTTTTTTACTTTTTTGAGTGCAGATCACGCTCCAGTTACATGTTCAAGCACTGCTGCTTGTACTCTGCTGAGCGTGTCTCAGTGGCTCATCCTTTTCATTTATCTCCAATTGGTTCTGCTACATTCCATTTAAAATAAATCTAATCTATTAGTGTGACGCGCTTCCACCCGGATACAATACATTGGTTGCAAAACATATAGAAGTACACAAACGGGCCTTTCACAGCTACTGAACATGGGTTTTTAATTTTTAACTAAAATATGTATTTTTCAAATGACACAAATAAAGTAATGTTGAAGAGGAATAGTCCTACATCCATTGTTTGCACAATATTACAGGTGTACATCATGTCCCTAATCAACAATGATTATTATATTTTCTTGTATGCTTTATATTTAAAAGCCAAGAACACAGAAGGATAACCTTCGCACTGCAGCTGTTGTCAAAGTTCAACCCACATTATGCACTTCCAACATTGCAGCATTGAGGCATGATGTGAGTTGGATTGGTCAAAGTTATGGAGTGAGAAGGTTCACCATCAGTACCCTATAGCATAAAATATGCTTTGTGTTAGCATTTGTGTTAGACATGTGGATATCTGCCATAATATGTCACAATTATTTAGTTACAGATTTGTTACCAACACTAATCTTGAATGGTTTTAAATTTGACGTTTCACTTGTTTACAGCTTAGAAAAAAGGGTGTAGCCTGATATCTATGTGTAGCACTAGCCACTTTAAACATGTCATGTTTTTTAAACATGTGTAGCTAGGAGCATAAATTTTGCCGGACACAGCAGGGGAACGCAGGCGTTACTGAACCCCACTATCACTATACTTGTGTATTGGTCTGTGGACACGACACTTCTGACAGCAACTGGCAGTGTTGTAGCCCAGGGATAAAGCTCAGGTGGTAGAAAGATGAAACATAACAGGAGACATGGAAAACGTTGCCAACCAGTTAGTTAATCTGAAACCGGACAGGCCAAATTCAGGCGAGATCCAGCCTAGTTCATTTTCAAAAAGTAAGCCGTTCTACCCTTATCGTAGGAATATCGCATGCAACGGTCTGTTAGTACACCACCTGCAGCAGTAAGACGCGCTCCGATAATACACTGCCAGCAGATCAAGCCAGCACCTCCAATGCATACTGGCTAAGCTCTGCCATGTATCCAGCTTAGAGACACAAAACTTGAATGGGGAAGAGCCATCTGGGAGTACACTGAGAGGGCAAGACATGTAGTCTGTCACCATCTTACGGAAATGTTGCCCTCCTGCTGACTGGAGCCGTCTCGGATGGTGTAGACATTGGTGGCGCTGCCACAAAATTTCGACACATTTGGAACATACTGTTCTTGCCCTGTGCAGAGGCGCTGCTTGTGCTCCCTCTTGTTGCAGACTGTCTCCACTGCCTCGACGCACAGAGCTGCTTTGTAAATCAGTAGCAGCAGCAGTGCTCTCGGCTGGAATGGAGAACATTATGGATTGCACCAGTGTGTCTTGGTCCCTTTCCGCAATTTACGCTCCCGGTTCAACGGTGTGATGAGGCTTTGTAAGTTGTCCAGGTAGCGAGGGTCTAGGAGGGGTACACCCAAAATCAGACGTGGTGTGAATGTGTTCGATGCGGCGGTCGTTTCTCAGCCACTGCAGCATGAAATCAACCATGTGCTGCAGACTCCCAACTGGCCAAGAAACGTTGTCCCCTGCAAGAGGCGTCATCTCCGCCTGCTGTGCATCACCCCACCCTTGGTCTACATACTGACTAGAGCATGTCTACCTCCCTCTGGAGCGATGTCTCCTCCTCCATTGACTCCTCCTCATCCTCCTCACAAAGTCCTTCAAATACATATAAATTACAAAATTAAAAGTCAAAATTTAAAAACTTTGTATCATAATTCTGTAACATCAGTTTATGGAAACACAATAGCATTACAAAAGGATAGACAAAAAATGTACATTATGTGCTTTGTAAATACATTAAAAGTTTGTAATGGTTATGAAAATATAGACAGCGACTCTGGGGTTCAATTGTTGATACAGCATGGTACTTTGAAATCCTCCAGCCTTTGTGAGGAACCACGTGCGCTGACTGTCCAAAAGGGTTTGATGGAATTTGTGACTCCTCATCCTCCACCTCTTTCCAAAACCTCATGCCTTAGTGCTTGCAGTGTTTTTTGAAGCAGGCAGATAAGGGGGACAGTCAGGCTGACAAAGTGCATCATCTGCACTCGCCATCCGCGTTGACTCATCAAACGCACGCAAAACGTGGCAGATATCCTTCATAGAGTTATTCGCCACTCATTACACTGGCAGTGGCTGCCCATTCATTATAGGACCCAAATTTCAAATTTTACTGTTCTCACCAACATAGCTCTCCACAGCGCGCAGCACCCCCCTACATCTCCTCCCTTATTTATATTTATCGGCCTAACCACTGCTGCACTCTGCAAACGACCTTCAAACTAACCTCTGCACAAATCCGTACCTCCCACTCCCAACTCCAAGACTTCACCCGCGCTGCGCCAATCCTCTGGAATGCTCTACCCCAAGAAATTAGGACTACCGCAAATTTGGATGGTTTTCAGGCGCTCCCCTCAAAACACATTTGTTCACAGTGGCCTATCACATTTTACTAATCAAAGTCATTCTATGTGTAATTCTGTGTGTGTAGCCCATTCACTATCTCCATGCATCCCTCACTTCCTTAAAATGGCTGGACCATCATTGTAAAAAAAAACCATTGTATATAAACACCTGTACTTTGTATCTCCCACACCTCATTGTAGATTGTAAGCTTTCACCAGCAGGGTGGCTGATTTTGCTTTAATTATTGTATTGTTAACGTTGTTACTTATGACTCGTGTTTTGAAACTGTTAAACTGTAAAGCACTCGGAATATATGGCGCTATATAAATAAATAATATTATTATTCTTATTATAGAGGCCCCACTCAGTAGTGGTGAAGTGTGAACGCCGCAAATTGCGAGTTGACTGCGCCTGATGCAGCTGATACCCATTACTGTTGGGGTGCTGCTCACACAACCGCTCCAACATATTAACGAGGAAATTTCCACCTGGTGGGTACGTCACATATAATGCGATGTTCATGAAGGTGAAATCTGCGTTGCAGAGCTGCAATCAGCGATCTGGCCATGCTGGAACGTCGCAAGTGAGCGCACTCTAGGCGGACCTTGTGCAGCAGTGCATCAAGATCCGGATAGTCCCTCAAAAAACTCTGCACGACCCAAATTGAGCACATATGACAGACATGGTATGTGAGTAGGTTGCCAAGGCCCAGAGCTGACACCAGATTTCGGGCCATGTCACACATACCCAAGCCTGCCTGTAGATTCTCTTCCAAAAACCACACGTCGCTCTCCTGCTTTATGGCATTACAGAGCTCCTGCGCTGTGTGCTAAGATTCCCCATGGAAATTAATTTCAGGATGGCCTGTTGACTTTGGACACGGCTGTGCTCATATCGTCGCAACAGGTAAACGTTCACGGGTCCATGTGGAGGTAGACCGTGACGGCTCCCGCAGCGATGAATTCTGAGGAACTGGAATAGGAGGAGGAATCAATGTGTACAGACTTGATTCCTGCAATCCTTGGAGTTGGCAGAACACGTACAGCGCCACTCGCAAGATCAGTACCCGGCTGCACAACATTGACCCAATGGGCATGAGGGAAAGGAATTTTCCCTGGCCATGGGTTGTTAGAAACCCTCTTGTTAGGTTTTGTTTCAGTTTGCTGGTCACATGACCTTTTTTCCCTATTTAGTCTGGCTCTGCCCTTCTGGCTTTGCTTGACTTCATTGTATTATCTACTGTTAAGCTAGCCGGGTGCTTAGGTGCCTTAATCTTGATTTTTGCTTGATGTTAGGATCACAAAGTATTTATTTTTCTGTTTAATTATCCATGCTACAATTTATGTTAGGACTAGGAGGTGTCCACCTTTTCTCCCAGTCCCTAGATCTTGTAGGGATTACTCCCTCGAAACTATAGGTCTTCTTCACACTAGATGAGGACTTTAGCGGGTCTGGTCGCAGGATCGGTTCCCCGTTACATCGTAGGGATTCAGCTTAGTTGTATTGTAGGGACAGAATTCCCTTCTTTCCTTACTGGTTGTAGCAGATATAAAAATGGGTACTGGTCCACGCATCGGTGGTCCCGGTGGACCTTGCTACTGAGGGCTTTTAGTAGCGCATGTTTAATTTTTTTCCCTCAACATGCTTTTGCAGACCAGGGACGGCTTGCCTGCTGAAAATGAAATCGGCTTGGCACATTGTATTGTGGGATTGACAATGATATTCAGTTACGGAAACTGTCTGTCTCCACCAGCCTGAATCACAGCATTTCAAGGGACAGGAGTTTTGCAATGCCAGCATTCAGAGCCTGTGCTCGTGCATGGTTTGCGGAGTATGGCCGTCTTTTATCCCATGCCTGTGCTACCGCTGGCTGTTTTGTGGCCTGGGAGTGTGAGGATGACAGGGAACTTGCTGCTGTGTGTGGAATAACAGTTTGTCTCTGGACAACAGTGGCCGAGGTTCTTCCATGGCGATCCTGTGAGGAAGCATAACCAGCTGTGTGTGAGCTCGATGAAGAGGCTTCAACACAACCTGAAGATGTAGGTGCTGCTGTAGGTTGGCCTACATCTCCAGTGTGTCTTTGTAACTCAACTACGTGCTTTGTCCGCACATGTTTCCACATATTTGTGGTATTGAGGTGACTGACACTTTTAGCTATTTTTAATTTTTGATTACACAGCTTGCATTTCACATAGCAAATATCATGTGCAAGTGTGTGAAAAAAGGACCACGCAGTGCAAGTCCTGGGAGCGCACGTTTTGACTTTTGGAAGACAACTGCTCCGAACAGGTGCCAAACTGGAGGCTACAGGCAACCGAGTCTGCAGCCTAACTCTCCCTCCTGTTTGTACCGTTGGGGCAATGTCTTCCTCTATCTTCCTTCTATCACTAACCATTTCTCTAGGCCTCTCCCAGCTTTCAACCAAAGTACTGGTTCTCACCCACAAAGCTCTCCACAGTGCAGCACCCCTCCTACATCTCCTCCCTCATTTCTATCTATCGGCCTAACCGACTGCTGCGCTCTGCAAACGACTTTCGACTAACCTCTGCACTAATACGTACCTCCCACTCCCGACTCCAAGACTTCCCTGCTCTACGCCAATCCTCTGGAATGCTGTACCCCAAGAAATTAGGACTATCCACAATTTGCATGGTTTCAGGCGCTCCCTCAAAACACATTTTTTCAGAGCGGCCTATCACATTCACTAATCAAAGTCATTCTATGTATTCTGTGTAAGTGTGTGTGTGTCTCTAGCCCATTCACTATCTCCATCCCTCAGTCCCTTAAGATGGCTGGAACATCATTGTAAATGCACCATTGTATATAAACACCTATACTTTGTATCTCCCCCATCTCATTGTACATTGTAAGCTGTCACGAGCAGGGGCGACTTATTTAGCTTAAATTATTGTATTGTTAACGTTGTTACTTATGACTTGTGTTCTGAAACTGCTAAACTGTAAAGCGCTGCGGAATATGATGGCGCTATATAAATAAATATTATTATTATTCCTCTGAGCTGCTCCCACCACCTTCCTGTTCTTCATGCCATGTTGGGTATTGGACCTCATCATCTCCACTACCCTCTTCCAACACCTGCTGTTGGGTGGTCTGGCCAGCACCATGCTCAACAGAAACTGGCACCTGGGTCTCATCATCATCATCAGATGCGTTCTGCGGTGTGCTGACCATCGGCACTGTCTCACCCGCCTCTTCAGATTCAGAGAGACACAGCTGTTGCGCATCACTGCATACTCCCTCTTCTTCACATTACAGAATGCTGCTTGGCTGGGCCCCTGTTTGCAAGCCAATAGATTCTGAGAACAGAAGCAGACACTCAGCTGGCTCCTGTACAGAACTCTCTGACTGCCTGGGCAATTTGCCAGGCGGTGAAGAGACAGATGGTTGCCCAACAGTGCTGTGGTCCTGAGAGGAGGTGGAAGCAATTGAAGTCGATGCATTGGCTGAGATCCAAACAACGCCTTCAATTTGTTCTTCCCGCAGCAGGGGGGTACTCCGAGCTCCTACAAAAGTGCGCATAAAGGAACGCTCACGGCCCGGGGAAAACTGGTGGATGCTGTGTCACTGGGGGCCGCAGCAGCCACAGAATCCCCACGTCCTCTCCCTGAAGAAACTCCACGACCACGTGCCTTACTCCCTGCCTTCTTCATCTTGGTAGATTGATAAAGAAAGTCTGAAAAGTTATAAGGCCTAAGTGTGGTTATTCCGCAGAGACTGCAGTGAACACTGCACACAACTGTTCAGTAGGTGTGAAAGGCCCCTTTGTGTACTTCTATAGTGTTTGCAACCAATGTATTGTATACGGATGGAAGCGCGTCACACTAATAGATTTTATTTATTTGTAATAGAATGGAGCAGCAACAATTAGAGAAAAATTTCAAGGATGTGCCAGTGACACACGCTCAGCAGACTACAACCAGCAGTGGTTGAAGAACTAACTGGAGCGTGATCTGCACTCCAAAAAGGAAAACCTCAGACTACAGTGAACACTGCACACAACTGTTCACTACCCAACGCGTCTCAGCAGGAAGGCAGTCTGTGCGTCAAAACAAAGGCGCAAGCATACATCCACGTACCCTGTTTATAAAGCTATATAAAAAAAAATTATGTAGTAGTGACGCACACTTTATTGAGGTACAGTATTACATCGCCATTCACCATCTGTGGCTATGCAGTCTCATCTATATATACCTTATCTATCCGTTGTCATGCTTGCAAGTCGACAGTCAGGCATAAATAGCAATTTTCGCTATGCACTATGCACTTTTTAAAGGTTATGTTTGTTAATAAACATGATTATTGCCACATATTATGAGTATTACATGATGGAAATTGTATAATTTTGTATAAACTGTTTAGTGACATTATTCAGCAAATGTAACATTTTAGTAATGTCACAGATAACTTGTAATGCTGATGATGTTTTGAAGTCAGACATTCATTGTCTATACAATAAAAATGGTGTACATACTGTTACTTATCCATCATTAATGGATTCAGATATGTACTTGTATGCTTTTATGTACAACCGTATAGCAGATTCCTTAACTAATTTATTTTGTGGTTTGCATTGCTGTTCAACATGTTAATGTATGTGTTTATGTTTGTCAATTCTTTATTTATCTAGATATTAGTTTAAATGAAATCATCATCTTATGGTAGTAAAGGTTATCTTTCTCTTGTTTGAAGTATAGACATTTAAAATTGACAGGTAACAAGGAAATTACTTGATCTAGTATTTAAACATCCTCCTTGACCCTGGGCTCCAACACCGCCAGTTGTTGCTCGGAAGTGCTGTTAGCACAGTCAACACTTGCTCCTGTGTTACTGGGGTTCAGTAACGTCAGCTGGTCCTCGGTTGTGCCATTGGCTCTTTTCCTTCTGCTGCCCCTCCGGGTTCCAGCACAGTCAGCTGGTCCTCGTTACTTGCATTGGCTCTTGTACCTTCTGCTACCCGTCCGGGTTCCAGTACCGTCAACTGGTTCTCCGCAGTGCCTTTGGCCTAGGTGCCTCCATCTCGGTATCCGAGTTCCAGCAACGTCTGCTGGTCCTTGGTAGTGCTTTGGAGCACAGGTACCTCCTGCTTAGTAACCGTGTCCCAGTAACGTCAGCTGGTCCTCGGTTGTGCCATTGGCTCTTTTCCTTCTGCTGCCCCTCCGGGTTCCAGTACCGTCAACTGGTTCTCCGCAGTGCCTTTGGTCTAGGTGCCTCCATCTCGTATCCGAGTTCCAGCAACGTCTGCTGGTCCTTGGTAGTGCTTTGGAGCACAGGTACCTCCTGCTTAGTAACCGTGTCCCAGTAACATCAGCTGGTACAAGATTGTGCTACAAATACAAGATACGGAACAAGAGACACAAGAACAATAAGCAGAAGATCTAAAAGCAGAAGAACATGAAGTATAAGACCAAAATGAAGAGCAAAATATATGCTCTAAATTCTAAGCAGAAGAAGACTAAGCAGTGTATGGGGGTGAGTCCGTTCCTCCTCGTGGTGCCCCTGGAAAATGCCTGATGCTGCTGCAGGCTAAACTGAACGCGGACAAATACTGTTGTAATTAAAATCTTTCGTGACAGCAAGAACGGAAGGATGAAAATTCAGAGTTTTACAGATTACAAGTACAGGAATGTCTGTCACAAATAAGAATATGATGAAAAGGATGAATAGGAAGAAGATGAAGAAGTAGAATATGAAGAATAATAACTGTTTAATAAGAACAATATAAGTAATGTTAACAAAAAGATGAATAGCAAGAAGTTTTAGAAGATTAATAAGGTGAAGATGAAGAATAATTTGATGAGAAAGATGATGCTGCTGAAAATTATGAAGGAGAAAGTGTGTGAAAAGTTAAAAAGGTGAAGACCATGGAAGTTGTGAAACAGACATATTTGACAAAATAGAAAAAAGGTTAACAACATTGTCAATTTGTTCGTCAATCCGAACGTATTTCCTAAAAAAAAAAAATTAATGCTATTCCATTGGATTGGGTCAAACATCTATGCCTTTAATGTCTCCTCAACCTCCCCCAATACATTCTACATTACTCTTTCTTGTTTTCCTTCATGTACAATTAACCAACAAGGCAAGAATGGGTTTTTTTTAATTTCGATATTTTGTTCCCATAGACTTACATGGGACTTCCGGTATCGGTATCGGGTATCGCCGATATTTTTGTGATATCGGCGATACCATTACGATTCCGATACTTTAGGATATCGGAAAGTATCGCTCAACTCTACTGACAACTACACCAACTGCTACCCGTGCTTATGTTAAGGGCAAGAGCAGGTCGACAGGCGAGTGGAGAAAGAAGGACAAGTGACCAAGGTGACAGATCACCTTCACTTAATTAACCGGACACCGGGGTCCGAAGAATTGCTAGTACTTCACGGCTAGTAATAAGAAACACCGGAATCCTTGCTGGACTTCAAGTCACAGAAGGTAGCCCTAAGCGTTGATACGTAACTGGAGTCAGGGAGAACAAGGACTTTTAGCAAGTGCACTGCATAGAGGACTTCGCTCTTTCCAACATCTGATTATCAGAGACGGAGAAGGCTCTACCACAATGTCAGCCGGGCGTAGCTGCTACAGTAGGAGTTAAACTTGACTTCATGCAAGTTAGGACTCACATACACTTCAAGGAGAAGGGAGGCCTTAAACCTGCTCAGCAATCCCCTGAATGTGCATTCTCCAACCTGACCAGCTTCCCGGGACATACCTGCCAAGAACATCAGTAAAGTTATGGAAAGAGACTGAATTGTGTGTGACTGACTTGTTATCTGCACCCTGCAACACCATTGACTTTGAGGGAACAGTCCCACCTGTGGGGGACTTAAAATCAAGCTGCCTAATAACATCCCCTCAGAAGATTAACACTGCAGCGCTGGTCTATCTGATCAGAAACCACAGGTGGCGTCACGAACAACTATTACTACAATCACCTGTAAATATATCCCCCATTGTATGAGCGCCCAGGGCCACGGACCGAGCTCTGCTGCCAGTGACATTCCCCATAGACTTCCATGGGCTCGGTGCCGAGTACCCCATAGCCCTGGTACCCACATCTGGTGTTGTGCGACTCATCTTTGGCGTCACAAACAGGATACGAAGCTTACTGGATGTGAGTCCTGTGTGCCTAAATGGACGGTTTTGTGCAAAAAGACTGTGTGCAGCTTTTGTGATTTTTGGCGCCATTTTCCGCCATTTTGCCGCCATATTCGCGCCAGGAGGCGCTGGTGAAGAAGGGAGTGCCTTCGTGGGCGTACCCCCCTTATGGCGCGAAAGCAATGGGCGCCCCCTCTAAATGTTATTACAATACAAGAGCCTGCCCCACTGCAAGGGAAGTCCGCCTCCTCTTCATTCTCTATGCCAAAAAGAGGAAGCGCAAATCCCGCCTCCACGGAGGAGACCAGATTGTTCCTGATGGAAAGCACAGTCTGGCCTGGAGAGAGATGGCGGAAGGACAGGAGACGCTGTGTGGAGGAGCGGCGGCGCTCAGGCCCCGTTCCCCAGAAAATCCACTGCCTGTGCCGGAGCCGTCCCCAGTTCGGGACACTAACCAAATCATGCTGGAGTTAGAGGAGGTGAATGCGGTGCTCAGGGACATGATCCAGCGCCGTGAAGAAATGGAAGAGACGGAGAGAAGCTGGCGTGCCCGAAACAGTGGCTGCTGTGGGACGCGACGCTCTCCCCTCCAGAAGCGCAACCATTACCTGTGTCACCACTGCAAGCGGCTGATGAAGAACCGGAGGCCGGCTCCAAAAGTGCTGATCCCGACTCCACCGATGAAGCGGCGGGAGGAAAGGAGGCTGAGGAGGCCCTGCCCATTCCGGAGTGCCAGCCAGGCCTGGAGGCCGCAGCGGAATGCAGTCCCCCGGTAGGGACACCGGAGGAGACCCAGCCGTCAGCGCAACAGGTTAGTGCGTCTCCAGCTGAGCCACTGCGCACACCTGCATCGCATACTGAGCCCTCCTCTGCATCACAGCAACAATGTGCGACCTCAACTGCGCCACTGCGCGCACCTGCATCGTATACTGCATCCTACTCTGCATCGCAAAAGCCTTGTGCGTTCCAAAGTGAGCCAAATCTATATTCTGAAGAGGCATCCGTTAGGCCTCAAACTAGTCGCAGAAGTGAAACAAGGACTGTGGCTACTCAAACACAGATTGCAGGCCATGACATGTTAGTGATGCGTTCCAGATCGCACCGCGTACTTCCAGCCCCAGGAATGGAAGACGTCACTACTATCTGTAAAGAAGAAGAACAGTAGGACCCAGACAGGGTTTACTGCACCTGTATAAAGTTTGAAGAAGTTGATGAAGAAGATTTGCACTTTATTGTCTTTTATTCATGTGTGATAAATGTTTAATAATGTTACTTGCTATATGTGATGATGTTTACATAGTTGCATAGAATACCCAGTTGGGTAATGTGGAATAGTTAAAAGAAGTAATTAGAAATGTGATTTTCTAAACTTGAAAAGGTTTTATCAAAGGACTGCGTGGCTGTGGACTGTGCCAGCCCAAAAACTTTCATTGTAAATAGTTCGCACTTCGGTGCCCCATCTTGGTTTTACATAAAGCCTTAACTACCTCTGAAGAAAAACCCGTATGGTGTGGCCTAGAGTGAGGTCTGCAGCTCAGAAGTCCTGCAGCCCACCCAGGACCCACGTGGGAGGTTTTTGGTGCGGGTCCTCCACAAGAATCTTGTCTTATATATTTATGTGAAAAAAATGTTTTGATAATTTTCTACTGACCTATGTACAAATTGTAAAGTTGAAGAGTCCTTACCTCCCACAAGGGATGAGTTAAATGTTGATGTTATATGCAAAACAAAAATATTTTTCTTTTCTATTTCAGCCCGGAGTGCTGAGTTTAACTAGGGGGATGTGTGGCCCAGCTGCGCGTGGCACACATGTCTCCAGGAGAGTGCACAGATAAGGTAATTGTGAAGCCTGATATTCATTCACATCACACACTTCCAACACTGCCACCAGAGGGCAACTTAGACTATTTAAGTTAGTGTGACGTAGCAGTATTGGGGATTCTAGTCAGAGCTCAGTCTGAGCTAGACATGGAATTGTAGAGAGGGAGATCAGATCAGTTTGCTGTCTCAGGACAGGGAAGTCTTGTCTAGGAGGGAGAGGAGAGAAGACTGATTACGGACAGAGCTCAGGTAGTTCATTTTGTACTGAAGTGGAGGCTAGTATGAGTGGAAAGGAATCACTCTAGCCTAGTCAGAGCTACATTTGAATCTGAAGCTGTTACTCAGAACAAGCTGCCTGTGTTCCTAAGAACGTGGGAAGTGACTCTCAGAGCGAGCATGAAATCAGTTTGACAGAGTTCCTGATAGCCACTCTGGACAGAGTCTTTGAAGGAAAGAAGGAAAGGGATTACAGCAGTTATAACAACGAGGCAACTGAGAACAGGTCAGTGAGCTTGGAAGAACAACTGACAACTACACCAACTGCTACCCGTGCTTATGTTAAGGGCAAGAGCAGGTCGACAGGCGAGTGGAGAAAGAAGGACAAGTGACCAAGGTGACAGATCACCTTCACTTAATTAACCGGACACCGGGGTCCGAAGCATTGCTAGTACTTCACGGCTAGTAATAAGAAACACCGGAATCCTTGCTGGACTTCAAGTCACAGAAGGTAGCCCTAAGCGTTGATACGTAACTGGAGTCAGGAGAACAAGGACTTTTAGCAAGTGCACTGCATAGAGGACTTCGCTCTTTCCAACATCTGATTATCAGAGACGGAGAAGGCTCTACCACAATGTCAGCCGGGCGTAGCTGCTACAGTAGGAGTTAAACTTGACTTCATGCAAGTTAGGACTCACATACACTTCAAGGAGAAAGGAGGCCTTAAACCTGCTCAGCAATCCCCTGAATATGCATTCTCCAACCTGACCAGCTTCCCGGGACATACCTGCCAACAACATCAGTAAAGGTATGGAAAGAGACTGAATTGTGTGTGACTGACTTGTTATCTGCACCCTGCAACACCATTGACTTTGAGGGAACAGTCCCACCTGTGGGGGACTTAACATCAAGCTGCCTAATAACATCCCCTCAGAAGATTAACACTGCAGCGCTGGTCTATCTGATCAGAAACCACAGGTGGCGTCACGAACAACTATTACTACAATCCCCTGTAAATATATCCCCCATTGTATGAGCGCCCAGGGCCACGGACCGAGCTCTGCTGCCAGTGACATTCCCCATAGACTTCCATGGGCTCGGTGCCGAGTACCCCATAGCCCTGGTACCCACATCTGGTGTTGTGCGACTCATATACACAGTGATGTCACAGTGCAGGTGTAACCTACATAGTTATGTAACAGTAGATAGGTAATATACACAGTGATGTCACAATGCAGGGTGAGTATACACAGTGATGTCACAGTACAGGGGTAATATACACATTGATGTAACAGTAAAGGGGTAGTATACACAGTGATGTCACAGTACAGGGTTTTATACACAGTGATGTAACAGTACAATAGTAGTATACACAGTGATGTCATAGTACACCGGTAATATACACAGTGATGTAACAGTACAATAGTAGTATACACAGTGATGTCATAGTACAGGGGTAGTATACACAGTGATATCACAGTACACCGGTAATATACACAGTGATGTCACAGTACAGGGGTACTATACACTATGATGTAACAGTACTGGGGTTGTATACACAGTGATGTCACAGCACAAGGGTAGTATACACAGTGATGTAACAGCACAAGGGTAGTATACACAGTGATGTAACAGCACAAGGGTAGTATACACAGTGATGTCACAGTACAGGGGTACTATTCACAGTGATGCTAGCACTAAATCCACAGGCAGAATGGTACATAGAGATACATCTATACATAGCAGTATATTTCTATGTCCCGGTATACTGGAGGTAAAGAAAAAGTCAGATTTTTTTCCGATTAAATTACTAAATAATAGTGAAAAACATTTACAAAAATGTAAATTTCTCTTCTTGGGATGTGGCCTCCCCAGAAATCAAAGCTATAGTCTCTTTCATTGCAGGAAGTAGCTAAGGCTGCTCTTACATCCCCGGAAGATATTCTTATACTTGAAGCTTCAATGCAGGTTGTAAATCATCCACAAACAGGTTATATACCAGTGCATTTTTATGTTTATGTCACTGTATTTTAGAGGGAAAATAAAGAAAAAAATTACTAAAAAATTACGAAAAATAATTACAATAATGTCATTTTTACTTTGCTTTTTTTAAAAAATAATAATAAACATTACAAATTAGCTAATAACATGGACATTTTTGGGGGTTACTGTAATCGTAACAAGCTGCACAATACAATGATCAGATTATTTATGGTGATTGGTAAATGGTGCAAAGAAACATAGTGTGATTATTTTTTTCTCTATTAACCCATAAAAAAGGCAGTAAAAATCTAACGCTGAGGCCGTGTTCACATGTAATGTTAATGCTGCGTTTTTTCTACAGCTAGTTTTTCTGTATTTTTTCTGCAGGTGTCCATACCACAGGATGCAGTAAGAATCTGTGATTTTCCCTGTCACTTATGTGGAGGTTTCCATGTTAGTTCCCAAAAAATGCTATTTCAAAACCTCCTATGGAACCAGTCACTATAATGTGTCAGATGGAGTCACTTTGGATATCAATCTAATTTGTGGTTGGAAATATTCTCTACTCATTCACTAATCTTTAGATATTTCAATAGAAGTGAAAAAAGATTGATTCAATAACTTTGGTTTTTGCCTCAAGTTATTACATTCACATATTCTGATCCCGATCCAAAGGAAAACACCACATGTGGTTGTACTGTATGACATATTTAGTTTTAGTAATATTTCAATTCAGTAAGAACCCTTTATCAGGCCTAATGCAAGAAGAAAGCTGTTGGCAGACAGTTCTGGCAGCCACCTATCTCCAAGAGAACAAAAGAATTGGGTGTTTACATTAAAACTGTCCGACCCTTGTCTCTTCTAACATCATTTGTGGGGGGGGGGTGAGTCCAGTGGCTCCATGCACATTAGGTTGTCAGCTGATCGCTATGATATCAACAGGTTGGGCCACCTTTGATGTAATGTGTATGGGACCCTTTATAGTATAGATTGACAAGTTCAGTTAAGAAATCATAGAGCTTTTCTGTATGAAGTTCACTTAAGGGTATGCCACACTGAACAATATCGCTAACGGGATCGCTAAAAAACGTCACTATTTAGCGATCCCGTTAGCGATGTTGTTCAGTGCGGCATCTGCCAGCGACGAGCTTCCTGCTGTGATCTCGCTCGTCGCTGGAATCGTTCCGGACCCTATTTTCTCGTCGGCGCTCCCGCTGGGTAAGTATATATCGCTAGTGTGGCACCTTTTCTTAGCGATTTAGCGGTACTTTTGTACCGCTAAAGTCGTTAAGAAGATCGCTAACGGCGATAGCGTCGTTAACTATATCGCTAAATGTGGCCGCACTTAGCGATATAGAAACAATCCCGCTAGCGATCGCATTAGTATGCGTCGTTATCGTGATCGCTAGCGGGATTGTTTAGTGTGGCAGTACCTTTAAAGGTTTCCCCATTGATAAGTTGACCACAGAGTATCCTGTTATCAGGAGTCAGGACCCCTAGCGATCAGCTTTAATGTGTAATGAATCCTATTAACTAATATTCAGTTTTACAGCAAAAAGATATAATACATTACCCAATTATCATTTCTTCTAATGCTTTTCTGTGCTGGGTGCTCCAAAGAAGAGACCATTTTGGTTTTTCTTCATTAAGTTTCTTGAGTGGGTGATCCATCATCTATTGATGTATTGATGCCAGATAGAGATAAGGAAATCTGAAAAACAAAGTTCGCGTTCGTACCGGACAGTTACGAACGAAATAAACACCAAACATGGACTTCTCCCAGAGTTCCAGGGGACGTCTGTTACAGAGAGAGAGAATTTTTCTTCTCCAAAGTTCAGGTCCTCATTGTTTTCAATGGGGTTTGGGTTCTGTATCATGTTTGGATATAGTTTTCATACCCAAACCGAACTTTGGACTAAAGTTTAAGTCGGGTACCAAAACCTGAACTTCCACGGGTCCGAACATCCCTAATGCCAGACTAATGCTATTAGATATATTGAGCTGGAGTAAACACTTTGTCGTATCTACCCCATCGTTTTATTTCTTCTGCAGAAGAGCTTTTTTACATACTGTAGGAAGCAGCAAAACAATTTCAATGTAAATGACAATAGAGAAAGATGTAGAAAAACATTTACATTATACAGCAAAAAATTTACAGGAAACACTTCTTTACTTTACCAAGAAAACTGTACAGATTGTTAAAAGGAATAAACATAGACATATTGCCTGAAGATAGGCAACTTAGGTTGGAGTCATTCTTCAAACGACTGACTAAGGCCAGGGTCACACTTGCGAGTGTGATGCGCGAGTCTCTTGCATCAATACCCGGCTCTGCCACCGGCACTCGGGACCAGACTGTGCAGCTGCATGTATTTCTATGCAGCCGCATACTCCAGTCCGAGTGCCGGCGGCAGTGTCGGGTATTGATGCGAGAGACTCGCGTGAGTTTCTCACATCACACTCACAAGTGTGACCCCGGCCTAAGCCTAGAATACTGAAGAATACTTCTGGCTGTCAAATTTTCAATCCAAGAATACACATAGCAGTGTTAGAAACAGAATCAGAATTTGACCTTGGAATATACAGAACATAAATCAAAGAACAATAACTTGTGATAATGCATTGTGCATGATTATCTTGAGGAAGAGTGCTTTAAAGAGGTTATCCACTAATTTAACATTAATGTCTGATTGGTGGTGGGGGATGCAATTTGCAATTCACAGGGATTGCAAAAAAAAAACCTGGTGCAATTTCACACAGAGCTGAAAATTATAAATGATGTCAGGTACGAGCACGCAGACTTTCCATAATGACTTGCAGCTATCACAGCACATGGTCTAGTGCAGCCTATCAGGGCGGATAATGGCAGGGAATAAAAAAGATGGGGGCTGAACCAAGTAGTGCTATTTTAGTATTTCAGTTTAGGAAAAGAGGACAGGGTGCACAGCTTATCCACAAAGAGATTGAAACAAAGCCTAAATCTGTTTGTGGTGTGCTACTATAGTGCTGAAGCACATTAAAAATGTGAGTGATAGTCTCAGTATGTGAATAATGATCCAAAGATTCAAGTTATATAGGATGTTTTTATACATTTTACTGTGATTAACAGCACCTTGAAAGCTTCAATTTGTTTTATTCTTCACAAATTGCAAACAAGGAAGGAAGTTTAATATCTCTCTATCCTAATTTTCCTCCTGAAGTAAAATCCCGAAACCAAGGCTTGTGCATCAGAGAAAATGTGTTTCCTGGCTTGTGAAATTGGCAAGTCATATAAAAAATATACAAAGGAATAACCTCCATATTCCAAAAATGTAACACTAACTGCCTATCTCATAAAGTGTACATGCTGCAAAAAATAGAAGCGCCTTAAAAGTCTGCTAAAGTGTGTTGGTAATGAGATTGTTGATTACCATCTATTTTCCCTCAGCCAGATAGGCTTAGGTCACTTAAATATTACTATGGTTGCATTTGCAATAAAGAGTGATTCATTTGAGTCATATGAGAACTTAACCCTGCTGTGGAACCATGAAAAAAATCACTGCTTTGGTACCATGGGGTCTATATGAACCCAGGCTCAAAATTGTCATATTTCATTAAAATGAACATGCTGGCTGTTCAGAATAATCAAGTTTTATTCTGTCATAATTTCAGAACACAGTTATGAAATCAAACATAACTTTGAAGTGATTTATTTGTCATCATCAAACACAAACTGATATGTATAACAAAATGCTTTACTAAGAACTAAAAGTATTCAAATTCAATAAAAAAATGCACAATAACTGCAACTGTGTGGATTTTATTAAAATCATAATGACAACGAATGATCTGGCAATAAATTGTGCCCTTGCATTCACTGCACGTCTTAGTGCCATGTTCTTCACAAATGAACTTCTTGCAGTCATTGCAAAATAATCTCGTCTTTTTGTCTTTCGATCGAGGACAAACGTAGCACCGTTTGCGCTGTCCTGT
Organism: Oophaga sylvatica; assembly: GCA_033576555.1. Taxonomy (NCBI): domain Eukaryota; kingdom Metazoa; phylum Chordata; class Amphibia; order Anura; family Dendrobatidae; genus Oophaga; species Oophaga sylvatica. The sequence goes on along the minus strand of JARQOD010000008.1, from coordinate 102,422,064 downwards.
AACACTGCTGGGTCGAAAGTGACGCAGATCTCGTCTAGCCATTGTTTATTTACAATTATATTACAAAACCTGTGAAGAAACAGAAAATATAAAAAAAAATGTCAGACAATAAAGGTACTATGGGGTGAGGAGAGTCCCAAACACAGAAAATTGAAAATAACTTTGAAACAAAATTGAAAAACAAATTCAAAATATCATCAACATAAGCAGAAATATGTTACTTGAAAATACATAAAAGGTCAATGTGTGAGATTGACCAGTTTTAGAAATATTTCAATTTATTCAGCTCTGGGGTCTATATGACCCCATGGTTCCACAGCAGGGTTAAAGTGTTCATTCTGGGCAATTAGAGGCTTTGCAATATTGGGACTTTTGAGGAAAAATTAGGCAATGCAGGCAAGTTCAAATTTCAAAAGATACAGTCATCTCTTATGAGGAACAAATCAAATAGATATTGAATTCAAATCAAATTTGAGTTGAATTTTATTATATTCGCAGGTCCTGGCAAATTTGAACAATTTGTGATTTCATTCACTAAAGGGTATGCCACACTAAACAATATCGCTAACGGGATCGCTAAAAAACGTCACTATTTAGCGATCCCGTTAGCGATGTTGTTCAGTGCGGCATCTGCCAGCGACGAGCTTCCTGCTGTGATCTCGCTCGTCGCTGGAATCGTTCCGGACCCTATTTTCTCGCGGCGCTCCCGCTGGGTAAGTATCTAATCGCTGTGTGGCACCTTTTCTTAGCGATTTAGCGGTACTTTTGTACCGCTAAAGTCGTTAAGAAGATCGCTAACGGCGATAGCGTCGTTAACTATATCGCTAAATGTGACTGCATTTAGCGATATAGAAACAATCCCGCTAGCGATCTCATTAGTATGCAACGCTAACGAGATCGCTAGCGGGATAGCTTAGTGTGGCAGTACCTTAAGAATATGGCCACCAAAATTTTACACATTGTAGAAAATTACATTAGCCAGAGATAATATGACCTATAAAAAAATCCCCCAAATCTAGATATTTAACCGTATAAAGCAAAGCAAATGTTTTGTAAATCTTTTCTACTTATCAAACTTTACATCCGTATGCACCACATACCAATCAATAAGGCGCCCTGTTGCACAGGTGGAGGCTTTTTTTTGCTGTCAAACATTTCTTAATTTGCATTTTTTGGAAGAAGACTGAATTTTATCAAAATAAAAACAAAGTAAATGCTTAAAAAATGTAGACATTTAGCTAAGCAATGTTTGATTTCGCACACCTGTATTGTTAGTCCAAGGAAGTCTACTCCACACCTATACTGTGGCCTGGTGCCACATTTTACTTTCTGTACCTACCAATCTAGTATTTCTTGTTATGTCTTTTTTGGCAAGTGTTGAATAGTTTGAGTTGAAAAGATTGTCAAAAGTTAATTAGCGTTGCATAAAATGTGGGACAATGGCAATGGATCGGGTAGTGTAAAAAGAAAAAAAAATATGACAGCTAAAAATGTAGAAGTTGTTAGCAGACACATCACCACCATTGGCACTAGTCTTTCAGACAATAGTACTACCAAACGCAAGCCACAGTTGGTTTCCTTTTCCTCTGGCAAGTGCACTAATGGGGAGTAAGCTGAGGGTGTGATAAAATATAAAGCACATCACTCTTCTCAGTCACAGCATGATATTATCTCTGGTAGTGACATTGTCAGTTTGAGCCTGTGTCCTGCAAATATAAATCTGTCAGTTTACAAATAACTAAGAGGGATCATTTTTAGACCATTTTTTAATTAACAAAACATGTAAAGTCTGTCAATATTCTGCTTTATTAAGTGGTCTATTGGTTACTATCAGTTGCCATCTGTTTCTATGGTGACTTTGACACCACCAAAGATGTGTTTATGTTAAAAAAAAGGAAGTGGCTGGATATGTTCCTAGGCACCTCAGACTTCTGTCTTCCACTAGGACACAGTTGAAACCTCCGTGGGTGATAACAATGAGGTAGTATTGCAATGAATAACATGTGTTTGCATATGAAATTCTCAAACTGCTACAACCAGTGACCACAGATATTGTCACTAATACATTTATACAATTTAGTCACTATACAGCTCCTGAGTGCGTTCTGTGCATTTTCTTTACAGGTTGGGGTGTTCCAAGTGAGAGCATATGCATTCCTATGCTCCCAATTCTGTGTGTGAGTCATGTGTGCATGGACAGCATGCCATCACTGCAGAGAAGTAAGCACAGACCAATAGAGACCATCAGAGTGGCGCTACTAGACCTGTGGTGGTTTAAAATGGGGAGTTATAATTCATGTTTTATTTTATTGCTACTGCTGTGAAGCATTTTTCTATATCACAAGCATGCTTGAGCATCAAGAGAAATTTGTCCGTGCACAATGACTTTTATATGAACCAGGCATGTCTGTATACACTTCTGCACTGTATAGTATATTTATGACAAAAGAAGCATATATTTATGACAAAAGGAGCAATATCAATGGGTCAATAAGATAATAGATAATCAGACATCATTAACACTGAATAAATGTAATAAAATAAAAAAAACTATGCCTGTTTTAAATTAATGACAACTTTCATTTACATTTAATTTACCAGTATCTTATTATTATTATTATTATTATTTATTTATATAGCATCAAAAATTCCGAGGTGCTGTACATGAGAAGGGGTAACATCAAAATACAAATATCACTTACAGTAAACAAAACTAGCAATGACAGACTGGTACAGAGGGAAGAGGACCCTGCCCTTGCGTGTTTACATTCTACAGGATTATGGGGAAGGAGACAGAAGGTTGGGGATTGCAGTAGCTCCAATGGTTTTGAGGTGGCCGCATGGTCATTGCAGGCTGTAAGCTTTCCTGAAGAGGTGGGTTTTCAGGTTCCCTCTGAAGGATCCAAATGTGATGGATAGCCGGACGTGTTGGGGCACAGAATTCCAGAGGATGGTGGATATTCGGGATAAGCCTTGTAGGCGATTGGATGAGGAGCGAATAAGTGTGGAGGAGAGAAGGAGGTCTTGGGAGGACCGCAGATTACGTGAGGAAAAATATTGAGAGATTAGTTTGGAAATATACGGAGGAGAAAGGTTATGAATGGCTTTGTAGGTCAGTGTTAGTAGTTTAAACTGGATACGCTGGAAAATTGGGAGCCAGTGAAGGGATTTGCAAAGAGGGGAAGCAGGAGTGTAGCGAGGAGAGAGATTAATTAGTCGGGCAGCAGAGTTAAGGATGGACTGGAGGGGTGAAAGAGTGTTAGAAGGTACGCCACAGAGGAGGATGTTGCAGTAGTCGAGGCGGGAGATGATTAGGGCATGCACAAGCATTTTGGTAAAGTAAGGGTTGAGGAAAGGACGGATTCTGGAAATATTTTTGAGCTGAAGGTGACAGGAGATGGCTAGAGCTTGGATGTGCGGTTTGAAGGACAGGGCAGAGTCAAGGGTTACTCCGAGGCAGCAGATTACCGGGACAGGGGAAAGTATGAATTCATTTATTGTGATAGATAGATTCGGTAGGGAAGGTATGCAAGATGGAGGAAAGATAATTAGTTCAGATTTGTCCACATTGAGTTTGAGGAAGCAAGAGGAGAAGAAGGAGGATATGGCTAATAGACACTCTGGGATTCTGGAGAGGAGAGAGGTGACATCTGGGCCAGAGCAGTAGATCTGAGTGTCATCAGCATATAGATGGTACTGGAAGCCATAAGACTTTATGAGTTGTCCCAGGCCAAGGGTATAGATTGAGAAGAGAAGGGGTCCTTGGACAGAGGCTTGAGGGACACCAACAGACAGGGGGCGAGGTGAGGCGGTAATGTGGGAGTAGAAAACGCTAAATGTGCAGTTGGTAAGGTATGAGGAGTTCCAGGATAGGGCAAGGTCTTTGACACCAAAGAAAGAGAGGATCTGTAGTAGGAGGCAGTGGTCACCTGTGTCGAAGGCAGAGGACAGGTCTAGAAGGAGGAGTATAGAGAATTGTCTGTTAGCTTTGGCAGTAAGTAAGTCGTTCGTAATTTTGGTCAGGACAGTCTCACTGGAATGATGGGGACAGAAGCCAGATTGTAGATTGTCAAAGAGCAAGTTAGATGCAAAGTAAGAGGAAAGTTCAGCGTGGATGTGCTGCTCAAGTAGTTTGGAAGCAAATCGGGTCAAGGGATGGCTTTTTGAGGATAGGTGCCATTGTGGCATGTTTGTAAGCAGAGGGGAAGGTACCAGAAGTTAGTGATAGGTTGAAGAGATGGGTTAGCAATGGGCTAAGTGTAGTGGTGAGGTTGGGGAGGAGGTAAGATGGGATGGGATTAAGTGCACAAGTGGTGAGGTGTGATTTGGAGAGAAGATGAGCAAGCTCTCCTTCAGTGATTTTTGAGAGGGAAATTATGGAGTTATAGCATTGGTCAGGCATACAAAGGGGTTGTGGTGGTCGGACAGCAAAGACTTTCCTTGTTTGGTCTATCTTATTTTTGAAGTGCGTGGCAAAGTCCTCGGCAGAGATTAGGGAAGTCAGAGGGGGCAGTGGTGGGCGGAGGAGGGAGTTAAAAGTGTTGAACAACTGTTTGGGATTGTGGGATAAGGAATACAAGGGATGTAAAGTAAGTCTGTTTAGCAGAGGTGGAGAGCTGATTTGAATGCGAGTGTTGTTTGTTTGAGTCCAGTGAAATCATGTTGCGAATGCATTTTCTTCCAAAGCCGTTCTGCAATTCTGAATACTTACCGAAGCTTTTTCGTGATGTTATTGTGCCAGGGTTGTCTATTGATTTGTCTCACTCTGCTATGCATGATAGAGGCGACCGAGTCGATGGCTGATGCAAGAGTGGCATTGTAGAAACTAGTGGCACTGTCTGTGTTGTGGAGTGAGGTTATGGATTGCAGTGGTACAATAGAGTCAGAGAGCGTGCGGGTGTCTAGATGTGCGAGGTTTCTGCGGGGGGTGCGCATGTTGCTGGACATGGGTGACAGGTGAGGAGGACAAGAATGAGAACGTGAGTAGATGGTGGTCAGATAGATGGAAAGGGGAGGTTGTGAAATTAGATAGGGAGCAGAGATGGGTGAAGACCAGGTCTAATTTGTGTCTATCTGTGTGGGTGGCTGAGGAGGACCATTGGGTAAGTCCAAAAGATGAAGGAAGGGACAGGAGTTTGGAGGCTGCAGACTGGTGGGTGTCAATGGGGATGTTGAAGTTACCTATGATGATGGTGGGAATGTCAGCAGAGAGAAAGTGAAGAAGCCAGGTGGAGAATTGGTCAATAAAGGCAGTGGTCAGGCTTGGAGGTCGATATATGTCAGCCACTTGGAGGTTGGAGGGAGAGTAGATGCGGGCAGAGTGGACTTCAAAAGAGGGGAGGATTAGGGAGGGAAAAGGTGGGATTAGGTTAAAGGTGCAGTTAGAAGAAAGGAGAATCCCACTCCTCCACCATGTCTGTTGCCAGGGTGAGGAGTGTGGGTGAAGTGGAGGCCGACATAACACAGTGTAGCAGGGGAGGCAGTGTCGGAGAGTGTCAGCCATGTTTCTGTGAGGCCCAGGAATGAAAGATTACGAGAGGTAAAGAGGTTGTGAATCACGTGGAGTTTATTACAGACAGAGTGGGCATTCCAGAGTGATCCAGAGAGAGGGAGCAGGGTGCTGGGCGTCAAGGGCATGGATTTGAGGTGGGCAAGATTTCGGTTGTTTGTATTGGGTTGGGAGCGATAGGAGGGGGTAATAATGGGAGGTATGAGCTGTGGGGGTCAAGTAATTGGGAGATATGTCACCAGCAGTGAGGAGAAGCAAAGAGACGGAGAGCAGGTGGAAAAAAGAGAGTGGGCTGCTTGTTTTGTGCTTTATTAGTAGAGATCTAAGGTTAAGAAGGTCAGGGGAGGAGGTCAGGTAGGGAGGCAAGAGAGAAGGAGAGATTATTACTTGGTTAGAGGGTGCTGGGGTTTGTGGATAGCGAAGGAGAGTGAGGAGTAATGGAGCCAAAACTGTTAGAGCGTATTTCAGGATGATGAGAGTAAGTGTGGAGGAAAGAGGAAGAAATGTAGTATATTTAATAACAAAGGTTAGGCATACCTTCTGTTCACTTCTGGCTCATTTCTGGCATATTTCTGCTATATCTTTTTAGAAACATCCTTATAGAGACAGACCACGGTCAAAACAGACCTGACAGTCTGAATTTATAACAAGCTAAGAGGACAGGAAATAGGCCAGGTGTGATCAGGAGGGATGGGCAGCAAGGAAACTGATCACAGACACAGGAGGGGATTAATTAGAAGTCAGAAGGGAAAATGCAAGAGGAAATGGTCAGATCCAAATGGACAGTTAAAGCCAACTGTGTGTTAGCATCAATGAATTAAGGTGAGAAAACATGCAGGGAAAAAAAAACAGTAATAGCAGACATAGGATGGGATTGCAGCCAGTAGACATATCAGGAATAGCAGACAGATACAGGGTGAGTGGGATCGGGAAAAATTAGTGATGGTGATGGGATTGCAGCCAGTAGACATACCTGAGGATGAAGCAGATCAATTGTCAGATTGATAGCAATAACGAAGCATAGTAATAATAATGAAGCATCTATAGCAGGGAGTTATTTTCTGGCATATTTCTGCTGTATCCTTTTAGAGACATCCTTATAGAGACAGACCACACAGTATCTTAATAATGTTCATCAAGATTGTAAGCTCTCACGAGCTTATTTTGCTTTAATTATTGTATTGTTAACGTTGTTACTTATGACTTGTGTTTTGAAACTGTTAAACTGTAAAGCGCTGCGGAATATGTTGGCGCTATATAAATAAAGATTATTATTATTATTATTATTATTATTAATGTATATACAAATTACATAAAAACATGTTTGCTACCTCAAGCATAGAAAAATCTACCTGGGCAGCCCACTCTCAAGTATAGTGACCAAAGATGCTGAGGTCAACAACAGAATTGACAAAGCCAGCATTGCCTTCGGGAGACTGCATAAGAACTTTTTGGAACAATGAGGACTCAGCTTTACCACCAAGCTGAAGATTTACCACGCGGTTGTCCTTACCACACTTCTCAATGTCAGCGAGACCTGGATAGTCTACAGACAAAATTCAAAATAGCTCAATTACTTTCAAGTAAGCGATCTCTGCAGACTTCTACACATCAGGTGGCAAGACAATGTCCCTGACATGGCAATCCTGAAACATTCTGGGCTCTGCAACGTTTACATTCTCTTGCTGAAAGCCTAAGCTAAGGTGGGCTGGACATGTGGTCAGGATACCAGACCGCGGATTGTCTAAACAACTGCTGTACGGAGAACCTTGTCAGGGAAAGCGAGCAGTCAGAGGGCAAAAGAAACATTGTAAAGACTGCCTTAAAGCAACTCTCAAAAGCCTTGGAGTCAACGAACGGGAGAAGCTTGCCCTCAACCTTTCAGCTTGGCGAATGTTGATCACCTCAGGAGTATGTGCAGCTGAAGATAGGAGAATCTTTGAGGCAAAAAGAAAGTGAGCTGTGCGCAAGACCAAGCACTATCTATTTTCCTGACCATATCTAGTTACTTATGTCATGTATGTGGGCGTGCCTTCAGGACCAGGATTGGCCTCATCAATTACCCACAGCCACTGATCCTCCTCTAAATCCTGAAGTCATGGTCATCTTCGACTACGAAGAACAAACACCAGTGAAAATCTAATGAATAATTGACATGTTGGACAGAATTAGTATACTTTTAAATTGTCTATATGACACACTGCTTGCTAGAAGTAGCTGCTACTAGTTGTTAAATAATTCCAGTAAGGCCTGTGTAACTAAGTGTGGATGAAAAATTTACTGGTAAGGTGTTCTTTATACAGTAAGTGTAAATGGAGTTAAACTCAAAAGAATTTATACCTACAAAGTGTGTCTATGACATCCCTAACTGCGGAAAAACTGTCACATAACATGCAGGGGGTCGTTTGTGAAGATTCTTGGACTGGGGATATATATACATTAAAAGAAAAACTGACATAAGCTGGACAGATGAAAGCAAGACAATCACTTAGAGCAGGTCCTGGCAGGCACCACGGGGAGTAGTGAGCGGAAGTTCCTTACTGAAGTCTTTGGTGGAGTTTCACAATCCGAAACATGAGAGGAGTCAAGGACAGTGGGGGTTCATGTTCTCAGCTGACTGAATTAACAGCGCACAGCGTGTCATTTTCGTCTTTTCTGTCAGTATCTGTCACATCACAAATGTCTAAAAATCTATGTTTTATGGCATTATGAAAGTTATATTTGTCTTACATTATTATTCTAAATTTTAATTAAGATTTTTAGTATTTTGTCTATTTCTGTGAATCGTACACTCAGTAAGCATGCTCCATTCTGATTTTCAAGAAATATCTTCAGTCTATCTCAAGCCCTGCTAAATGCACACAGTTTTGTCTATTTAGATATGCCTTGAGCAGGTGGATTAAAGATAATAGGTAAAAATGTAATGTTGTCTGGTCCATATAATTAAAGATGCTTCCCCATCAATGGTGACAAACTGGTCCTGGTGATCAATTGATAAGCCCAAGTATGGATAACTAAACCTGAAGCTGTGGACAGTATCGCATTTCTGTAGAGACAAAATGCAGCATTACATGATGCACTACTAAAAGAAGTGACCACATTTCATTAATTTAATCATACTGTGCAATTGCTTGGTCTAGATAAAGGGTGCGAACACTTAAAATGGCTGATAATCTCCATACCCATGTCCTCCATTGCATTAGTTAATAAAACTGGAGGATGCTGTGATAATATCTGTTAGTATTGCATGTTTGGACTCTAAATTGTGTGACTGTCACGGGTGTGTCGCCACGAAGATCGTCACGATTACACAGCCTGACTTCTCGCAGCTGAGTTTTTGGTGCTTTGTGTTTTTTGGCAGTGAGGGAGTTAATTCTCTCTCTCTGTGCTAGATGAGGCCCAGTCTTGCCCAGCTGCAGTCAATGCTGCAGTAGTGGGACTCCTTCAAATACCTGCCGGTCTGTTAGGGAAGTTGTCGGTGAAAGCATTCCTTGCAGACAAACAGAGCGACTCGTGGTATTTTGGAGTTTGGAGTGAAGTGTACTTGGTGTGGTTTTTTCCCTTCCTCGCTTTATCATTTATCTCCTTACCCGGTGGTGTTCCCTCTGTTGTTGTGGTGTGAGTTTTTGTATGCAAGGTGGTTTTTGGTTTTCCCCTTGTACTGTCTCGTTCATCTAGTACTGTGGGTTGGCTTATATTATCCTGTCCCCTGTTGTTGTGATCGGGGTCCTTCTCAGGACTAGATTACTGAGGTTCAGGGATCCTCAGGAGGTAGGGATTACGCTGGCGGCCTGGACCTCTGTACCTTTAACAGTACCTCCAGGTAGAGGGATTAGTCAGGGCCCCAGCTTAGGGTCAGCTTAGGCCCCTGACCTCCTGTACGCAGAGACAGCGTGACATTTTCACCGACTGACAAAAGATTCTCTTCAGCTACCATGGATCCAGTAGCCAGTCTAGCTCAGCAGTTGCAGAGTTTGTCCATGGAGCTGGCGGACGTTAAGTCCAAGGTTTTGTATCCCCTGGAGCAAGCCGGACCTGAACCTAAAGTAGCTCTCCCTGACAGGTTCACTGGGGGCGGGACAAGTTTTTTGTTTTCCGGGAGGCATGTAAATTGTACTTTCGGCTGCGGCCTCGGTCATCGGGGAGTGAAGAACAAAGGGTGGGAATTGTCATCTCGCTCCTACAAGGGGACCCACAATCATGGGCGTTCTCTCTTCCCCCGGGCTCCCCGGCTCTCCAGTCAGTGGATAGGTTTTTTGTTGCTCTGGGTCTCGTATATGATGACCCGGATCGGATCTCCCTTGCTGAATCTAAGTTACGTAGGATCCAGCAGGGAGATCGTCCGGTGGAGGAATTCTGTTCGGAGTTCCGTAGGTGGGCCACGGACACCCAGTGGAATAACCCGGCTCTTAGGAGCCAGTTTTGTCAAGGTTTATCTGACAAATTAAAGGATGTGTTGGCACAGTATGACCCTCCCGCGTCACTGGAAGCCGCTATGGCCCTTACTATTCGCTTTGACAGACGGCTTCGGGAGAGGTGCGGGGTAACTCCGCCCCCTGTGATGACTCCACCTTCTTCAAGGGTCCCTTATATGGAGGTTCCCCTGGTCAGTCCAGAGGAGCCTATGCAATTAGGAGGGACATCATTTCGGGGGAGGGGACCGGCGGTGCGCCACAAGACAGGAAGGTGTTTCTTCTGCGGGAGAAAGGGACATTTTATTGGGGGGTGTCCATCCCGTCCTTTGCAGAGTAAAGGGTCGTCGGAAAACTATTGATCCCAGGTTGTGTGGTGGACGGCAATCTGGGAGTAGGTATTTCGTCCCTAGGTTCGTCTCAGTTTCTCGTACCGGCGGAGGTGGTGGTGGGTACGAGAACTGAGAGGATATCTGTTCTTCTGGATAGTGGGGCCGGGGCTAATCTGGTGGACGCTCGGTTTGCCCGGGTTCAAGGTATGCGATTGAGTGTGTTGGCTAAACCCATCCCCATATTCTCGATCGACGCCAGGCCTCTCGGTCAGGGAAGTTTTTTGCAAGCGGTGCATAACGTAAAACTTCAAGTGGGGGCGATACATAAAGAACTGTTGTCTTGTTACGTGTTGGAGGGTCTTCCCACTCCTATAGTGTTGGGCCTTCCTTGGTTAACTAAGCATAACCCAGTTATTAATTGGCAATCCAGAGAGATAAGCAAATGGAGTGAATTCTGTAATAAAAGCTGCATGAATACGGTCATCGGTGCGGTCACTCCTAGGGTCTTACCTCCATTTCTGGCGGACTTTGAAGATGTATTCTCGGAGAAAGGGTGTCAGAAACTACCTCCTCATCGCGTGTATGACTGCTCTGTAAAACTGCTCCCTGAGGCCAAGTTACCTAAATCTAGGTTGTATAACCTATCTGGTCCTGAGAGGCAGGCCATGAAGGATTATATTTCTGAAAGTCTGGCTAAGGGGCATATTAGACCTTCATCTTCCCCGGTGGCCGCGGGGTTCTTCTTTGTGAAGAAGAAAGATGGAGGCCTACGCCCTTGCCTGGATTTCCGTGAACTTAATCGGATTACGGTCCGAGATCCATAGCCGCTCCCACTTATTCCCGATCTCTTCAATCAGATCGTGGGCGCCAAATGGTTCTCTAAGTTTGATCTCAGGGGGGCGTACAATCTGATTAGGATGAAGGAGGGGGATGAGTGGAAGACGGCGTTTAACACTCCGGAGGGGCATTATGAGAACCTTGTCATGCCATTCGGTCTGACTAATGCCCCGGCGGTGTTCCAACACTTTGTAAATGACATTTTTCGCCGCCTGGTGGGACAGTTGTTGTCATATATCTGGATGATATCTTAATTTACTCGCCGGATCTTGTGTCTCATCAGGAGCATGTTAGGCAGGTGTTACAGATCTTGCGGGATAATAAACTGTATGCCAAATGGGAAAAGTGTGTGTTCACCGTACAGGAACTCCAGTTTTTAGGCTTCCTGGTTTCAGCGTCCGGTTTTCGTATGGACCCTGGGAAAGTGCGGGCAGTTCTTGAGTGGGATCTGCTAGAGAATCTTAAGGCTCTACAACGTTTCCTGGGGTTTGCTAATTATGACCGGAAATTCATTCGTAATTTCTCGTCCATGGTTAAACCTCTCACAGACATGACAAAAAAGGGGAAGGATTTTTCTAGGTGGTCTGACAAGGCTTGTCAAGCATTCTCCTCCTTGAAAAAATGTTTTGCCTCGGCACCCATACTCATTCAACCTGATGCGTCACAGTCGTTCATTGTAGAGGTAGATGCTTCCGAGGTAGGGGTGGGAGCAGTATTGTCACAAGGTTTGTCCCCTGGTAAGTGGCATCCGTGCGCCTTTTTCTCTAAAAAATTGTCGTCCGCTGAGAGGAATTACGATGTCGGCAATAGGGAACTCTTGGCCATTAAGTTAGCTTTTAAGGAGTGGCGCCATTTTTTGGAGGGGGCAGTCCATCCGGTCACTGTCATCACCGATCACAAGAACCTGCTATATCTGGAGTCCGCAAAACGTCTGAATCCCAGACAAGCTAGGTGGTCGTTGTTTTTTACCAGGTTTAATTTTGTCGTCACATATCGTCCTGGGTCAAAAAATGTAAAGGCGGATGCCTTATCTCGTAGTTTCCCTGGGGCCGGGAATACGGATGACCCGGTTCCTATCCTTCAGGAGGGGGTGGTGGTGTCGGCAGTATGCTCTGAGCTTGAGGAGGAGGTATTGGAGGCTCAGGGAGACGCCCCTGTTGGACCTCCAGGGAGACTGTTTGTTCCAGATCAGTTGCGACAAAAGGTGATCGAGGCACACCATAACTCAGCTTTGGCAGGACACCCAGGGTGTAAAGCAACTGTGGATCTCCTCTCGCATCGGTTTTGGTGGCCTAACTTGCATAGGGAGGTGGTAACTTTTGTCGCGTCCTGTGGGGTTTGTGCGCGCTCTAAGACCCCACATACCCGTCCGTCTGGGGCTCTCTTACCTTTGAAGATCCCGGAGCGTCCTTGGACTCATCTGTCTATGGACTTTATTACGGACCTCCCGCCGTCTTCGGGTAAAATGGTCATACTCGTTGTAGTGGACAGGTTCAGCAAGATGGCACATTTTATCGCTCTTCCTGCTCTTCCTAATGCTAAAACTCATGCGCAGGTGTTCATTGGGGAGATTGTGAGGCTTCACGGGGTACCCTCCAATGTGGTGTCTGATCAGGGGTCTCAGTTTGTGTCCAAATTCTGGAAGGCATTTTGTACACGGCGGGGGATGCATTTATCGTTTTCATCGGCTTTTCATCCTCAGACCAATGGTCAGACGGAAAGTGTTTTGTGTCAGAGAACCAGGAGGACTGGGCTTCTTTCTTACCTCTGGCAGAGTTTGCTCTTAATAATAGGCGGAGCGAGTCCACTGGTAAGTCCCCGTTTTTTGGGGCATATGGTTTTCACCCCCAGTTTTGTACTGTCAGTAGGGGGGGCTCTTCAGGGGTTCCTGAGGAGGAACGATGTTCGTCATCACTCGCTTCAGTATGGAGAGGGGTGCTGAATAATCTGAATACTATGGGGAACCGATACAAACGTGTGGCTGATAGGAGGAGAGTATCTGGTCCGGACCTAAGTGTGAACGATCGGGTATGGTTGTCTACCAAGAATATAAAACTTAAGGTTCCCTCCTGGAAACTGGGTCCCAGGTTCATCGGGCCGTACAGGATCAGTTCTATAATTAATCCGGTGGCATTCCGTCTTGACCTCCCCCCTACGTTTAAAATTCACAACGTGTTCCACAGATCGTTGCTTAAGAGGTATGTGGCGCCGGTGATACCGTCACATTTACCTCCTCCTCCAGTGGTGGTCAATGGTAACTTGGAGTTTCAGGTATCGAAAGTCATCGATTCACACTTTAATCGCCGGTCCCTTCAGTACCTGGTTCATTGGAAGGGGTATGGTCTTGAAGAGAGGATGTGGGTTCCTGCATTGGATATTAACGCAGACCGATTAATTCTGGCCTTCCACAAGACTCACCCGGATAAACCTGGCCCTGAGGGTCCGGAGGCCCCTCGTAGAAGGGGGGGTACTGTCACTGGTGTGTCGCCACGAAGACCTTCACGATTACGCAGCCTGACTTCTCGCAGCTGAGTTTTTGGTGCTTTGTGTTTTTCGGCAGTGAAGGAGTTAATTCTCTCTCTCTGTGCTAGATGAGGCCCAGCCTCGCCCAGCTGCAGTCAATGCTGCAGTAGTGGGACTCCTTCAAATACCTGCCGGTCTGTTAGGGAAGTTGTCGGTGAAAGCATTCCTTGCAGACAAACAGAGCGGCTCGTGGTATTTTGGAGTTTGGAGTGAAGTGTACTTGGTGTGTTTTTTTTCCCTTCCTCGCTTTATCATTTATCTCCTTACCCGTTGGTGTTCCCTCTGTTGTTGTGGTGTGAGTTTTTGTATGCAAGGTGGTTTTTGGTTTTCCCCTTGTACTGTCTCGTTCGTCTAGTACTGTGGGTTGGCTTATATTATCCTGTCCCCTGTTGTTGTGATCGGGGTCCTTCTCAGGACTAGATTACTGAGGTTCAGGGATCCTCAGGAGGTAGGGATTACGCTGGCGGCCTGGACCTCTGTACCTTTAACAGTACCTCCAGGTAGAGGGATTAGTCAGGGCCCCAGCTTAGGGTCACCTTCCAGAAAGGACCAATGGAAAGCTGCTTGTGTATCGCTAAGTGAGCAGAACTACCACAATTGTTATACTATTGAGCATCTCTAAGAGTTTTCAACATAACATGTCCTGGTGATTATTGTGCAGTGAAAATGTTAGGCATATAGGCATAAAATATCTGGTTGTGCAAAGCCTTCCAGAACAGTAACTATGTCGTATTCAATCCATCATCTCTTTACTCTTTGGCCAATGGTGTAAATCTCAACCGTTGATTAAATGATTCATTGATTGAGAAACTCAAACTGTCTTCACATGTATCATTAATTATCTTGGCTAATTTGTTTAATCAGGTCATGTCTAGCAATTGATTCTCAAAGCAAACTGTTCTGTAGATGTTATTGATGACCAGATATGAGCAGAACTAATGGGATTCAAAGTCAACAAATTGTGTAGATATTATTGAATGTCCCTTGTAACTTGCATTTGAAGAGACCCTAAAGCGTAATGAATGTAAAATGAAGGAATTAAAAAACAGTTAATACTCACCTCACTGCTTAGCTCTCCAGGCCACCCTTGCTGCTCTCTGCCCTCCATATGATTCTCGATGCCTCTTCTTACCCCTTCCATGCGCTAAAACCCCAGGTCTCTTTGTGCTAGTCTAGGTCGTCCATCCATGACCAGGCATGGGACAACATCTATGTTTGCATGTCATTTTGTTACTGGGCAAGTCTCATATCATGAGGAGGCCCAGGGTTTAAGCAGGTGATAGTGGTAAGAAGAGGCATCAAGGACTGTACTGCAAAAAGTGAGCAGTGGAAGTGGCAGGACAGGTGAGTGGAGAGGTGACTAATAGGATTTTTTGCCATTAACCTGTTGCTAATCATCTACAATTCAGCAAAATCAGCTGGCTGCAATTTCACTAAATTTGCATATAGTGAATTAAAATAATCCATATTCCATATTCCATATTCAGAAGAATACAGATTTTTGTAAAATTCAAGTAGAATTGAATTCTACTTGAAATTTTTTTGGACATTTATGATTGTGCTAAAAATTTTGAGATAAATAATCTCAGAGACTTTGAGAATGGCTTCCTGTACAATTTTCAGACACATATCATTTTATTTGATAGCATATTATATAGAAAGCCTTAAATATTTCTAAAAATGCTATTTTATTGCTATTTCTTTTGTTTCTTGATTTACCACTTAAATGTTTGCTGTCATCTACAGTAATTCGAGGGAACGTATCGTCATTTTTCAATGATAAAAAGGTTTTTTTTGGGACCTAAACTTGTTTGAATTTAAAAAATCATAAACATAAAAATGTATTTTCAAATATATTGATTATTACCCCTTTAAAGTACCAGGGAATCTTTCATTTTTGTGCTTTTGTTTTTTCCTCACCTTTCAAGAGCTGTAACTTTTTTATTTTTCCATTGACATAGAGGTGTTAGGGCTTGTATTTGTGGGAAAAGTTATAGTTTTGAAAAGTATTATTCATTTTACCATATAATTTATTGAAACACAGGAGATAAATTCCAAATGTGATGACATTTTGAAAATAAAATGCAACTCTTCCATTGTTCTTTGTATTTTGCTTTTACAGCGTTCGTTGTGCAGTAAAAAGTACCCAGAAACATGATTGTCCAGGTCAGTCTGATTACCAAAATATCAATTATGCATCTATTTTTTTTATTTAAGTGCTGAAAAAAATCTAGACTATTGTAAAAAAAAAAAAACAACTCGCTTTGTGTTGCCATCTTTATGTTGGCTAAGTGACAGTTTCTTTTTTGCATGGAGAGCTGGTGTTTTTATAACAATTTACTGTAGATATTATGCTATGATTGCATGCTATTACATTTTTAGGATGGTGAGGTGATCAAAGTAATTCAAATGTGACTATATTTTTGTCATTTTATGACGTTTACCAATTCGGTAAATTAATTCCTTATTTTAATAGATCAAACGCAGCAATTCCAAATATGTTTATTTTATTTTTATTTCTTTTTTTAATTGAAGGAAAATGGAGTGCTTTAAATATGTATTTTTTAATAATGTTAATAAACTTTTAGTTTTTATTTTTTACATTATATTTTAGTCCCCTTAGGGGACTTGAACCTATGCTCACTTGATTGCTTATACTATATACTGCAATACTACTGCATTGTAGAATATAGTATTGCAGAATTATACTGCAGTATTGCAATATGCTGTATTGCAGTGTATAGTGAAAATCTCAGTCTCCTATGGGAAGATCAAGATGACAGCAACAAGGAACGTGTCATGGGGGTGATGGGAGCCTCAGTGCTGGCTTGACTGTTTGAGACAGAGGCCGATTTTGCAGTACAGCCGTTATTTGCCAAGTGTTGATGAAGCTCATCACCTGAGCTCCCTCCACATGTGATGACCCCTTCCCAGGCGTGAATACAACATCCTTTTGCAGGAAGAAGTTAAGTCTTACATTGTACCCTGCTAGGGTCTGCGGAACGCAGCTAATAATGTAGAGAGGTGCGTTCGCAGCCTGCGGTCCACCGTGCAGGCAGAACCTGCTGCTAGTAAGATGGCGTAAGTAGCAAACTCTGTTATCCCGCAGAGTCGCTAAAATAAACGCCGTAGCGCGCTGTGGCAGATAGTGCAAACTCTGTTATTCCACAGAGCCGCTAGCGGTAATGCCCCAGCGCTATATGGCGATAAGTGCAAACTTACTTAACTTCAGTGAGCCGCAAAGTAAAACGCTAGGGCGCTGAACCAGCGTTATAAAGCGAACCCTGTTGCGTCACAGAGCCGCTGAGAAACCATACTGTGTCCAGGCACACAGTTGACTGCTAAGCGAACATAGAAAGTGGTCATGCGCTATCTATGGCATCTGTACGCCAGGCCCTGAATACGGCAACCAAACTCCTCATCGGTTATGCCGATATTCTAAAGGCATCTAAGACACCGACCCTGACCAGCTAGCATACCAAGCTCCTTACCAATTAGGTCGGTATTGTAATGGCGTATTTCAGCCGCCCTAACCACACACACGCATGACCATACTGGCGCAAAGCACATAAAGGTTTGATACTAGTGACAGGAAAGAGCGAAACTATAAATTTAGTTTTTGATGATATTCTAATTTTGTGAGAAGCACCTGTATGTTGTAAGCCAGTCAATGATAACGAGCAACACAAATCACCAATGAGAAAAATATGTAGATCCGATGTTCATTGGTGCATGTGACACTGATGTATTGTATATTCAAGGCGGTTACATCGGTGAGTGTGTCATATGTGACGCCGAGATTATGAGACCTGTATCATCCCCACATGTAAAATACTACTAGAATATGCCATTACATTTTTTATGTCAAAACTACCTTCATACCTAGTTAAGTCATTCAATATTTTGTACGTTTATTCATACCATATGATAAGGAGAACTTGCTTTGCTGTCTGGCTTTTCCTGAGGAACGTTTAGTGTTTTTACAGTGCCTTCATCTGTCTTGAATCTTGTGAGCAATAGATATCAGAATGTTAAAAAAATGTACATAACTCATATTTTAGGATTGTGCCCCAAGTCAGAGCTGTGGTGCAATACCCTGTAGATATTTCTATAACACATGGACCCTTCTTCAGATGAGACTTTGAGACTATCTAACCCTGGGAATGGAAGGGCAGAGCCAAGGGAAACATCCGCAGACTGCTGCTTGTCTCACTCTGTGTAACAAAAGACAGACACAGACAGAAAAGAACAGAGCCAGATGTTCTCCTGAGTCACACACCTCGGCCAGCGTGTGCAAACTAAGTGAACCCTCCGGGGTTACAGCTTTTCCGTTACCACCTCAGCAGTCTTGCTCGGAGACATTAGGAGAAGGATTATAGAGTAAGGAGCAGGGAAGAAAGCAAAGTGTCTTTTTTTGTGCCTTGACGGTAATGAAGGAATGATAACCGGATGATGTGCAGCAGATAGCTTTTCATCAGCACCACTTACCAGCTTTTCTACAACTCCTTGCAAACACTAACAGTGATAAATTGACACAGAGTGGCTCATATCTTGGCAAAACTGCAATTAGTCACCTCAACAAGTCTTGCCAAACTGAACCTTTTGTTACATGAAAAAAATATCTGCACTACATTCCTTTGAGTTTTTATAAATGATTGACATGGTTCCTTTTCCAGATGATTTCTATCCATTATTTTATGTCTGAATTGCAACATACTCGAAAACCTGTATTTCACTTATCTACAGTATAGGAAGTTGACTGTATAGACTTGTGCTCCAGTAATATATAACGATGCCTCATCTCAACATTACATACAAATATCTATCCTGTTCCTGCATCAGTGCGCACAGTGCTGTAACACATTGTGAAGATGCCACTGTATAATTACACACATCACAAGTTACATTTCTCTATCACTACATATTTTTCGCATACAATTTCTATGTAAACTCATGTTTGAATTCAAGAATCATTTACTAAAAGCAAAAGAACCACCTCTTGAAAATAAAAGTCATAAAATTAGAGAAAACTAATGTCACGGAAGGACGACGGCTTAGCTTAGTTAGCTTGGGCTCCCACGCCGCTAGGCCATGAAGACATGGGGAGTGCATCCCAGATGGTAGAATAGAATGTGGACCCACTAGACAACAGAGGGGGACCTGGGCCTACCCGGACTAGGGGAAGGGCAGCGATAGGGGTCTGTGACAGCTGAGCATGTGGGCAAGGTGGTGACATGCAGGACTAGATGACACCACACAACTTCAGGTATGAAGAAACATAAAGTTTACCACACAAAGTCATCATACAGAACACAAGACATTGCAATGCTAGGCTCCAGATTCCGCACATCAAGGAAGGGTGAACATCACAGGGCTGCAGATGTCAGACGATGGCAGGAGGTCATCACGAGTTGATGCAGTCCAGGGTCATGTGGCATGGGCATATCAGGAGAACCTCTCTTTCAGGCTTCAGGCATAATGCAGGCACAACAGGAGAACATCAGACACTGACCTCGGACAGACGTTCTCACAGGATGGACCACAGGGAACAGGCAGGACATCAGGACACATGTAAAACATGGACAGCACGGATCCAGGAATACCAACATAGCAGCTCAGGACATTGGCTCATCAGATCCAGGACTCACAGGCAGAGTCGTCACCAGGAAAAATGATTGGAGACTCCTCAGGAACATGGAGGAGGAGCCCATCCAGGAACACGAGTAGACTGGAGACTCCCCCAAAACACGGAGGAGGAGCCCGTCCAGTAACATGAGTGGGACCGACTCTGGAACACTGGCTGGACCACCAGGACCATGGACTAGATATCAAGACACTGACTTGACACAGGCAAGACATGGACAGCACAGGTCCAGGAGCATCGGCATGGCAGCTCAGGACATCGGCTGGTCAGATCCAGGACTCACAGGCAGACCTGTCACTCGGAACCAAGACTGGAGACTCCCCAGAAACACGGAGGAGAAGCCCGTCCAGGACACGAGTGGGACCAACTCTGGAACTCTGGCTGGACCACCAGAACCATGGACTGGGTTTGGACACAGGCTGGTCATCTCGGACAAAGGCAAGACATCTGGACTCCGGACTACAGACACAGCTCCAGGCAGAGAACATCAGGACACAGGCAGGGCATCAGAGACACCAGCAGGACTTCAGGAACACTGGCAGGACATCGAGCAGTGGTCATCAGGCTCCAGGCACCAGACAGTGGTCGTCAGGCTCCAGACATCAGGCAGTGGTCGCCAGGATCCGAACATTTGACACGACCTAGAAAGGAACTCAAGTGGTATGGTGCAAGCACCGCAGGGTCAGACTGGAAAGTCACTGGATACATAGTTCAAGACAAAGAAGGACTTCGAGAATATCACACAGCAGAAATCCACATTCAAGGCAAGGACTTTGGTACCAACACATAGACAGGACAGGTCCAGAGACAAAGACATCAGCTTTCCTAGAATAGATAGCAGGCAGAACAGGAACCAAAAACCAGGCAGACCAAGAGCAACATGAAGGACCAAACACACATGGCTAGGTTCAGGAACCTAATGAGAAGCTCTGGCAATGCCCAACAGGAAAGAGGAACTTTAAATAAGAGCTGCCCCTCAGTAATAGGCTGGGGACAACAATTCAAGTGCTCACACTGCCCTTAATAAAAGCAGGGAAGGTGTGGCCGTGTGCACCATAAGCACACACACAAACCAGTACAGCATAGCCAGCACAGGAACTGAGGCAAAGGGCACCTGGCAGCAGCTGCAAGCCTGGACACATGTGGAAAGTCATGCACCAGCTGCAAAGGACCTCGCAACCAGCGGATAGCTTCCACAGCGTCAGCCAGGGACTGCACACGCGGAAGGTCGTGCAGTTGAGCAAAGACTCTACAATACATGTACTGCTATGCAGCAGAGCAGGGAACTGAGCAGCATCCATACAGGTAACAGACAACAGTATCCCAGCTGGTTAGGAAAGGAAAGAGCAAAGGGTAAGAGCACAGACATGTAGAGTAAAGCCAGGAAAACAAGGCATAAATACAATGGCGTTACAACTAAGGATATGGTCACACGGATTTTGTAGTAGATTTCATCCTGTGTGTTGAAAAACATAAATCGTCCACTAAATATTTGCAAGAAACCCAATAGTTATATGTATATGATTTTGTAAAACCTCATTACTTGCTTTGAACTTATCTTAGTTGCAGAATTTCAATAAAAATCCACAGCACAGTAAAAGTTAAACTTTCGATGAATCAGGACATGTATCTGAAATCAACATATTGTTTAAATCGGGTTAAATTATAAATGTCATTTTTCATTTTTATTTTTAATATTTATTGTGTCCATCCTTATTAAAAAAAAGTTTTCCTCTGAAGCAACCCTATTAACATGAATGGAATATGCAGTGTGCGAATTCACCCTAGTTATTGATTTCTGATTGCAACATTTAGTGATCTTTACTGCACCTAACTAAATTCAGTGATTTATATACAGGCTGACATTAAAGGGGTTGTCCACAACTCGGACAACCCTTTCTAAACCTCTGTTTCCCCCTTGTGAAATAACGACACTTATACTCGACTCCAGTGCCAGCATCTTCCAACGAATGGACTGT
The DNA here is from genome assembly GCA_033576555.1 of Oophaga sylvatica. NCBI lineage: Eukaryota > Metazoa > Chordata > Amphibia > Anura > Dendrobatidae > Oophaga > Oophaga sylvatica. The sequence goes on along the minus strand of JARQOD010000008.1, from coordinate 102,400,828 downwards.
CAATGATAAGATGACGTCTATGATAAGATGACCCTATCAGCTGATTAAACCTTGTGAATCTTTAACTATGTTTTGACTTTTCTGTTATTAGCTCAAATGAAATGAGACATTAATTTTCTGTGATTTTCTTATCTACCAGGTTGACAAGATGGATAATATCATTGATTGGAAGTTACTACATCAAAACACCTAAAGTCATCCTTTAACATAAAATCAGTAAAGTGTTCAGTTTACTTCAAAGAAGGCAAGCGTTCAATTAGTGTGAAAAAAGCTTTTACTATTTTATAAGAGTTTCTATAACACGCATCGCACATCTTAATCACGGCAGATACATAACAAGAACTCCTTGATGTCAGTTGTTTTATAGGATTTATGAAAGAAACATTCCAGTTAGACTGGACTCCTTGCCCAACTCTGACTCAGCAACTCTGCTGTTCACCAGATGTTCACAATTCTTTCATTAAATGGTTCTAACCTGTCATCTCTTCAAGTGATACTACGAATAATTATTATTATAATAGCTAACATTTCATGTCCCCTTGTTTTATATTTACACACTATACATGATATACGGGTGAGGAATAAAGATGATCAAGTCTTTTCAAATTAGAATTCGACAGGTTTGATAAATTTATCCGAAAAACATTATTTACAGCAAATCGATTTGCCATGAATCATAATTCTGCAAAGCCTCTAATTGCACTGAAAAAACGTGTAACACTCTGAGGTCTCCTTGAACTATATCCAACCTCTTTCTTCCTCTTTAACACAAACACATCCTTACTATCACAGTGACCTTACCATAAAAACTGATAGTAATACAGTAGTATAGTAATGCACTGACAGATTGTTCATGTTTTTTTTTTTTTAAATAAAAAAAATCCAAAAGTAATCGTTATTAGTAATTTGTGATTAGGCAGACTTTTCTGTGCAGAACACTGTCTCAGGCCGGTGTCACACTTGCGAGAAACTTGCACGAGTCACGAACCTCAATACCCGGCACTGCCGCTGGCACTCGGATCGGTGCGTTCAGCTGCGTAGAACTATATGCCGGGTATTGACGTGCGAGACTCGTGCGAGTTTCTCACAAGTGTGACCCTGGCCTCAAGCTGACAGTGTCGCTGTCAGAGGTAAGAGTAATCAGCTGTTACTGAGATGAGTGATGGGCCATATGTTTCATAACATCCTCTTCTTACTCCCCACTAATACACTTGATGGAGAAGACTTCTCATGCCAGTGTTGTTGCTTCTCCTGCAGTTCACAGCTCTCACATTCTCAGCCAGTTTTTTTTTCACTTATGGTCCAATGCTATTCACACTTTCTTTTCTTCCATACAATTTGCATAACACTATTATTAAATTTTGATAATCATCTCAATCCAAATTATTTAACCATTGAAACAAAGGATATAACAGGCTGCAGTATTTGTGTGGCATGTACAGGTTATCAAATTGGACTAGTGAAACAGATGTATAGAAACAGACATTCACATTTAAGTACATATACTTAAACTATTTTTCTTTAATTTTTAATAATGAAATTCAACTTTCTTCCATAAAAGACCTAATGAAAAATTTGGGTAGGGGCACATTTATAAAGTCAGCATCAGCACTCAGGAGCTTGATTGGTGTGATGTCTAAAGATGTAAAATTGTACTAATAAAACACGTGCAAAAATAACATTTTTACAGGTCTGAATTTTGGGGATTTTTTTTATGTTTAATTAAAAAAAAATTCCACTCTCTTCATGAAAAGGATTGTACAAGAAATGCAACTCAGTCCCAGTGACAAACAAGCACACTGTCTCCGACTGACACTGATTTCAGATTTCCTTTTTTCTTTGTAAAAAATATTGTGTTGCCTTGCTGCTGCTTGTAGTGCTTTGTAAATGAAGAAAAAATGTGTCATTGTTACTCATATGCAGCAGAACACCGTATCACTGCTGTATCACATTGGAACTGTTGCTGGCACCTGTGATATCTTTCTCCCCCCTAGCTCTGCATTATCTGAAGTCTGCTTCACTTTTCTTCTTTACTGCTTCAATTGTACAACTTATTAGTGTATTTGTCCAATGTTTTTGTGCGTTTTCATCCTGTCTCTATTGCTGAACTGTGAGCTCTGATGTCCGCTCACTATTGTATATAACTAACATAATGGCCGCTGCTTTCATTGCATTTTCTTTTATATTCTATAAGAGTCCATCCTTATTGGCTGCAACATACCATATGATGAGCTAGATGCAGGGCATGGAGAAGCCTGCTCTGTCGCATCGCAGGTCATGTCAGCCTTCTCTGGTGATGCAATCTTCTGCAATGTCTGAAAAGTTAGAGGGCATAGTTTCATCGATTCGTGCAAAATGAATCCAAAATTATTTGAAATAGTTGGGACCTATGAATTTCATAAAACTATTCAAATTCAGTTGACATCAATTTGACTTCGTCAAACTTAGCGACAACACATAACATGAGCTGTTGAAATGTTTTTCATTGTTTCTCTTGTTCCCTCTGGCAAACTGAGAGATTTTCAACTATAATTTTGTCCAGACTGAATTGACCAGATACCCCCAAATTTACTGGCCTGATAATTCTAGACAATTACAATTGCATCAGGCTATTTCTGGTGAAAAGTTGTTTCATTCTATTCTGAATGTTGTTTTAATCAGTGGTGAGCTGTTCTGGATTAACAGTACATTGAATCATTATTTCTACCCTATAAAAATGATTCTCAATTCATTAGTATATGGGAATATTTTAGAAAAAATCCCATGAGTTTAAAGTATGAAAATTCAAGAATTACAGGGTAGGGCTCCCACACCCTATCTTTTGCATTCCTTTTATTCATTTTGCCTAATATCCAACTGCACATGAGAACATTAATGTAGAGATTTCAGCTAAAATAGAAAGCACAAATATAGCTTACAGCTGGCCTTACACACACAATACCTGTTTTCCAAATTATAATTAGGCCAATACGTCGGCCGACTTCATAAACATGCATGTCTCGCTTTTAGCTGGTTCAACAAGTTCATTTTTATGGCCATTGTAGGGACCATGATTTCTAACTGACCCTGGGTCTCATGACCTGAGTTTATTACCCCCAATATATACAATATCTTTAAACAACTGCTGGAGTCAGGTGAGGGGACCCACTGCCTGTATATGGACCACAAAACTCGAATGTAAGAAAACAGCCTTACATGCATGCTAATTTTAACAAGATGATGTGAATAAGCCACTAGGTAAATTTTTGGAAAATAGTTTTATCTACCACAGGAATAAAGAATTTTATATATTTTTTACCCCTACATTTGCTTTTAAAGAACAGTCAGAATGCCCCCATACATGTGACATCACTTACTTGGCTTCTAGAGTAAACTGGACAGATTTGCCTCCTGGGGTCTCCATAAAAATCATTGTTAAAACTTCTTTCTCTTTAGTCTCTATTTACATCACAAGTAGTTCCACTTCCCTATGTTATCTACCATACTATAAAAGACAGTGAAGTCCAGTCACTTAAAAATCAAGTGTATTTTGATGTCACAATTCTTTACCAGTATTGCTCATATGGAAGGAGAAATATGCTGAAAACTGGAACAAGCTAGCATTTATTTATAGGACATTTAGGGAATTAATAATATATAGTAGACCCATGTTTCGAATAAAAAAATAATGGTAGGGGGTGGCTCACTCAGTGATGTGATTCTAGCTCCCACTGAGTCTGTCACCTCTACTGTGAGAAAGCGGGGAAATAGATTCAGAAATATTTAGACGAGGAAGCGTGATCCATGTAACATACCTTCCCCCCATTAGAAGCCTAGCTCTGGTCAATGCTAATGAAGGCTGCCAGGGTTAATTCCCAAAGGGCATGACAGGTTAATGGATTTTGCCAGAAAAGTTACTTGACTGCAGGCAAAATATGCATATTATCCTTTTTAGACAGCAATACTTAGGACAACACTGCACATGATTATTGCAGGCCTTCCCTGTACCAGCTACTAATGGTTTTCTAAAAGTGATTAGGAGGCACGCTCTAGCTATCAGTATGAGTACGGCAAAAAAAGAGATGAAAAAGACATAGTGTGAAATATAAATAAAGATTATAAAATACATACAGTGAAGGAAATAATTATTTGATCCCTTGCTGATTTTGTAAGTTTGCCCACTGACAAAGAAATGAACAGTCTATAATTTTAAGGGTAGGTTAATTTTAACATTGAGAGATAGTATATCAAAAATAAAATCCAGAAAATCACATTGTATAAATTATTTAAATTTATTTGCATTTTTCAGTGAGAAATAAGTATTTGATCCCCTACCAACCATTAAGAGTTCTGGCTCCTACAGACCAGTTAGATGCTCCTAATCAACTCATTACCTGCATTAAAGACAGCTGTCTTACATAGTCACCTTTATGAAAGACTCCTGTCCAAAGACTCAATTAATCAGTCAGACTATAACCTTTACAACATGGGCCAGACCAAAGAGCTTTATAAGGATGTCAGGGACAAAATCATTGACCTGCACAAAGCTGGAATGGCCACAAAACCATAAGTAAGATGCGGGGTGAGGAGACAACTGTTGGTGCAACAATAACAAAATGGAAGAAATACAAAATGACTGTCAATCGACATCGATCTGGGCACCATGCAAAATCTCTACTTGTGGGGTTTCCTTGATCATGAGGAAGGTGAGAGATCAGCCTAAAACTACACGAGGGGAATTTGTTAATGATCTCAAGGCAGCTGGGACCACAGTCACCAAGAAAACCATTGGTAACACATTGCACTGTGAAGGTTTGAAATTCTGCAGTGCGAGCAAGGTCCCCCTTCTCAAGAAGGCACATGTGCAGGCCCGTCTGAAGTTTGCTAATGAAGACCTGGATGATTCTGTGAGTGATTGGGAGAAGGTGCTGTGGTCAGATGAGACAAAAATTAAGTTCTTTGACATTAACTCAACACACCGTGTTTGGAGTAAGAGAAATGCCGCCTATGACCCAAAGAACACGGTCCCCACTGTCAAACATGAAGGTGGAAAGATTATGTTTTGGGGGTGTTTCTCTACTAAAGGCACAGGACTACTTCACCGCATTAATGGGAGAATGGATGGAGCCATGCACCGTAAAATCCTGAGTGACAAGATCCTTCCCTCCGCCAGGACATTAAAAATGGGTCGTGGCTGGGTCTTCCAGCAAGATAATGACCCAAAGCATACAGCCAAGGCAACAATGGAGTGGCTCAAAAAGAAGCACATTAAGGTCATGGAGTAGACTAGTCAGTCTCCAGACCTTAAACCCATAGAAAACTTATGGAGGGAGTTGAAGCTCCAAGTTGCCAAGTAACAGCCTCAAAATCTTAATGATTTAACCCCTTAATGACCAAGCCATTTTGTAGGTTAAAGACCAGGCCAATTTTTACAATTCTGACCACTGTCTCTTTATGAGGTTATAACTCTGGAACGCTTCTACGGATCTTGGCGATTCTGAGAATGTTTCTCGTGACATATTGTACTTCATGATAGTGGTAAGATTTCTTCAATATAACTTGCGTTTTTTTATGAAAAAAATGGAAATATGGCAAAAATTTTGAAAATTTTGCAATTTTCAAACTTTTAATTTTTATGCCATTAAATCAGAGAGATATGTCACAAAAATTAGTTAATAAATAACATTTACCACATGTCTACTTTACATCAGCACAATTTTGGAACCAAAATTTTTTTTTGTTACGAAGTTATAAGTGTTAAAAGTTGACCAGCAATTTCTCATTTTTCCAACAAAATTTACAAAACCATTTTTTTAGGGACCACCTCACATTTGAAGTGAATTTGAGGGTCAATATGACAGAAAATACCCAAAAGTGACACCATTCTAAAAACTGCACCCCTCAACGTGTTCAAAGCCACATTCAAGAAGTTTATTAACCCTTTAGGTACTTCACAAGAATTGAAGCAATGTGGAAGGAAAAAATGAACATTTAACTTTTTTTCCCAAAATTTTTCTTTCGACACAATTTTTTTAAATTTTGTCAAGGTATCAGGAGAAAATGAACCACAATATTTGTTGTACAATTTCTCCAGAGTACACCAATATACCATGTGTGGGGGTAAACCACTATTTGGGCGCATGGCAGAGCTCGGAATGGAAGCAGCGCCATTTGACTTTTTTGGCTGGAATTGAGATTGGACGCCATGTCGCATTTGGAGAGTCCCTGTGTGCCTAAACAGTGGAAACCCCCCACAAGTGACCCCATTTTGGAAACTGGACCCCTCAAGGAACTCATCTAAATGTGTTGTGAGAGCTTTTAACCCCCAAGGGCTTCACAGAAGGATATAACGTAGAGCCGTAAAATTAAAAAATCATATTTTTTCCACAAAAATGATCTTTTCATCCCAATTATTATTTTCCAAAGGATAAAAGGACCCCAAAAGTTATTGGGCAATTAGTCCTGAGTACGCTGATACCCCATATGTGGGGTAAACCACTATTTGGGCGCATGGCAGAGCTCGGAAGGGAAGCAGCGCCATTTGACTTTTTTGGCTGGAATTGAGATTGGACGCCATGTCGCATTTGGAGAGTCCCTGTGTGCCTAAACAGTGGAAACGCCCCACAAGTGACCCCATTTTGGAAACTAGACCCCCCAAGGAACTTATCTAAATGTGTTGTGAGAGCTTTTAACCCCCAAGCGCTTAACAGAAGGTTATAACGTAGAGCCGTAAATTAAAAAATCATATTTTTTCCACAAAAATGATCTTTTCATCCCAATTTTTATTTTCCAAAGGATAAAAGGACCCCAAAATTTATTGTGCAATTAGTCCTGAGTACGCTGATACCCCATAGGTGGGGGTAAACCACTATTTGGGCGCATGGCAGAGCTCGGAAGGGAAGCAGCGCCATTTGACTTTTTTGGCTGTAATTGAGATTGGCCGCCATGTCGCATTTGGAGAGCCCCTGCTGTGCCTAAACAGTGGAAACCCCCCACAAGTGACCCCATTTTGGAAACTAGACCCCCCAAGGAACTTATCTAGATGTGTGGTGAGAGCTTTGAACCCCCAAGGGCTTCACAGAAGGTTATAACGTAGAGCAGTAAAATTAAAAAATCATATCTTTTCCACAAAAATGATCTTTCCACCCCCAATTGTTATTTTCCAAAGGGTAACAGGACCCCAAAAGTTATTGTGCAATTTGTCCTGAGTACGCTGATACCCCATATGTGGGGGGAAACCACTATTTTGACGCATGGCAGAGCTCGAAAGGGAAGTAGCGCCTTTTTCAAATGCAGACTTTGATGGAATGGTCTGCGGGTGTCATGTCGCGCTTGGAGAGCCCTTGATGTGCCTAAACAGTAGAAACCCCCCACAAATGACCCCATTTTGCAAACTAGACCCCCCAAGGAACTTATCTAGATGTGTGGTCAGCACTTTGAACCCCCAAGGGCTTCACAGAAGTTTATAACGTAGAGCCGTGAAAATAAAAAAAATCATATTTTTTTCCACAAAAATGACCTTTTTGCCCCCAAATTTTTATTTTTATAAGGGTAACAGGAGAAATAGGACCCCAAAAGCTATTGTGCATTTTGTCCTGAGTACGCTGATACCCCATATGCGGGGGGAACCACTGTGATCGCCTTACTGCGATCTTTGGGAGGCACAATGAACAAATCTACAAAAGGTGAAGAATTGGTTTTCTTTTTTACGCCGTTCCTCGTGCGGTATTAGTGATTAGGCGACTTTATTCCTCGGATCGGTGCAGATTTACACCCTTTTTTCATGTTTAGCTTCTGTCACACACTAAAAGATGCTTTTTTTTGGAATAATTTTTTGTAAGAATTTTTTGCATCGCCGTATTTTGAGAGCTATAATTTTTCCATATTTCGGCCGACAGAGTTATCTGTGGGCTTATTTTTTGCGGGACGAGCTGACGTTTTTATTGGTACCATATTCGGGCACATAACGTTTTTTGATTGCTTCCTATTCCGATTTTTGTGGAAGCAGAATGAACAAAAACCAGCAATTCAGGAATTGGTTTTTTTTTAATTTTTTTTTCCCCCGTTCCGCGTGTGGTAAAATTGATAAAGCAGCTTTATTCTTCAGGTCACTACGGTTACGGTGATTCCTCATTTATATATTTTTTTATGTTTTGGCGTTTTTTACACAATAAAGAATTTTATAGAAAAAATAATTATTTTTGCATCAGTTTATTCCGCGAGCTATAACTTTTTTATTTTTTTCGCTGATAATGCTGTATAGCGGCTTGTTTTTTGCGGGACAAGATGACGTTTTCAGCGGTACCATGATTATTTATATCTGACTTTTTGATCGCGTGTTTATTGCACTTTGTCCAAGCGGTATAATGATACCGCTTGGAAAAAGTATAATTTACTACTTTTTTGTGTTTTTTTTTTACGGCTTTCACTGAAGGGGTTAACTAGGGTTATGCTTTTATAGATGGGATTTTTACGGACATGGCGATACCTAACATGTGTATTTTTTTTTGTTTTTTATTTTTTTATTACATAAAAATGTGTATTTTTTAGGGGATTTTTTTAAATTATTTTTTAATATTTTTTTTACAATTTTTTTTAAAAAATGATTTTTTTCAACTTGTCCCTTTATGGGACTTTCACTTTTTTTACTTTTGATTGCAGTTACAATGCATTGCAATGCTCTGGCATTGCAATGCATTGCAACTATAGTGGAAGCTGCTGTGACATGATCACAGCAGCTTCCCGTAGCTAAATGACCCGGAGGTTGTCATGACAACCCCCGGGTCATCAAGGCAGAGATCGAGCCCTGCGATTACATCGCTGGGACGCTGATCTGAGGCAGAGGGAGCTCCCGACCCTCTGCCTCCCCCCCTGAGCTCTGCGATCGCGCTCGATCGCAGCAGTCAGGGGGTTAACAGCCAGGGGCGGTGGGGGCTACGCTCCTGGCTGTCAGTGCAGGAAGCCTGGCCACTGCAGCGCCGGCTCCTGCACTGATCGCGCTGGGGAAGCTGAAATTTCAGCTTCTCCTGCGCGATCGCTGCTGTGTTTGGTCAGTCAGATTGACTGACCAATCACAGCGCTGTGAGTGCGGGGACCGACGGCAAAGGTCCCCGCACCGCTTGCCGTGCCTGTCAGCTGTCTGTGACAGCTGTCGGCACTGATCTACCACTGCGTGTTTACACGCAGTGGTAGATCAAAGGCATGACGTGCAGAGTCCGTCCTGGTGCCGGAACTGGCACCTTGCCATGACGGACTCTGCACGTCAGTGGACATTAAGGGGTTAAAGATGATCTGCAAAGAGGAGTGGACAAAAATTCCTCCTGACAAGTGCGCAAACCTCATCATCAACTACAAAAAACATCTGACTGCTGTGCTTGACCACAAGG